>JAQQZR010000012.1:23551625-23562363 GCA_030068235.1 Notoglanidium macrostoma | reverse complement strand
AGTACCACAATACAGCCACACCCCCCCCCCCCCCAAAAAAAAAAAAAAAAGAATCCATGCCTTCATGGTATTCATGCAAGAGTTACAAGTCAGAGAACCACTGCTAACCAAGAGGAACATGAAAAAGCATTTGAAAAATTTTTTAAAAAACTCGATGAGCCCAAGCTTTTTTGGGATAATGTTGTACGCTGCAAAGACAAAAGTGGAATATTTTTGAAGTCCCATTACATCTGGCTTAAAACTAACTACATGCCATAATAAAAAACATACTAACAGTCAAACATGGTGGTGGTAGTGTGATGTTGTGGGGACGCTTTGCTTTGGTGGCAAGCTGCAACTCATGGGACCATAATTTCTTCTTTATACCACATCAATAGTCTGAATTAAGTTATGCAGCAAGACAATGAGCTAAAAAGACCAGAGCATATGGCTAAAATTCAGGTTTTGGATTGGCCTAGTCAAAGTCTTGACATGAGTGCTTAGACATTACCTTTTCCTGCTTCATCCTCCAATGTGGCTGAATTAAAGCAATTCTGCAAATAAGAATGGGGCAAAACTCCTCCAAAACAATTCGATCTCCAGTTATCCAGTTGAAGCTGGCACAACCAGTTATTAAGTTTAGGGGGCAATTACTAGTTTATCTGGGTGAGATGCATAAGTGTTGCACAACCTTTTTCCTTCAATAAATGAAACAATCATTTACAAACTGTGTTTGTGTTTCCTTATGTTCTTCTTGTCTCACGTTACACTTTGCATGAGAATCTGAAACCACCGACTGCGGCAAAAATAAAGGAAACCTGCAAACTCTTTTTCACAACACCGTGTGACCTGAACGTTCACCTAATAGAAGTTTGGTTAGTTCGACAACTTTGGGTTGCCAAGTTCACTGATCGTTTAGAGCCTACCTGTAGGCTGTCCCATTCCTGCTCCAGCAAATGCAGGCTGGCCTTGTCTCTTCTCTCTCTCTGTAACAGGACAAAGGTCTTTATGTCTTTATTGCACTTTTTTGATGTAGGACAACTTTAGTCTGTATTTATAGCTTTGTTGTTAAGTGCCTAAGAGAAAGTGGCGGTACAGATTTGCTCAGAGCTTACTCATACTGGCAACTAGACACCAGAAAATAACAAGAAGTAATTCACTTTCAATTTGAGCTGACTTGTGTAACTATGTCATTTGCGTAACCAGTAAAACCAAAGAAACTGTTCAGCAGGTTAAAGTGATCTGAGCAACCTGAGGCAAAAAAATGCCTGTCAAATAGTACAATAAAAATTTCTGTGCCAGAATGCATGCTTGTGTATATGGGTGTGCTTGTGTGTGTAGTAAACGTACTAGTTCCTCTTGAGCTCTTTCCACTTCCACACTTCTCTGGACAGAGCTGTGAAATTTGTTGTGGTTCATTATCTGCTGTTCTATGACGACGGGCTCGTCTCCCCACGGTGCGGTCTCTAACAGACGCTACAAAAGATGTAACAGCGGTGTGTAAGAAAGCATGAAGAAATCGTAATGACCCTCCTTGCTTTAAAAAAAAAGGAAAATAACTGTGCTTAACATTATTTGAATTAATTACAGTTAATTAACTTTCATTAATTCAATTCTAGAAAAGCAGCTCTGAAAATACTTCCATCTGTACCATAAAAGATAGTTGTGTATTAATGTACTAGTTCTAACATGTTTTATGTTAGGAAAGGTTTGTATAACATTTATGGAAGGAGGCTTGTTCTGTGCTGCATTTTCCTGTCCTATTTACTTCAAGAAAGAGAGAAAAAAAGAGAAGCTGGTAAGGGTACAACTGTTTATAGCTGCTATAGCACATTGCTGAACATTAAAATGAATCTATAAATGGTTAATAAGCATGATGTGCCCTTCATTAATAAATAAAAACTAGGAACCATGGACAAATTGCTGTTGTGTAAGCGGAATAACATGTTTTGCGGCCTTGTGCAGCATTGTGCTGTTATATAAAACGAATCCACAGTGTCTGGCTGTATCACATGACCAGCTTTCCTTACCGTTACTCACACTTGTTGTAAGATAGAATAACCAGATAAACGCTATCTTCAACAACAAAAAAATTTTTTGTATGTACTGTGCCTGAAGACATACTAGTTGTTGAACTGTTTGGGGGAAAAAGTCTGTTTGTAAAGCCGGCTATAAATCTCAGTCTCACAACTAAATCGGCAAGCACGTCATGCGACTCGGTAGTAATTCTTTTTGACAGGAGGGAGGGGGGGCGGATTTATTGCATACACCCAATGAAAAGCGCTCACTCTCACTCTTCTGTTTGCCTCTCTATAATGCAAATGATCCAGTTCCCTCTTTTGCCATTACAAAAAACCAGGAAATCAAAAACCCAAGCCATTTTCACTTAACTTTCCGACTGAGTTACTAACACTGTGGTTTGGAGGGGTGGGTGCATTTTTTGTCTAACGTTTCTCATCCCTGTCTTTGTTCACAACACTAGTGCTTAGCAGCAGCAGTTTCTCATGGAAGACTGTACTGCACTGTTGAAAGACAGAAAACCTGCCATGAAAGGAAGGAAGAATAGCCAAATCCGGGATTTGCAGTCAGATGGGGGGTGTTTATAGGGAAGTGATGGCAGTGTGCCTGAATGGGCTTGAATACAGACCCCTCTTTTTGTCTGGATGGTTTCTATTCATTCATTCTCATCAGAATGTTGTTTTGCAGATCTGATATGAGCCATGAAGAAAGAGGGAGGAAAGGTTCTTCCTTTGTGCCTCTCACCCTGTGACTCCCTCGCTCATCCTTGGCTGAACATAAAAGTATGATTAACTATCCACTTGAGTTTACCTTCTGTTGGCCAATCCAGGCGATGGCATCTTGCAACGTTCTGTCCGTCTCATCCCAGCCAATGCTGCCTCTGCTGCCTCGGCTGCCTCGGCTGTTCCTCTGCAGAGAGCCGCCCAGAGCCATGTGTAGTGCTTGTAGATGCTCCATGCACTCGTCCACACTGGCACAAAAGTACAGAATAAAAACCAGCCCTGGTACACGGTGGAAAAATTGGTCATCACAATAACGACTGACGGACGAACAGCCATTTCAGACGCCGCATACGATATCAATTTCATTCGTACGCAGGGAAAGTTCCTCGTAGTCAGGTATAAGAATCAGGTTACACCCCACTTTCTAAGTGGCCCACTCAGATTAAAATTCCCTGCTTGTATTTCACACATCTGCTGTATCCCAGGTGAGTTAGTGGTTAGAGTTAGAATACACTGCTCTCACCATCACAGCGCAGGTTCGATTTCTGGGCAGGGAATGCCCTTTCTACAATTTCACTGGCAACCTTCAAGGTTGCTGGCTTTTTCCTGAATAGGGGTGACGAAGGGCTTTCCAATAGCGACTTGATCACCGCCTTTAAACATGAGCCCTTGGCTTTAAACCTGGGATATAAAATATGGACTGAAGTAAGATTCCCCCCCCCCCTTTGCTATCTAATGTATTATGATGTAACATAAAAGCAACAGGTAGTTTAAAAATGAGTTCAAGTCATGAAATGAGACAATGAGGAGCACTGAATTATCCACCTAATAGGAGTCTGGTATATTGTCAATTTACTGCTGCATGAATAATTCCAGTTAAATTTGGTTAATGTATTGGCTTGAACTCTTCCATTATTTCTAATTGCACACTGGCAATTAATTACATGTAGCCAATACATAGTAATCCATGGTAAGCATGTAATGATGTAAAAGTGATCAGGTTGAACCTAAATCTACTCTTTATGTTGTCCATTATTTCTTCCTCCATCTCAGCTATAGGATTGGCATTTTGGCTCAGTGGGGGTTGTGTTTAAACAGAAAACATACCCCTTACTAAATATTTAGAGCTAATATAACTGGATGTCCTTGGTACAAGCACCATTACATTCATTATCACTAAGACTCGAGACTGTAACTTATTTTTTTTTCCACGTTCACCCTATGCAACACGGACAGTACACTTTTGTTTTTCCATATTCGCAGCTTACTGTTGTCTCACATCCGCTGCATTTAGCGGCCTGTGGCAACAATTATTCAGCCTTTAGCTCAAGTATTATCTAAACAATGCAGCGTGGAAACAAAGACAGCGCGTTGGAGAATGTGCAGAGTGCAGGGCAGCTGTCTGCTTCATGTGTCAGGTGTGCTACCTTTTTCCCCCCACATCTTTTCTGCATTCTGGAAACGTTTGGCATGTGCTTCAGCAAAGTCTCTCTTTGATTTCATAACACGCAGAAAATGCCGTTTATTTTTTCCATCAGTAAAATGTTCTGGAACGCTGCGGCGTACAGCTTTCTCTTATTAATAGACCAGCTGCAGCTTTCGCGATCGTTCAAGTCATGTCAGAATGCAGTGCGCAAGCAACTAGTCTCACAAAGGCGACAGAAAGTTGTAGAAAAATGCATTGAAAATTGTTCAGATATTTCTGGAAGGTGCTTATTTGTGAGACTATAATATAAGTGTATAATGCAAACAGCAACAAGTAAAGAGACCATACCTATGTTTATGTATATATATGAGCTTGTGTGGCATTGCTTGTGTCTGTAAATGTATTCACGTGTCTGTATTTGTGTATGCATATCTCACGCCATTAGCACGCTATCGCCGGGTTGGCCCATCTTCCTAAGATCCACAGCAATAACTTTAAGCTGCCCAATAATGTCTCTGGCAGACATCATGCAGTGCTCTGCTTCTGCTGCAGCCCGCGCTCTATCTGTGTCCTGCAACACCAACACACGTCAGTCAACGACACACACAGAACACATAACTTCTCAGAACATAGCGACAGAGCACTCAGCCCATAACACACACTGCAAAATAAAAAGCACACATGGTAAAAAAGAAAAAAGTGTATGAGCAGGTGGAATGGCAGGCTACACTTACTGTTTGTAAAATAAATTCTGCTTTTTGAAGGAACTCTTGGCATTGGCTTTGGAGAATTGAAGCTCTCTGAAGCATGATAACATGAAGTGGAGGGCTGAAGAAGAAAAGTAATAATAAAATTAACATTTATTTCTGGATCGTGTTCTGAAAAGCTTGCACGAAGGTAATTATAGCTGTTAGAAAACCCCTTAATTGTCATTTTGGTAAATTTGTACAGTATCACACAAAGTGCTTGAACACTCTACACTAAGACTCACATTTATAAACACATGACACATTTATAACGCTAAACTTCTTGATATGCAGCATGCCTGTTATCAAACTTTCTATTTTTTTCCTGTGTAAAAATTCCTGAAGACACTGTCAAACAGGCTCATGCATACAAACCAAACAATTGCTTTGCTTTATGGACATGACCTTATGACATATTAAACATCCACAGAATACTAGGAAATAATCCAGGACTATAAGCATGTTTTTAAGCAATGTGTAGCAAAAAAAAAAAAAGGACATACATGAGTCCTGAGTGTAGTTTCTCACGGTTTAGTTTTTTTTTTTGTTTTTTTTAATAAAAATAAGATAAATGTGAATGCACAATATATGTATCAAGTCTTATTTGAATATCCTGGTTAAAAGTATCCTAAAGTGCAACTTCCTTCTCTTAAAAATCGATTCATTATCCAGATTCGCTTCCCTCCATGCAGTTCATGGCTATGACATGATTTACAGGAACTGCTGAGGGGGCAGACAATAGAAGCCAAAAGAATTTGCACCCTGTGCACTTTCTGTTTGAAGTGACCCATATCAAAATATCTCTGCTGCATTTTCCAGTCTAGTAATCGTGCGCAGCTTCTAAGGATGTAAATTCCCCAAGAAAGAAATCGATCATGAACCAGATACGGATAAAGCATTAACCATGAAATAATGTATGAATATGAAAGATTAACTGTAAATGTGAATGCAATAGTAAAGGCAATTTATTAATCCAGTGATTATAATAAGTGCTGCAAACTGTAAATAACTAACATAGTGAACATATTTAATATAACTCCTTCACTTTTTGACCACCAACAGATGATTCATTGTTGTGAACTGGCCAGGTAAGAAAACACCACCAGCACCTGGTGGGATAAAAGCCTTGAAACTAAATACAGTGGTTAGATAACATCTAGGCTTTATTATGGACTGGACTAGGGACACTGTTTAAATACTAGGAGACGGATGACTAAACAGATTATTAATCTCGTTAGAGATATCTGTGGAGTGACTGTTTTAAATCCAAAGTGGGTTTTCATTTCAGAAAAGACTTTGCACAAGATCACTGAAAGTGCTCAGCTGAAAGTAGAGACAAACCTTTAAAGCCACATCTCCGCATATTTACAGTGTGTCGTGTATCTGGATGTGTGATGACATGTGTAAAGTGTTGCCTAAGCTTTGTGAGGAGTGCTTACCCCTGTCCTCCCCCCATGGAGCCTTTGGAGAAGGTGTAGCTGTAGTCCTCACCATATTCCTGCCCGAATCCATTACCGCCGTGCTGATAGTTATTGACTGCGACGTCGCTGCGCGAGACAGAGCGCCGGCTGAAAGACGGTAGCGCGCGCTGCGAGCCGTAAACACTCATAATTTCATCCAAAAAACAAACAGCACCATTAACAAAAACCCGAGGGATTTACACCAAGTTAGATCAAAGAGTCACAGCGTCGTAACCGAAAGCGATCTGACTCTCTACTGCTCCAAACTAACTCAACCCCCCCGTCAACACGGAAGCGCCTCCCTAACCACGCCCCCTCGACCCCGCCTACCTACTTTAACTCCGCCCCCAAAAACCTCGCCTGTAACGCTACCTAACTCTATTAGGTATATATGACTCTATAACTCTGTACTCTTTTCTTTTTCATCGGTCTTTTTTCTTCTTCATTTGGTTTATTTGCACTTTACATCCAGGCTTATTTCATACGAAAGGCCATGAGTTATTTACGTTTTTTGTCTTGTGATTAAATTTCTTACTTATTTTTGTCCTGATCTTGCAACATCAAAAGCTGTTTTCTCGAGATAACTTACTTTTCTCATGATCTCAAGATAACAAGTTGTTTCCGTGTGATTAAAAAAAAAACTTTCTACAAAAAAAAGAGATTTTTCCTGTTATCCTATAACAACAAAAGTTATTTTTCTTGTTATCTCATGAAAACAAAAGTTTTTTTTTTTTTTTTTTCGAAAATTACAACTTATGCCAGCCTTACGCCAAAATACTTTTCAAGTGATTTCCAATTTAGGTAGAGAAATTTCCAATGTCGGATTAAAATCACGAGTTTTGGTGTTTGTTTGGAGTTGTAGCGCACTCCTGTCATCTCGATCGTTTGATGTAAAGTGGTCAGGATAGCAGTCTTAAGTCTGCCCTTTTCTCATCTTGGAGTTTAATATTATCTTTGGTCTTGGCTCATGCAAATAGTGACTCTGCAAGACTCCCAGTCTTAGCAAAATGCATAAAAAAGTCATTTGGTGTAAGGCTGGCAAAAAAAATGTATCATGATCTCATAACAAAAAGTTGTTTTCTTGAGATAACAAAAGTTGTTTTCATGAAATAACATTGTTCTCGTGATCTCATGATAAACATTTAAATCTTTGTGATCTTGTGACAATAGTTGTTTTCTTGAGATATCAACTTATTTTTCTCTTGATCTTGTGATAACAAACGTTGTTTTCTTAAGATAACTTCATGAATAAATCTCATGATCTTGTGATAATGCAAGTTGTTTTCTGCTGATATCAACTCATTTTCTCATGATCTCATGATGACAAATGCAATCAGCATGCATTATTAGACATAAGCCTACATACTGTACATCATGGATGAGTGCATCTGTTTTACTTCAATCAGGGACTACAACTAGATGAAATACCTGTAGTTTGTTATTGCTAGACAATTTCCAAAGTAGCATCTGTCACTTGAGAAGACTTCTCAATAATCACTATAAGTTGACACTATAGTCATCCTGAACAGATGTTGTCGTTTTCATTTCCAGCCAATTTGACAGACCAGAATCTTGAAAAATATGACAGTATGCCACTGGCAACAATGATGTATAATTCTACTATGGTATCTTGAGATAAGAATACTGAAAAAGAACTAAAATCATTGCTCAAATAAGGGACCTTGGAGCAGTCACTGCTCCCCACTGTCTCACTGTGGCACTCATGGCTGAATCTGTTTCATGAAATCTTCTCACTTTACCAGCTGACGAACAGCCTAACATCACTTTGCATTGTCTTTTCTAAAATCTATTTAAATAATTATTAAATCAACCAAGCACAGCACATAATATAAATAAGCATGGCTGCAATAATGTTATTTTGCCTACTGTTTTGTGCTTCATTTTCTTTTATCCTGATAACTATTTGCCATGGAGAAGATTTTGTACTGCTGCGAGAAGCAAGTGCATTAAAAATAAATAAATAAATTAATTAAAAAATACAGTGTTGTTTTTTTAGTGGGTACGGGCAGAAAAATTAACATGTTGAAAATCAAACCCTTCAATGTATGGCTGTTACATTGTTGATGTGAAGAGAATGTGAAATGCAATGCACGAACTAGTGTGCTTTTTGATAGATACATGCAGAAAACCATACACACTGAAAAGCAAAACCTTTTGATTGACTGTATGTTACACTGCAAAAGCATTGCCTGCATCATCAATAGGAAAACTTAATCGGCTCAGATACACGAGCTATTTAAACACTGCTTCTCATTACTGCGCTTTTCCGGATAAACCGGTTTGCCATTATGACCCCTGATTGACAGCTTGGTTCAGTGAGCAAGGTGCTGAACATTCCTGTGCTAGTGTGCAGAGAGTATCATTTCTTCGGATGTTTAACTTATGGTATTTTATCTGACCTTATCTTATATTAATTGAATCCAAAAACACTTAAGTTTGACATGATTACACAGAATCCCTTCAGGTTTGAATCTTACCACAGGACACACACACACACCCAAGCACACACGAACATGGGTGTGTCCATGTAAGATATCACCTAGTTGTAGTATTTCTCTCGTCCATGTGTGAATGAGCACGTCCATCCTGACACAGGGTCGTACAGAGTGGGAAAACAAAGCAAGGGGAAAAGTGAAGTAGATAGACTAGTAGTCGAGGTGGTGATAGTTTCTTTGACTCAACCTGTTATTTGACATATAGCTCTGGGCACATTTCTGAAAGCGTTCTGGGCACGTTTAAACCTGACACAATAAAATAACCTGTGTGCCTTAGGCAGTACTAACTCTCCCAAGTCACACCACATATATAATCATTTCTTTCATACCACAATGATCAATTATCCTTTTTTCACAGTATTTTCTAAGAAATTTTCTAAGAAATGCTATAGGCATCTGTATGGAGGTTATTATCCCAATTGTGTGCCAACTAGTAATTTGCGCTATAGTATATTATAGAGAACAGGGTTGATGCTGCATATGTCTGTTACCAATGAATAGATATCTAACTTAAACGTAAAACTTAACTTAAACCACGTGATTATGGCATACCTTGAACCAAGGTACGAATTATTCCTCTGCATTTAACCTATCCAACCAGTGAACACACATACGTGAGAAGTGAGCACACATACCCAGAGAAGTGGGCAGCTTATACTGCAGTGCCCAGGGAGCAGTCGGGGGTTAGGTGCCTTGCTCAAGGGCACTTAAACCATGGATGCAGAGGGAAGGGAAAGTGTTGTTCATCTACTTGCTCCCTATAGTCGATTTCCTCCAAAGAAAATGACAAGGCTTTATCCAAAATCATAAGATTTCATTACAGAGTGCATTGTATTAGAGGGGAGTTTTTCTCAAAGTAACAGAGTTGACAGCAAATGTAGAGATATTTCAATGTCAATATTAAATATTAAGCAAATTTGATGAATTGCATGGTGAAAGAATCACATATGACCTACTGAATAGTTTGCACTTTCATATACTGTATCAATACTATATACAGTGTGTATATATACTGTACTATGTACAGTGTATAAGTGCAGCTACTTTTTAAAATTATTTAAAAAATAATTACTACAGCACATACCTGTAGTAAAGAACAATGCAAACATGTATGGAAGCCAATCATTTATATGTAAACTTAATCATTTTTGTGTTTAAATTTAACATTCTAGCAGATAACAGTGGAAATACTTGTGAAGCCCACTGAACTCTGTAAACTACTTTTATCATTTTAGACCACATAAGATTCAAGTAGTCCACTGTTTTCTTTTTTCTTTTTTAATATTAGTATTTATTAAACCTATCTGCAACCCAGAGCAGATACAGCATTCAGGCACATATAGCCTCCAGGCACTCTTTTATTCCTAAAATGTACTGAAACACAGGATTCATTGAACACAGTATTCATTACATGACTGGCTGGTCTAATCCATTGAGCCCTAAATAAGTGTATTGTTTGAAAAACTGCTTCATTCACTGAATAATATGTTTTGGTGCTCTCTATAAAAAAAGTGTACCAAAACAGAGTATTAATTAAACACAGTTTTTCATCAGTTATCAGTTATTTGAGGCTCAGAGGATTAGACCAGCTGGTCATATTAGATCAGTTTGTGCAAAAAAAAAGGTTTTTTTTCATAATGCAAAGTAATGACTCAGAGATTGCGATATCTTTAATGTGGGATTGTCATTTCATGGAAATTTATTCTTGGAAAAGGAATGCATGACATACTGTATATGTTAAATTTTAACACTGATAAAACATAAACAATGAGTATATACACTACCAGTCAAACGTTTGGACACACCTTCTAATTCAATGTTTTTTCTTTATTTTTATTACCTAAAAGACACTTCATGTCTTAAAGTAATG
>JAQQZR010000012.1:23463380-23551525 GCA_030068235.1 Notoglanidium macrostoma | reverse complement strand
TACACTTTTTTGTTAACTACATAATTCAGTATGTGTTGCTTCATAGTTTGAGGTATTCAGTATTGTTTTACAATGTAGAAAAAAAAAAAAAAAAAAAGAAAAGCCTATGAAAGAGAACATGTGTCCAAACATTTGACTGGTAGTGTATGTTTTATATTGGAAGCACAAATTTGGTCATAATACACACATACACAGCCATTCACATATCATGTGAAAAACAATGCCTGCTTACCAGATACTCTACTTTCCCTTTCATTATAATATATACTCATATTTTCTATTCATATTCCCCAATACCCAAAACCATATTATTCTTCGCAAATCTTATTTTTAGCCTACAGACCTCAGATAATGGTGAAATGAAATGAATTATTGCGATTAATTTACTAGATAGTGGACAACTAGAAGATACATCACACAGGCATGACAAATGACAAATCAGATGCTTTCTCGCTCTAATAACCACTTGGCCAAGTTGACTGGATTTTATAATAAACATGACTATAAATATAGTTCGAAGGCGATTTTGTAAACAATCCATGCAAAGAGGTAAGCCTTAAATTCACATGAACGCCGATGTACTGAAGTTCTTACTGGCTGGTGTTTCCTGCCTGTTCTAATCTGTATTTGCTGAGGTGAATATAAATCAATACTGCATCACAGGAGAGCTCAAAAATAATGAAGCTCTTGAAATCCAAGCAGTAAAAAATAAAGCCAGGCTAAATCCACTCTAATCCTGGGTGAGGCTGAAGTGAGGCCTCGACAAAGCTTATCTTGTTTAGTCATGCTGCTGGAATTGAGGGTTTTTAATAATTTTAATTTTAACTTTAATTATTAAACTGGCAAAGAGGTCAGTTATACTGTGTGTGTACACAAAGGGCAGGAACTCTAAGAAACTTAATGATAAAGATTGATTGTTATTTCACAAATGCAAGAATTGTATTAAAATCCTAGGTGTTTGAGAATAAAACCTCACCTGTAAAAAATTCCACTCAGGTTCTCAGGACAGCCTGTGGGGCACACCCACACAAACTTAATCATTTTTTCTAACAAGTCTGGGCAATGCTTTTTTCTTTCCCACATAGGCATCATGTCAGGTATAAATTTCTTTCTGTAATTAATTAGGTGATCTATCTATCAATCCATCCATCTATCTATCTATTATACATACATAACCCCATAAGCTGCAGATCATGACAATAGCTGTAACAAGGATCAAGAGACCATATTTGATGATACCACTGAATCTATAATATGATATTTGACTCAGTAGCCTCCATTCAGTATTTCTCCAACTTCTGGAATATCAAGAATCTGGAGTACAAGTTAATTATCTAAGAATAAAGGACTATTTTAAACATTACATTTGTGATCTTCCATTTCAAAACCAGTCACATGGATCAATTCTTCAAAACTGAGTTATTGTGTTTTCACATTGTGTTTTTAAAAAGCTTTCTGCAGTTTTTGGACCATGATTATGAATGAACTTTGTCAATACAGCTATTCATGTTTAATAGATACAAAGATGAAAAATTGACCCATGTGACTGGTTTCGCAATGGGTGGTCACGTTTACGGTTAAATCACTTTGCTATCTTGCACAACTGATTTACACATCAGTTTGAAAATATTAATTATATTTTACACACCAGATATCTGACCTTTTTCAATAGTAATTAATTTATAATCCCTTATAATCGACAATAATTTATATATGGTAAATTATAATTTATGACTATCGATTTATGATTGATCCACATCGTCCACAAAAAGGCATTATATTAATGACTTATTTAGTATATACTATATATACTATAAATATATATACTATTTACTTATTGAGAGTGAGCTCTAAGCATATCAGATGAATGCTTGAATTGCTCAACTTATCCTTCTTTATATTTCAGGGCTCATTTTCTTTACAGGAAAATTTCAATTCTTGGCCCACCTTGGCCTGCGTCAAGGTCTCACGCAGATAAACAGATTCTCCCATTCACTATTTTTGATTGGTTTGGCTTCCTGGTCCTGTCTCACTATGTGTGAATCTGATTCCCGTTTCACACTCACTGACCAATCTATTATGCAACTCTTTCAGTCCAGCTCTCTGTGAGGTCTTTTAATATCTTTTCTGATAAACACCTTTGTCTCATGATTACATTCACTAGTCTGCAACGTCATGACATTCACAGCTTCATTAAATTGCGCACACAAGTAAATGTCAAAACACTATATTAAAAAAAAAAAAAAAGAAAAAAAAAAGAGCAAAGTAAAATAGGATGTGCTGGATCAAGTTCTATTTATAAGCTACTCAATAACGAGAATGGATAGTATAGAGTGGGCCAAAAGTAGGTATACAGTACTGATCGAGTCATGGTTAGACTCTCAGGTGCTCTAAATGTCCGCCATCAACATTGAAACATTTCTGGAACCTGTACCCGACACTGTGACACTCCGTAACACACAAATTCTGGTTAGCCTCGATATCCATAAAAGCTTGTGGGATGAACTCTTTCAATTCATCCACTGTGTGGGGCTTCCTCTCAAAAACCTTCTCCTTTACTATGCCCCAAAAATCTATCTCAATACCGGTAAAATAAAACAAAATAATGATTACATAAAAAATAAAATAAAAACCAAATACCATGACCCGATCAATACTGTGTACCTAATTTGGCCCACCCTGTATATTGGCGATGTATTAGACTCCTATTAGATGTTTACTTCAATACTTGTCAGCTTCTAATGTTATAATGTTATTTTCTTCTTCAGTCATAATTTTCTATCTCTGCTCTTTTTCAGCTTAAAGGCAACTGGGCAACCTCAAAGCTTTGCGAAATCTAAAACGGAGAACCAGAATATTTATTTAAACAGCTGCATTATTTACTCTGAATACACCATTCAGTGCATAAATATTGACAAAGGTGTTGGCCTCTAGATGTTTATGGCTAAACTCAGCCTTTTTTTGTGTAGCCAGACTACACTACGGTGACATAGAACATCTTACATGTATGAAATAAAAAAGCTTTTTGGATCTTTTGTTATCGTTTGTTTTATATATAGTCTCCAGTGGTCAGCAATCTGAAGTTCCATGATCCACAGAAAAACATTTTGCAATGTTTATGTTTAATGGGGACTGGTACAGTGGTGATGGAGGTGATGTTAGTGCCTCTCAGCTCCAGGACTTGACCCTGAACTATAGTTAATGTCTCTGTGGCGTTTCCCATGCTCTTGCTATGTTTGTGTTGACTTCCTCAAGTTTTCTTTCCACCGCAGAAAAGAATGCCGGTAGGTGGAGTTGCTAATCAAAATAGCCCAAAGGTGTTAATGAGCGTGTGAGTGATGTCCTGTGTGCATTCCTGCCTTATGTTCAGCGCTCACAAGATAGGCATCAGTTCCATGAAGGCCCTTACAAGGCTGACATGTCATGCCCTAATATACATTTATTCCACTTCATTTCAAAAAAATTCTTGACACTTCCATGTACTTGAGTTTTCAACTCAATAAAATTCACTGTGCAATACAGGGAAAGTTATGCAGATTGTTGTATAGAGACAGTTCATTTATTCAGGGTAAGAGGAAAATATCACTTGCAATGATCCTTAGGTTTAGCTTAAAACTCGGTATCTGACATGGATACTCCCTTAGTGGAGGAATGAGAAGATCGGTTTGTTGTTTTGGTGAGTCTGAAATGATCATGTTACTGAAAACTGACCCTCCCTCTGGACTGATGTCCATTGTGAGATGTTACCTTGGTTTACTTTCCCAAGAAAGACAAAGAACAGCAGTGTTATTTTTTAGAGCATGGATTAGTCTTTACGTAATTATACTTTACACTCATATTTGTGCAGTCAAAAATTAGTGGTTTTGAGTGATCACCAATGCGTGAGCATTCAAAAATAACATTGTTTCTGGAATACACCCTACTTTTGATTGATGGGAAGATATAATGGAAGGTTCACAAATAAATGAGAAATGAATGAGGTCTAACTCATTGCTCATATCTGCTTGTGAAATAGCTTATCTCATCATTGCGCCACTCACTGTGTGCCTCCTGTCAGCAAACACACATTCTCTGCTGGATTCGTGGCTTCACACCATCTCAGGCACAGTAACAGGTGACCGCAGTTGCTCAGCATGAACACCTCAAAAAGGAATATCAGGGTGTGCTCGGAGGAAGAAGGGAAAACAGGAGGGAGAGCCTTGGGGCAGTAACAGACAGCAAAACTCATTTTTATTCTCATTCAGGAAAAACCTGTTCACTTATTTTGCAGGGTGTGGAAAAGGTTTATTCAGAAACTCATTTTATTTGCACACAGGTGAAATGTAAGAATTGATTTCAGTTGGGTGCAGCATGGTGGTGTAGTGATTAGTACTGTCACATCACAGCAAGATGGTTCTGGCTTTGAACCTGCCAGCCTTTCTCTGTGGAGTTTGCCTGTTCTCCCTGTGCCTGTGTGGGTTTTCTCCAGGTGCTCCAGTTTCCTCCCTCAGCCCAAAGACATGCAGATCACTACTCTAAATTACCCATAGGTGTATGGTATATAGGTGTATAGGTGTAAATTACCCATAGTGTGAATAGCTGTTCATCTCTGTGTTAGCCCAAAATCAGCTAGGATTGGCTCCAACTTCCCCATGACCCTTAATGGATAAGCGCTATAGGTAATAGATAGATGGATGGATTTCAGTTTGACCCTTGAGCAAGGCCCTTAACCCAGGGGTGCTGTATTATGGCTGATTCTGTGCTCTGACCCCAGCTTCCTAACAAGCTGGGATATGTGAAGAAAGGTATTTCACTGTGCTGTAATGTATATGTGACAACGCTTCTTCTTTGTCTTCTTCTCAACTTACACGTGATTAAACAGCTCAGACATGTTCGGCAAGCAGCTTTATTTGGTTGAATATTTGACTGCCAAATTGCCACACACACATGGTTCACACACTGATCCAGTAATTGTAGGATGGAAAGCGTCATGTTAACTGTCACTAGAATTTCAGGAAATATTTTTTGCCTTTCTTCTCCATCATTTACCTCTAACATGAATTAACCAATCGAATATGACAGACAATAGTGTTCTCTGAGTAAACTGCAGAATTGTTGGAAGTGTGTCAACAAAAATGAATCCATGAAGTTTCATGATAGGAGAGTGCCATCTAGTGGCTCTATACTGTATTGCGCTCTGTGAAATGACGTCAGTCCTGTAGTGTCATCGTGTGCACCATTTTAGATTTGATTACAGTGCATCTAATTTTTTATTAAAATGTGATTGTTCTATTAATATATGGTGAATTTTTCATTGCAGAAACCAAACATAAGCTATATTAAACCAAGGTTGAAGGAGCATGAGTGCATGATCATGTGATTTCCTGCATTGGGACACCCTGAGGCAAGCTCAAATTACTGCAAAATAATAATAATAATCATAATAGGTGATACTTCCTCCATTCTTTCAATGCCATGTTGCGCCTTCCTTGATTGTACAACATTGTCTTCACCAGCAGATGTCACTCCCATGCACTGTAATAAAGTGTTTCAGTGATGTTTACAATTTCAGACACTACTAGTAACATTTATGTTATGCTCGGCCTAGGGGATACGGAGCATAGCATAAAAAGGTGTTCCACGCTTGACTCTCCCACTCCCCTCCCAAAAGACAACCATAACCAGCCACTGAAATCACAAGGGTGTGTTTATTCCAATCCCAGGCTATGTACAGACATCATGGTGAGCACAGCCTAAACAATAAACAAAACAATTTGAAACCTTTACCTTCCCTATAAGAAAAGAAAAGAAAAATCCAGGCCTCTTACCTACCTCCCTAGCTGGAAACAGGAAAAAATGCCCGTATAAAACAAATGGCTTCTCACCCCTACCAGATCTACCCCAAATTGTTATGGAACTATGTACATTAAGCCTGTTACAATCCAAAGTTCTAACACAAGGACAAGGTCAGCTCAACACACAAAAGCATAGTCAGGTTAGGAGAGCAGGGAGCCAAACGAAGAACACCTGGCACAGCCAGGCCCCACAAGGCCGTCTGAACACGCCAGTCACCACCTCAATCCCCCAAGCTCATCCACATGTACGCACTACCCTTCCCTGATGGCATCAGGAGGTGCCATTTTTAAGGGTCTTCATTCTCCACGGTCCAATCAGCAACCTGTACTCATGCACACACAAACACACAGCACCACCTAGGAAGGAAGGAAGAGCAAGGTCAAGCACACAACATTCATATACTGAGACGTAACAATCCCACATGAACACTGGTAACCCACCAGGTTGAAAATAACCAGGCAAACTTTTATTTCCAGACAGGAAAGCATAGCTTCTTGCAATTGTATTTAAATTTCTCAAGGTTCACACCCACTTACAAACACCATTAAATGAATATTACATTCAACAAGTAAGAGGAAGATATCAAAGAAACAAAAAACAAACAAACAAACAAAAGCAAGTCATTTTTAACCATTTCAAGGCTATTTGTATATTACACTTCAGTCAACCTGTCACTTTTGGTTTGGATATCAACATTAATCTTAGTTTCAATTTTCATCATTTCATTCAGACAATGCTCGATTGGTGTTAAGGTGCCCAACCACTTGCCAAAAAAAATATTCCCCACACCATTAAAGCACCACCACCAGCTGAACTGCTGACACAATGCAGGTTGGATCCATGGATTCATGCTTTTGATGACAAATTATGACCCTCCAACTTACCTTCAACTGTCTGTTTTTGTTGAACATTATGTGCACAGTAGTCTCCAATTACTACTCTTGGCTCAGTGAAACCTAATGTGTTGCTCTGCAGGTCTAGCCCATCTACCTTATGGTTTGATGTGTCCTGTTTTCTTGCTTTTCTGCTGACCACGGTTGTAAAGAATGATTATTTGAGTTACCATAGTCTTCCTGCCAACCCCAAAAGAGTCCGGCCATTCAACTCTGACCTCTTTCAGCGACAAAGTTTCTTCGCCCATAGAACTGCCACTTGCTGAATGTTTTTTGGTTTTGCACCATTCTTTTTAAATTAGAGACTGTTGTGTGTTACAGTCCCAGGAGCAGTTTCTGAAGTACTCACACAAGCCCATCTAGCACCAACAACCATACCATAATTAAATTTTTTTCCCACATTCTGAAGTTTGATTTGAACATTAACAACAGCTCTTGACTTGTATCTTCATTATTTTATTTATTTATTTATTGCTTTACCCTGATGTAACATGATTGGCTGATTGGATAATGACATAAATATGCTGGTGTTTGGTGTTCCCAGTGTGAATGTCTATTTAGCCAGTTTGGTTTGATAGGCATTATTTTCTGAACATTGTCGCTTTGACGGTGAAGGGCATTTGTCCTAAATGTCCTGTTTTCTCTGAAAACTTTGTTTACTACTCTTCTTTTACTTCATCTATTATACATAGTGTGTCTGTTAACATTTAAGTGAATTCCTCCACCTTTCTAATTCAGATTTATACCTCTTATACAGGTAGTTTGAAGCCAATCTTAATATAGTCCCTTTGCCTGTGTTTAACTTTGAGGTCTATTAGATTAGACTAAATTGAACTTTATTGTCACTGAGCAGAGTGCAAGTACAAAGCCAGTGAAATGAAATTAGCATTTAACTAGAAGTGCAAAACAATGAGGTTAGGGGCAATGTGTGCAACATGACATGTGCAAATGGAATATCAACATTGCAAGTAAAATATTAGGCATGACAATGTGTGTAAATGAGCCTGGAGACATGCATTAAAGTAGAGTAGTGAATAAAAGAGCAAAGTGGTAGTGAATGTGGATTCACTGAAACGAGTGGCATTCAAGGCACAATACAACTGAATAAAAGGTGCAATCAGGAGAAGTGCAAAACTATTCAAGGTTAGTCTATTTGCAGAAGTATGGGTGTGTGTGTGCAGTATGTACAAACTGTGCAAGGGTGTAAGTTAAAGGCACGTTAGATAGATTAGTTTGTTTCCCCCCCAAGATTACTGTTCTAATGGTTAAAAGGTGCAATAGTCAATTTTTTTTTATTCCTTATGTGTGCAAATAACCTGGAAGATAAGCTATGTAGAACATGGTTAAAAAAACAATGCATTGTTTCTTTATCGAAAGTGTATAAAGTTGTTGAAAAAAAAACTGTTTGGAAAACGGATTTCCGGTCCAGAAAGCTTGTTTGCATTCGGATGCACCTATTTTATTGGTAAAATTATCTATTTTATAGTTATTTTACTGACACTCCAGGTGCTACTGTAGTTCCTGGGGGCGGAGGTTTGTGAGCATGGGAGAGAATCATTCAATTGATTCCCCCATCCCCCCTCATTCCCCCCCCCCATCCCCATTCAAAACTCACACCCCAGGATGTACGGTGGCCTGTAGATTAGAGTGTCTTTAAAAGGGCTAACCGGAAGCCCATCCAAACACAAATAAGCATTTCGGACAGGAAGTCAGTTTTCCAAACGGATTTGCTCAGATACACGAAGCCAGGATTTAACCATTTTTTAAATCATGTTCTACATATTTTGCAAGTTATTTGCATGTAAGACATAAAAAACAGCTACTGCACCTTTAATGGAAGCCTGCTATAAGGAGATGCACATTCACAGACTGGTGAAGCAGCAATAAGACATTTGTGATTCTGACCTATTCTCTAAAAGATGACCCTCTACCACTGATGCAATGGAAATGAGCGCGAGATGATTGAAATGATTACACTCAACTGATTAGACGTGCCACGCATAAAAACAGCTGCTACATTGTACAAATGATTAGCTCCATTTGATGTTTAAAAATGATCTGAGCAGGGAAGGGCTGTTTGGAAATTTTCGGCATGTAACTTCTTTCTGTGCATCGCCGTGTTTACAATGAGAACGCGGGGGAGCGGGTGCACAAAGGTTCTTTGTTGGTCCTGGATCCAATCACATGCCGCGGGTAGATCGCCATGAGTGCCGCAGCCAATCAGAAGGCGCGCTGAGACAGCGGAGAAAGGCGTTTCATTTGGATGCTGCGAGCGTGCGCGCGCGCTGACCGACTATGTGTGAAGAATTCATCGCCGGCGAAAAATGGTCGCGTAGCCTGGTACCACGCGTGCAACCCGAGACCAATCTGGACTGAGTGGCCCAAACCTAAAGCTGCATTTCCCAAGCTTAACATCAAGCGCACCGGGGCACGATGTAGCTTAATAAGAATAAGAATAATAAAAAACCGACAGTTCAGGGATGGGTAGCGGAGCCACGCCTGCCCGAGATCTGCGCATAAACAGGTATGTTACCTGTGGACCTCAGGGACTCAAGGTTTCCCAACACATGGTGTCCTTTTGTTTTGCGTCCAGCGTACCCAGCCGCGCGATCATGGCATGATCACCTGCAGGATCCACAAAGGCGACGCAGGGCATGTCGATCACCCGAAATGCTCGATTCACGCGGATGACAACACGGCCGAATCTGCTACATTCAGACTATCAAACCAAACTGGCTTCTAGCCTCTACTGGATTTAGTCTGCTTTTGGGATCTTGTCTGTAGCCGGTTGTAGTGTTTGCGTGTCGGCGTACTGGATCTCAGACAAAGAGCGTCCACAGAGTTGATGTGAGGACACGGAGAAACCGCTATGGCCTCTCTTCGCGTGCACGGATTGGACCATCTGCCAGAAAACGGCAGTGTATCGCGCACACCGGAGCCTCACAGCCCGAAGCTAATCTCTCAGGTGGACACCGTCGTGCTGCCGTTCCTCGGGGGTTTCGGTCGCTTTCAGAAGCGTCTTGTGGCTCTGACGTGGCTCCCTGCGCTGCTCATCGCTTTCGGTCAGTTCTCGGATTATTTTCTCCTCGCGCAGCCGGACAGCACGTGCGATCACGCAAGGAACGGGAGCGGCGTGAGCGCGAGCCCCTTGCCGCCGGGTCTGTTCGGTAATGCGACGCGCGCCGAGAGCAGCAGCAGTGCGCGGTGCAAATGCGCCGAACCGAGGTTCGAGCTCCAGCTAGGACTGCAGGAGAACGTGGTGACTAAGGTGGGTATAGGGAGGGGGGGAAATACTGGCAAAGTGGTCTGATGTCCTTGACAAGCTTTTGCATGTTTAGCATCGGTGTTTCCCAATTTCCCACATCTTAACTCGCCTCACTGAACTAATCTCCCAATGAACAAGTGGTTACGTTGTAGGGGTGCTGTAAACTCCCTCTACCTTTGCTGTAGTGTCCTTATAAATCTGACCTGGATTCAAAAGGATGACGTTTTGCACAGGTCTTTACCTACCAGGCCTGTAATAGGTACCTCCCATGTGTACATATTTATGAATTAAAGACCAGCTGACTCAAGCTAGTTAGCTCAGCAGGGTCTGATGAGATGTTCCGGGGTGTTCCACCCGCCTGCTGTGGTATAGATAATTCGACTCAAGACCCAGCCGTATATCTATACATTGTTTTGTCCGCAGTTTCTTACAGTCAATTGGGTAAGATTAGGATTAGTCTCGCATGAGAGGGTTGTTTTTCACACATGTAGCATGTGTGTTGGAGAAAAAACACATGAACCATGCACGATAAACTGTTAGAGTTCATCAGTAACAAAGTAGAAGTAGAACCTACTTGTTAAAGGTGTAACGAATGATTTAAAAAAAATTTCCTTACTCGTACTGTTAACCTAGAAGATATGTACAACATGATGAGGGGAAAATGTGGATTAATTTATGGCCTTGGCAAAAATGTATTAAGTCACTGAGAAAACCTGTTTGGAAAACAGACTTCTGGTCCAGAATACTTGTTTGTGTTTGGATGCACCTCCTGTTACTCGGCAATATAAGATTTTGGGAGTGGAGCTTCATGAATGTGTGGGAATGGAGGCAGTGGGCTCAAGGAGGTAAAAAATATCATTCAAATGTTGAACCTACGAGACCTAATCTTGGTGAGGGAAATACTGAACTTACCTATTGCATCTTTAAGCGCCATGCACACTGCGCACTTCAATTCATGCACATTTGCCTTTAGACACTGTTAGTCACTGGAAGTGACTAGAAGTGTTTTATTCCTCTTATACAAGAGAAGGATAACATAACCGCCATTCCTTCAGTTTCCTCTGTTTTCTCTGTCTTGTGAAAAGAAATGTATGTTACAGTGAAACATCTAAGCGCCCCCTCCTGGAGAATTTCAGAAAACGTACGAACCACTTCACCTCTGAGAGACTTCTGACACTGGAAACTCCTTGATGCTGAATAAGTGTCTCCTACCAGAAAATACAATGTCAACCATTACGCACATTTAAAAATTGTTATTTATTTATTTATTGGGTCGCATAAAAGCCTTGGTGCAAGTTGTTACTATTGAAATGATAACATGTTAGACCGCATTGGTTGTTTTGACCATTCAGAATCAAGCAGTGTGGTATAACTGTATAAATGAGTTCTTCATGGACAACATAGATGAATATCAGCTTTGTCGTGGACGTGATTTTTGTGTGATGTCGCCACAGTGGCAGCTGGTGTGTGATGAGGAGTGGAAGGTCCACATCGCGAAGTTCTCATTGCTGGTGGGCTCCATATTTGGTTACCTGCTGATGGGGGCCGTGGCGGACTGGTAAGCTACTCAGCGCATTACCTTTCTCAAAGGTTCTTAATCATTGTCTGCTTTAATTCTTGATTTAACGAATTGGTGGATTTCTTGGAATCCTTCATAAGACTTTCATGTGTTGAGGCACGTACAGTGCAGCAGACGGAATAAATTAGTGTGTGTCATAAGTCAGTTGTCATTGCTGTGTAGTGTAACGTCATACTGACTATAAAAAATAAAGTGCAACCTTTCTATATGAAGTTCTTTCATTTGGTACAGCAGACTGCTTAGAGTTTCTTGACCAACCCTTTGTTGTTATATTATTATTATTATTATTATTATTATTATTATTTCATGCTACACAAAAAGGTAACAAGTTTTCTTTTTTCTTCTATTGTCTTCTAAGTTTGGCACACTGAGTTCGGAGATACTGCTGAAGCAGTGATATGTTGTCGTCCACAGCACATTCCTTGCATGAGCAGGAGAACCCTGGCTGTGATGTTGGTTGCACGTTGCATCGCCAGTACCAAGCAGAACAAATGTGCCACCTGCTCCACTGTAAAAAGTTGGACTTTTTCAGTATGCCATGTGGGAGAAGCTTTATCTATTCACATTCCCACAAGAATTTTATTTCTCCAACTTGTACTTCTACAAATTTCCACCCCCGTGCTGATTATTACCAATCAGTATCAAGTGAAGCATTCTAGTAAAGAGGTGGAGCAAGGATAGCACCTAGACCTTTTCTAACTAAAGATGGTTATTATCCAATGCTTACAGCTGTTTTTTAAACCAGATATCGAATACACTAGTTACTGGCATGTTTCATGGGCAACACTTTGTGTCTCATTGCCATTAGCTACTTCATGCATGTCATAATCCTTGGCTCCAGTGCACTCAAGTACATCCTTCTTTGCTTTACTCAGAAATTGCAAGTCCTTTCCAAGTTCCTGCTTACATGTATTAACAGCTCGAGTGACAGGATCACAAAGAGACAGCCAAATCGGATTGCCATGTCACATATTTGATACGTCCATTTTCAACTGCACTAGTTTTAGGAAAATAAAATATCCTGCAGTATGTCCAGAAGTTTTTGGACACCTAACCATCGCACTTACCTGTGATTGTTGAAGGGAAATTTTTAATGCTACAGCATACAAAGACATTCTATACAATTGTGCACTTCCAACTATGTAGCATTTGGGGAAGTATCGTATACAGTATGGGTGTGATTTTTCATGTGTCCACAGACTTTTGGCCATATACTGTACCTGTACAGGTTGTTTAAAATGTTTCAATCGTTTGGCCTGAATGAATGCGAGATGAGATGATGAAAGAAGCAGCTGATTTTGTCTCTGCTGTTATAGCGTCGCCACTGATGGAGAACTCTCCAAGATTTCCTAACAGTCTCACAGTGATGATGTATTTTCCAGCAAGGTCAATTAGATGGCTCTTCGTTGCTGAGACTTTTGCGTTCATGCTACAAGTGTTATGTGGTCATAAGGTGTCCCAGACCGCCTCTGAAGGTGGTTTTACTGATTGGTTCACAACATGTCACTGAGACACACTGGACCTATTTCATACCTGTACTTAGCTCTGTCCACATGCAATCAGATCACTCGGGATATTAATGATGTTAAGGCCAGATGTGAACAGGGCCTAAGGTTGTAGGGTGAACTTTCAGAAAGGTCATTGTTCAGTTCCAGTAATGTAAGGAAATATTAAATGCTACGTACCGTAAGTTAAAGGTTGTACTGTAGGACTGTAACGAAGCAAGCAAATTAGAAGTACACAAGTTCTGAAGGGGTTCCAAAATCAGGAGAAGTCTAATCAGTCACGTCTTGATTGGTAGCTGAATTTTTTTGACATGCTAAAAAATGTATTTGAAGCCTGTAAGCCAATCAGATTGGACCGTAATTACATTCGCCATTCCCATAGACCTATGTGCTCAGTTTTGTCCATTCATGGGAAAGCATCTGTAACAATAATTACTGCGGTGTAATGGCATCACGCTTTCCCACTTTACTCCTGACTACCTCATGGTTAGCTGTTCCTAGCAATGGAAGAAAAGTAACTGAAGTTAGTTTACTGAATAGTTACGTAACTGAACTGAATTATAAAATAACCTTTTTGGCCATACATAGTCAGAAGGAGAATATAGACTAAATATAAGGGGAAAATATCTTAGAAATATCTTAAATACATTTTGAGCAAGGAGAGGAAAGATATCTTGGCTTAAAAACTACCAGTGGATCTGTTTTGTAAATATAACGATTGAAAAGTTGCTTTAAGGGGCCTAGTTTGTTCTCAGGTGGTAAAAAATGTTGCCGAGAAACCTTATAGATGTGCTACAATGCAGGGTGTTAAAAGAGCATTTTCAATTTCATTCTGGATTCTTGGACGTTTAGAGATGAAGGACGTTTTATGCTGGTGAACAGATGGTGGCCAGACTCTCAGCTCACCTATATATGCTTGCAAAGCTGTTGGGGGGGAAAAAAGCCTATTTCTTTAATAGCCTTTTGAGCCATTTGAGTAAAAAGAGTGTTGATTTACAGTGCCTTTACACTGGGTAGTGTTATTGCTGTCGTATTGTCCAGTAGAAAACCAATTGGAGTTTGTTTGTTTACTTGCATGTTCGTTTTCTTACATCAGAGATGACTCATGGCGGTTTTGTGCCAGTTCAGTAGTCTGAACTATTTCTAGCTCCACCAATAAGTACATGACGTTGCTGGGCTTTTCACTGTCATTCTGCCATCCGAGTGTTTGAGTGATAAAGAAAGATATTCTACAATAAAAAGAACTATCAGTGCACTTTTTACTTATGTCTAACAAAGCAAAATGGACAGGAAATAAAAGGATCACTCATCTGTGCACAATTCCGACACAGTGACTGACAATGACTCGGACAGAAGGTTTTTCTTTTAAGTTGGCGTGAGTGAGCAGTCTAATATGACATTAATATCATGGCATGATGTTCGAGCCACAGGGTGCATTCACTGTGCTCATTCCTTCATTGTTAGTAAAAGGTAGCAGGGGGTTATATTAGGCAACTAATTTGTTTGATTTGGGAGAAGAAAACCAACCAAATGGCAGCAAAATATTAACAATAATATGTAGACCAAATCGGAACTTTCGCTTTTTCCTGATACCTTTTACGAAGACATTTTAGACAATTGTGTGCTTCCAACAGTGTAGAGAAGACCTGCATATGGTTGTGATCAAGTGCATCAGCAATGGATTTGCGTCCAAGTACCCAACATCAACTCAGTTTTAATGTTTTCATTTGTTTAACAATAAAACAATAACAGTGAATTTAGCATAACTTGGCAGCTAATGTACAGAACTGACTCGGTCATTAAGAAGACACCAGTGTTGTGTACCAGCAAGTATTTAAAGGTCCATTATGTAGGATACAACCACCTGAATCAATGCCCGTCTCTTACCCCTCCCTTTCCAATCACGGATTAGAGCGTATGGTGGCCGTCAAGAGCTCTTAGCGTACTTCCAAGTACTTACATTCACACACGCTTGCTTTTTCCATATTAAATAAGATGTATGATCTCCATTTTCAAAATTTGGGTTCTCAAACTTGTTAGCCAACACCAGCAAACACTGATTCCTCTTCTTTCTTGTCTTCCTTTCTTCTTCTTGGTCTTTCTTCTGGTGCTTCCTTCGGGATTCCCAATGACACTTGTACAAATACGAAACGTGGAAGGCGCCCTCTAGAGGTTTGTCCGTTCTGTTCTACTGTATCGGCGCAACATGGCAGCTCTGTAGAGGTGGACCCGCTCCCTATGTAGATATAAAGGGCTCATTCTAAGATTATGAAAATACAACGATTCAAAGTTACCAATAATTATACTCAATGTGAACATACTTATGAATTCCAGTATATTATGTATAATATAATTTAAGTATATTATGGAATATATCCTCCATGGTTGTACATAATGGACCTTGAAAAGGTTTTGTAAATGAGTACAGGATTTGTTGCGTAATACACATGCAAATATTCTCAGTCTAACCCTCAAAACCAAGCTGACCTTTTTGCTATTTATTTCTGTAGTCTTTTTTTTCTCATGAAATTTCTACTATCCAGATAATTATGTAAGGACTACACTTCTAACTAGCTTGATGCATGTATTGTGAAACCTTTGAAAGTAGCAGGTAAATATGTACAGATTTGACTTAAGTGTTAGTTACACAATTATTTGTTTTTCTCTTTTTACTTATCTCTTTCCCTCTCAGGATAGGTCGTATTCCGGTGCTGCTTGTGTCGGTGTTGTCTGTGCTCGTGTTTGGCTTGTGTGTGGCCTTCTCTGTGGACATGGCCATGTTTAGTACTCTGCGCTTCTTTCAGGGCTTTTGCCTCGCTGCCATCAGACTCTCCCTCTATGTGCTGAGTAAGTTTCTGTTTCTCACTTTTCTTCCTTCACACTCAGACTAAAGGCTATGATCTGCTTCAAACACTTTCTCATACTGCCAGGGGCATGCTCTGATGCAAACATTTTCTCCTTATTTTGCTGAAATACTGTATATAGGCAGTTCTACATTAACGAATTTCAGATTGCTGCTGGCGCTGTATTACAGCTGGGCTTATTTTTTTTATTTTACATTTTATTTTATATAATTGTATTTACATTTATTTTACAGGTTAAAATTCTTTTATTTCATTCACAAGCTTGCTTTTTATTCTGTATTATAGCTGGGCCCATTTAATTTAATTTTTTGACTTATTTTATATTAATTTATTGTACATTTTATTTGTTTTATTTATTTATTTTTTATTTGACCGGTTAAAATTCATTTATTTCATTTCCAAGCTTGCTTTTTTATTTTATTTATTAATTTTTTTTTTTATATCGGGAATTTTTAATTCATTAAATGTATTATCCATCTTCATTGGAATCAAAACACCATCAAAATTTCAGAAATGGCATCAGTAAAAATGAGATGTCTATGACAGTAAAAAAAAAAATAATAATTTTTTGATTGCCCAGCAATATTCTGTATTCATTATTTACAAAAGGTATTGTAATCAAACTTCATTTAAACATCTGCAACCTGTCTAGTTTTGCTGCATATACAATTTTCATGGTATAAAAACGTTCATTAGCATTGCATGCTTTCAGTATAGGAAGAGAACTCATGACTAAAAGAATCTTCTTACAACAAATATTCAAATCTGTATGGGAGAAGGCCACACCTACATGCCTTTGTTAAATATCTGCTCGTAACAGGATCTAATTCTCATAAATAAGTGATGTAGTGGGAATGAATTGAGCACATTTGAGGAGTTCCATATACACAAACAGATGTGGTTACAAAAACACTTTAGTGCTGCTGAGCATCCAATATTGTTGCCCCTCCTGCCTTCTCTGTTAAAGGAGCTTGGTGCAGGTATACACAGAAAAGATGGGTATTACTGTAAATAGGTTGAGACTGCTCTCTCTGGAGTAGATGACTTGCAGCTTGGGGACACAATGACTACCAGTGTATGCTTCAGCAAGAAGGAAAATCATCTGCAATGCAAAGATTTGTATAAAAAAAAAAAAAACCCACAAATTTAAACATTAAATCCATGAAAACTAAAAAACTGACATTAAACTGAATTTCAGACAAATTCTAGACTTCATTCAAAACATAAAGTAACACCGTCCTAAGCAGACTGCATTCACTCAGTTAAAATAAAAGCATATGCATCAAGTATAAGAAGCTTAAATTAAGTCTTAGGTGGGATCATTTTGTTTGCGGTAACCTTGTCGGGCTTCTCTTAGGGATTGAGCTGTGTTTGCCCGGTTGGCGCTTCTCCATGACGATGGTTGCCAGTCTGGTGGTGGTGGGCGGGCAGCTGCTGATGCCGGGTTTGGCAGCGCTGTGCCGCGATTGGCAGATTCTTCAGGTCCTCATCATTGTTCCATTCGTCCTAATGCTTCCTTATATCTGGTAAGCTCATCCCTGCTACATGGGTGAATGACAAGAGTTTGTATATTATCATCCTGTACGGGTGTTTGGCATGAGTTTTAAACTCATTAAATGATAAATATATATACCTTAATAGTAATAGAGCAAACAGATTCACAGGCTCTGTTGAATGATGTGAATAATCTACATGTAACCTACGTGCTTATAATTGCTGCTTATTATAAATAATAGAACATTTAGAATGGGAGTTTGGGTGTTGTACTGGTATTTCAGGCAGATTGATGCAGGGAACAAATTCTTGCTTCCGTTTAAGAAATAGCCTTTTCAAGATGTTTTGCTGAGACATGTATATTGACTCCGTCTGTAGGCCAGAAGCCCAGGACAAGCAGATTTCATATCGGAGCTATTAGTTTTTTATTTGCACATTCCTGAAAGACAAGTAGGTTTAAGAGCCGGGAAATAAAGCCTATTTCTTATTGACTTGTGTGGAGGGGGGGAGAAAGGGTTTTATTTACTTGGGTGATCCAGAACAAACTAAAACAGACAGGAAAATGTGAATTTCTACTTCTTCATGTTTAAGAAGAATATGGAAGGGAGTAATAATGATGATAACATCAGCTGTGCAGTAAGAATTCAGTGTGAGATGGGGGAAGGGGGCGGGGCTTCCAGATGTCCGATTTCAAAACCTGCCCAAATCATTACATATACCTATGTTGAGTCACTCGGCTCTCATTTTATTGAGGAAACTCGCGCTCACATATTTGGTGTATTTTGGAGTGGTAACTCATGCTAGCGTACGCTGAGGTTAAATCACGAAGCATTACGTGAAATGCATAACTCTTGGCCGGTCTAGTAATACTGTATCATCAGACTGAACGTCACTGGATATCATGGCAGTGTAATATCATAGAGGGATGATCAAATTGTTATATTGCACAAGCCTAGCATGCACCTATGATAAATCATGAACAAAGAGGTTATGCAGAAACACAGCAAGCACAAAGCTATTGTACAACTCCCTTCTATAAGTAACGGTCACGTCGTGGTTAAAGATGTCTAGAGCAATGAAAGACATTATCCAGACCATCATTTATACAGTCAAGGTGTAACATAGCATATATCATGTGTCATATAATTGTTCATTTCCCTTCGCATTAGTCTGTCAATGCTTGTTCAGTGGGCTAGCAAATGTATTTATAATTAGTCTCTATTAGAACGTAAAAAGCCATTAGGAATAGGTTAAATTTATGTAGTAGTAAAAGTAAGACTTGATGAAATTTATATTGATAGAAATAAGTTAGGAAATGGGACGGAGTTGGAAATAAACATTTCGACAGTCTTGCTGGAAGCAATTGTTGAAATATGCTCCTGCCAAGCAAGTTTGAAACTTAATTTAGACACTAAACGATGGATCATGAGAAATGAGATTTTCTGACCCTCCTTGTTTATAGGGTTTTTCCCGAGTCCCTGCGTTGGTTGTTGGCCACGCAGCACTATCACAGAGCAAAGAGGCAGATGTACTCTATCGCCCGAAGTAACAAAGTGGACACTGAGTCTGATCCTAACGGAATTCTCTCAGGTGAGGACTGATCTAATACAGAATAGAAGAGATATCTGGGGAAGGGAACATCTTGGCCTGTAACGGTGGTTCTAAGAGTAAAAGTCACGATGAATTATGCTTGTGTCCAGAGCTGGAGCGAGAACTGCAGCAGAAGCCCAGAACCTCCTGTATCACACAGCTGAGAAGCACAAGAAACCTGTGGAAGAGCACTGTAGTGCTCTGCGTCAACTCGTGAGTATATCTGTATGTGTGTTTGATGATTCGATAAACTAAAGTGTCTTGGATGATCAGTTCCAGCCCAGAGCCACCAGGGGGCCTCCTAAAAAAAATGTATGCTGCTGGGATTGGGGGGGTGGTTGGTCTGGGGGGACAGATGGCCTCACATTTATTCAGGTATAAAGTGTTTATCGTTGACTGCAGGTCCTGTGGTTACATTCAATGTGCTTATAGAGGCCACATGATGTAGCACCTGTAGGGTTTTTTTTTTGTTTTTTTTGCATCTCTGAGCGTCTCTGACCTTGAACTGAATTTGCTGGGACGCTCATTCCTGGCAACTGTCTTGAAGGTTCTCCGTTTGTAAAAAGTCCTTCTCACAGTTCAATGTTGAATTTCAAATTGTTTGGAGATGGCCTTATAACCCTTCCTAGATTGATAAGCAGCAATTTCTTCTTTGAGGTCATGGCTGTGTCCTGAATCTATTCTCCTCAATGAATAATGAATACTAAATACTAACATCTGCGAACCTTCAAACGGGTCAACACTTGGCTAAAAATGAATGGTGCCAAAATTAATAAAAGATAGAACTCACACTTTATGTCTCATAGCCAAAAATCTGTACGTTGCCAGGAATTGTAATCAACTCTAATGATAATTAACATTGCAGGACTCCTCAGTCACTTGTATACAAACCATTCATCAAGTTTAGGTTTCCGTCTCACCCTTTTTAGTCATTTCCTGTTTTTCATTTCCATTTGTTCCTGAAAATTGGACACAAATCAGCTGCAATGCCAACTATATGCTAGCAAACACCGCCATTTTTCTCAGTAGTTTCCAGGCAGTCACTGAGCAGTGAGCTAGCATTACATACTCCGGGCCAACAAATGCTTAAAATATATTGGTTGATGTAATTATATCACCCAACGCCAGCGGACAGGCCCAGGAGGTGTTGTGGTCACATCATAGTTTGAATTGGTTAACTTGGTAGCTTGTCTGTATTTATGCCACGTTGACTTTCTATGGGCAGACGAGAGCTCGAAGGCTGTAACACAAGACCTGGCAGTCCCTGGGGAGGAGGCAGCTGAAAGAAGCACAGATTGCACTTTCAGCTCAAGATGTTATGTTTATCATTATGATCATACATGAGACTGAAAAAGAATGAAAAGCAATAAAAAAGTAAATCATTGTGTTGAATTATATCAAAATAATAAGTGCAGAGAGAAATTTAGCTTGTATTTCAAAAATAAATCATGTAGAGCAGAAAAGGGAAAAGATCAAGTTTCCAGCTTGCTCAATGTCTCTTTTGCTCTGCATTACTTTTGTAACAGTTCCTCATTGCTGACTGCGCAGAATACGGTTCACACACGATTCAGGTGAATAAGGAAAAGAATAAGCGCATTGGAGGAAGTCTAAATCTCCAAGTGAGAGTATTTAAAAAGTGTTTGCTGCACAGGGAGGCACTACAGGTGCTGAAACTACTGCTGCGGAGAAATTTCCAGATGAAATGAAGCAGTAGCTTCTTGAGTTTTAGTTTTGAGTTGATTTTGCTGTTTTGGATTGCTTCTTTTTGCAGAATTGCGCTTATGTTTAGCTCATTTCACTATTTTTTTTTTTGTATACTGTAGATTAGAGGAGGGCTACAGTGGGTTGTTTTTTTTTTTTATACTCAATTGTATGAAAACATTTGTACTGTTTAAGCAGGTTTAGATCACAGTGAGGTTGAATTCTCAAATAAGAAAATCATGGATTTTCTGTACAAATGCAGCTTGGACACTAGTTCAGGTTTATATAGGTTTATATTAATATGCGCATTCAAATACATTACTGTTTCTATAGTAACAGCTTATTCACTGACTTGTATTCCAAGTACTCCACATAATCTAAGGCAGGGGTTTTCAACTGATTGTTACCCAGGGAAGCAACATGAGGACCACCGTCGTGGGGTATGAGCAGGGCCGTCAGAAGCACTGGCCAACACTGGGTATTTTTAGGGCGCCAGACCATGATGAGCTTTACAAAAATGAAGTGCACAAGTATGGCATAATGGATGGATTTTGAACACAAATCTTAAGCACCATGAGAGTGGAGATTTCCACATAAAGAACTATCTGCAATCAACATTGTCACAAGATTGTTTGAATGGATTGGCCAGAATTTCAATTGAGTGCCAAATCTGTCACAAATTGAACTACTCCCAGTTAGAGTTCGCAGCAGCCAAAAATAGAAAGCTCTATGGTTTTAATATAATTTAATTTACACCCGTCTTAAGTTGGAACTACGGGTAAATATTTGATAAATTGGCTTTTTTTCCCCCCTCTTCTTAAAATTTTAATGTAGGGGAAGCCATATTCTTATTTTGCCCAGAGTACTGGATTGTGGTTTGTTGAGATGTTAGTCTGCAATGCCTTTAAAGACCACCAGGGGGCTGTGGATCACCAGTTTAAAAGCCCTGATCTGAAGCGAATAATAAAGTTGTTTGTTTAAAAAAGAATACTTATTATTTTAGGAGTCTCAAATGTCAGAGCTTTGTAACAGTCAGGCAACAGTTTTGAGGTTATCTTGGTCACATGTCAAGCTGCGTTTTTTGATTGAATAACTTCAAAACTGAGAAAATAAGGAGGCTGGTGAGCGAACGACTGTTCATTATAGCTGCTGTAATGTAAGTGATAACAGAAACTAACTTCTCTTGTGGATGTCTCACAGCATTAATATATCTGTAAACAGATATTAAAAAGCCTAATGTGCTGTTCATTAGCAAATAAGAAAATTGCAGTGGTTGGCAAATCACTGTGCTTTTAAGTTGAATTCTTGACTAAATGTTTGTTGTATGAAAATGATTCCCTAGTCTGTCATGTTATTCCTTGCTCATACAATTAAATGTTTAAATAATCAATGAGCTATGAACCATTTGATAAAATGTTTATACAGGAGGGATTTTTCATTAAAGAGCAATCATTTGTCATAAATCATTGATCATAATCATTTAATCTTAAATTAATCAATGGGAACTTTTTCATAGTTCTGAGAACTGTTGGAGGTTTTTTGTGTCCACACTGCAGGAACTAAGGATGATCATAATTTTTAGAAAGTTGTTTTGAGGGACTTTTTAGCTCCTACTTAGGAACCATGAAAGACATAAGTGCTTATGAGCCAATGCAGCACCAATAATGCCATTTTTAAAAATCAACAACCAGCAACAGCTCTTAGCATTGGTGTTAAAAATGGGGGAAAAATACATATTGTTGTATGTCGCGCAAAACTGACCAACCGTCAATCGGCTTACGTCACTTCAGCGTTCCTATTGGTGGTGCGAATGTAAACAGAAACCAAGCCCTTGAAGGTATGTAGTTTTCTGGGGAGCTCCCCAGTGGGGAGTTCTGAGAATGGTTTGGTCCGAAAGTGCGTAATAGGGTGGTGGGGAGGGCCCTAATTATAATCTTTCATAGAACCCTTAAAAGGCTGAAGCCAGCCCTGGTCATGATAAGGTAATTAAATTCTCTCTCTCTCTCTCTCTCTCTCTCTCTCTCTCTCTTTCTCTCTCTCTCTCTCTCTCTCTCTCTCAGGCTGACTGGCTATGGTATCCATCACTGTTTTGCGCGCAGTGTTCTGGAGGGCAGCACCTCTCACCTGCACTATTTTGCTCTGGCGGGCATCGCCATGGCTTCGTGTTTGGTGCTTTGCCCAGTGGTGGCAGCATTTGGCAGACGAGGCGGCCTCCTCACCTTCATGATCATCACGGCTCTGGCCTCCTTACTGCAGCTCGGCCTGCTCAGCTGTGAGTGTACATGCACCTTCTAGTGCATGCATACTGTATGTATACACTGTACGCAAGAAGTTTTGGATTAGAGACGTTAGTTAGCTTCTCCTTCTCTAACTCAAATTTTAAAATTGATTTCAAAATTGGAGTATGTGTGTATACAGGGTTTGACAATAACCACTAGGCAAAGTTGCAGCTCCTGCCGCATCCAAATTATAAAGGGGGCATCATTTGTTGCCATCAAAAAATGGAGGAGAACAATTAACTTCCTGAAAGCCTGAGACTGACGTTTTTTGTCATTTATAATTAGCCTTGCTTGTGAATGGCTAAAAGATTATAATGCTGTTGAAATGGCACTAACGTGCAGCTTGCAAGACTTCGCTTTGGCTATCGGTTGCTTGGCTAGATGCATATTCCTGAGTTGGGGGATATTTTCAGAACAGATCTCGCATTTCTCTCTCCACATTGACAAGATTCTTGTTTTAGTTTTTTTGTTTTTAAATGCTTGTATCTTTTTTTTTCGTAACAGTAATCGGAAAGTACAGTCTTCGGCACAATGCAGGTAAGACCAATTAATATCCTAATACATGTACATATACATGCACATTCCTAGAGTTAATCCCGGTTCAGATATTTAAAGATGTCTTGTTTATTATCAGTTCTCAGGGACACGCTAAATCAGCGGTTCTCTGTGGCGTTTTCCATCATCGGGATGTTCTCGTCTCACGCCGTCAGCACTCTAAGTATCTTCTACTGCACAGAGATCACGCCTACTGTCATCAGGTGAAGTCTCTATCTGGATCTCTCTTAACCATCTCCTACTCTCTCTCTCCTGCTACCTCCGACCTTCGTCTTCGCCCGTTTTTATCCGTTACTCCGTATATTCTCTTTATCGCTGCGTTTGTATCATCTTGCTTTTGATTATGTCGAGGTCTGTCGTACAAGTCCCTGAATCAATACTATACTACAATACAATACATACTAAACTAGTCAGAGTTGAGAATTCAAGCAGGCCAGATGCATTGTTTCGAGCATCACGGAGCAGCAGAACACACTCGGAGGAAAGCGCTATCCGCCCTCTTCCACATACATCAAGTTCAAATTCAAGTACATGAGATCATAAAAGCCCACGATTGGCTAGTATGGCCCAATGATGAATCACTAGCTCATGTGGTGTTTTTTTTGTTTGTTTTTTGTAGTATAGAGGTACTTTTCATTCAAAAAGCAAAATGTTTGCCCTTGAATAACTTCTGTCTTAAAGGCAGGGTAGGCATTTTTTTAGAAACATTTTTGCTTATAGTTCTTGAAATCTAACCTCTTTACATCCCAACAGCAGTAAATAAACCAAATACCCATCCAGTCATTTCATTCGGTCCAAGCTCTCTTTTGCGGAGTCGTCCTCCTGCAATGTGTTCTGATGGAGTAGCTTAAGAGGGAGGGCTGAAGGGAAAGGGTGGGATTTTTCAGTTGGAAAATCACTTGCACTGCGTTTAAGCTGCTCAAGTTGACAAATTAATATCAGCAGTTCCAATTTTATTCTGCAACTGGATGATATTAGTGGCCAAAAACGAGTTCATGTGTGGTGGAAAAGCGTGTGGTGGAAATTTTTGGAAAATCACTTGACATGTATGAAATGTGAATAAGCTCCTGCCTTAATGATAACCTTTCTCTTGTGTGTGTGTGTGTGTGTGTGTGTGTGTGTGTGTGTGTGTGTGTGTGTGTTAGGGGTGGAGGTGTAGGTTTGGTCCTGGCTAGCGCAGGCTTTGGCATGCTAACTGCTCCACTTATGGAACTTCACAACCAGAAAGGCTTCTTCCTTCACCATGTCATCCTCACGTGCTGCACTCTCCTCTGCATCATTTGCATTCCGTTGCTGCCCGAGACCACCGGCAAACCTCTGCCCGAATCTCTAGCTGAAGGGGAGGGGCTTCTGCGCAGGCCCCTCCTCCCAGGAGAACAGCACCACCTTCTGGCCAGGCAAGAGGTCAGGGAGTACTCTCGCGTCCAGGACACGCCTCTCCATCAGGTTGTCAATCCCAGCAACACCACGGCACCTAGTAACAGCACAGCGAACGGAATGAGGACTTGACTGCGTGCGTGTGCGCGCAGCATGAATCGAAGCCAGCCCAGGCCATATGAAGAACAGCGGCGATGATCTGATTGGCCCGCAAGCATAGAGACGCATCATGAGGTTACAGGCATTTTTAACCGGTGAATGATGTCAAACTACTGACTACTCATAATGTGTCAAACTTCTTAATGCAGGAGGGATGGATGTGGTAGAGTGTTGTGAAAATGAAGTGACGTGACGTCTCTCAAGCAATGAAGTCTATTTTTCAAATGACCACTAAGTTCAGACTGATGTTGGCAAATTATTAGTTTTTAGCTTTTTCTATAGTTTTGTACTGAACAAAACAATCATATTACTCTTTATTTGTTATGCATGAGCGTAATCTCACGCACGTGTGAGTGTAGGACGATGAAGCGAGACCCGATTATGGATTATGATGCTTCGGACTGAATCCGTAGCTTGGTTGCCTGAAAACATCGTAGTGTTAAGATCGTGTTTAATTTCAGAGAGCTGGTTTAACTCTTGGCTTTGACAGGGATCTTAGTATGCAGGTGTTTTATGGGAAACTGATGCAGGTCTATGGAACATGCAGGTGTGTGTGTGTGTGAGTGAATATCCTAACAGTCATTGTTTCCATTTGGAAATTAAAAAGACAGGGCAGAGCACAGACAACCTAAGGGCTGCTCAGTATTTCTTGTAAAATGTTTTGGCCAGCGTATTATCCGTAGCTCAACCCCCCTCCCCCTCCCCCTCCCCCCCCGAACTACTGAATGAGATTATAAATGCTTTCACCGTTACCGAGAGTTTGTCGATGGCGCACAATATGCAACAAAAAAAATAATCATCACAATTTCTTGACAGTTTTGTGCTCAATACGGACTGCGAGGTTTTGGATGTACTGTAGAACTGGCCTTAAATTGTGACTGATAATCTGAGGACAAAGATCTAAATTTGTTTGATAGCCGAGATATTTTAACAGAGATGAACACCAATTGGATATGATGTGACAAATTATGTAAAGAGGTTTCTGGGGACAGGACATCACAACATTATCCTTAATTTTATTCACTGGCCTAATAAATAAATGAATAACTGAATGTTCTCCGGTATTTAAATAGTCATTTGAGATGACAGGTCATTTGTGACTCCATGATTGAATTGTACTTATTTTATACCACTTGTTCAATAGTGTTTCATCAGTAATACGCAGGTATATGCGGTGCAATTCATGGAACTGTATCCTTTCCACTGTTCATTTTTATAAGACGTGCCATTTGTGAATAAATACATTTGAATAACATTTTTTTTTTCATAACGTGTCTCTTTTTTTTGGGATTCGGATTTCTTTGTCAATGCAATATACACATGAGAGGATCAGGTAGTCGATCTTTATTATATACAAAAGATGCGTTGTAAAAAAAAAAAAAGTTTATATTGTTGAAAAGTTAAAATTTGTCAGGATGGAGCTCCATCTCCTTTTTTATTCGGTTCTCCACTAACATCGTCAGATTGGAGTCCGTCACTGGAAGGTTATAGCTCACAAACACCTGCTTCTTGGTCTTCTTTGCTGCAAGTTGAGGAACATAAAAGAAACAAGAAAACCATGAAATTATGAAGTCGGGTTCAACGACACACTTGAATCCTTGTATCAGGGGAAAAGAAAAAAAAAAAAATCTAGCTTCATATTTGTTATATCGGCAAAACAAAAAATAAAGTGACGACTAATTGAATTTAAAGTATGTACTTTTAATAAATATTTTAGAATATACTGCTAAGCCCCGTCTTTTATTTGCATATATTCCAAAGCCATGTTTCTCAAAAGTGGCGCAAGCGGCAGAAATCCGAACCCGCTGTGATTTTAAAATGATCATATTATTATTCGCTTACTGAATGTATATCATTGCACCTGAGTTTTTGCTTGTGCAATATTGCTTTTATACAACCGTTCAATAAACAAGAAATTAATATGGCGTAAATGCCATTTCGGACAAAGGAAGTCCAAAGTTGATTTACTTAAAAAAAAAAAAAAAAAAAAAATTTTGTTTTACTTTGACGTGAAAATATAGGAATTTGCCTGACTTGGTTCATGAGTTTAACCATTCGTTCATGATAACTGGTCCCTTCTACATCTATGCTGATACCCGTTCATACTCGGAATGAGTCAAAAATGTCTAGGAATAGGTTTAGTAATCTTAAATTTGGTCGATTGCAATCTTATAATAGGAAATATGTGACTAGATTCAAGATATTTTCACTAGTAGATGGTGTAGATTTGTCTCTAAAACTGAAAACTGTTAAAGTTTTAAATAGGTTGTCTCTTGTTTTTCCTCATCTAAGGTGGAAACCCTGTTCTATAACACAGGATATTGTTCAGTAAGAGTAAGAAATACAGGATGTACTACTGTAAGTCATAGTGTAGTAGTGTGGTGAGCTCTTACTCAGTCTCTGAGCTAGGGAAGTCGGGGTTGTGTCTGATGAATCTCCCAGTACCAGTGTAGACAAAGGCATGGAGTCCTAGTGTTGAGGAAACAAAGCATATTAGTATATGTGTAAGCCATGAGATTCCTCCAAGCCCAACCAAGACAACTGTATAATTAGTTAAAATCAGGAGATAAGACAAGCTCTTAGCATCTTAGCAGGTAAACACATGATGTGCTCCAAACAAACTACTACTATGGCGTCTTGTCTGTTCATAAACAACTGGCATGCAACTTACAAATCTGCTATTCATGGAAACCGCCAGGTTGGACAGGACAGGACTGGTGCCGACCCAAAGGAAAAAACCCCCGGTGAGTTTCATCACATGGAAATGCACCATCTGCTCCAAAAGCTTCTCGGAAAAATCATGAATGCTGATGGTCTCTGTGGAAGCCTGGCCACTGCACTCGCCGTTCTCCATAATATCTTACTCCTAACTCCTAATATTATCTATGAGCTGAAAAAAAAAAACTCCCGAACCAAACGAACCATTTGCTTTCTTTTCAGCGACAAAAACGAAACCGCAGCACGTCCATCCGAGTCACTCTGCTTCTTCGACGAGTGTTCAACAGGGCGCTTACAGTTTGAGCGCCATCTCCTGGTGGAAAGGAGAAACGCGCAGCCTTCACGCTGTAAAGTACATTAAAGGCAGGTTAGGTCATTTCTTAGATGCATTTTTTTTTTTTTGGTTATATTTCTTGTAATTCTCTTCACTTCCCGAAAGGCAAAGAATAATCAACATGTCAACAAATTTACATGTTTTGACAAGTCATCTGTGGCAGTCGTAGTTGTGTAGAAAGCCCGTCCATTCATTTCATTCAGGCCAAAGGAAACGGCTGGATATCCTTCCTGCCTGTCTACCTAGAGTACCTACCCACCTACCCACGCACATTCTGCCCGTGCACTCATTGCACATGACCGGATCCATCCACAAGGCTAGGCAGACATATTTATTACAGGACTCGTCTTCCAGCAGTAGTCAGAAAGTGCGCGTTGTTTTGGAGAAGTGGCTTTGGGAAGAGGGCTGATGGGAGGGAATGGTATTTTTTGGTTTGATATTTTCAAAAAATATTTTTTGGTTTCAATATTTTCTAGCATAGTTTTTACAAAATTATCTACCCTGCCTTTAAAGGTGCAATAGGTTTTCTTTAAACCATTAAACTGCGTTAAACTGCGTTATGGTCTGGAGTGCTTATTTGAGTGCACACACGCCTCTTTTTATAGCCAATCCCTAATGTGTAATAAAAACATTTTTCCTGATTTATTTATTACTGGTTAAAGGGATGACACAGCTGGACACAGATTTAGCGAGGTTGCTCCCAGACATAAATATATTTATTAATATATTTACATATATAATACATTTTTTTTCTTTCATCCCAAAGAAAAAGAGGACATTCTTGACCATGTATGAGAATGTATAAACTGTCTTTATAGTACCATTGTGTGGTTTTCCATCAGTTGAACAGCTTGAAAGTGATGTAATGACTATCCTTGCTAATGCTAATTCTAGTTCAACCATTATAGGGTCGAAGCATTGTACACACATGTGTGGGAAGAGTGGATGGGCTGAGGGAGTAAAAAATAAACTAAAATCATTTGAACCCTATTCAACTCCACATAGTTAACTGTTTGAAACCTAATCTTGACAAATTTGGACAGATCTTCTTCAGTACTCCTTTAAAATACCTTCTGACATTAATAAATTGACAATAATAAATGCTGCCAGTGGCTTTGATAACAGGAAAAGTGACACAAGAACAGTTTATGCCCAAGACTGTAAATTAAATTGCCTAAAATGGCAATCATAAAGACTAATCATAAAGACTGCTCTTGGCTCATCCCAGGACTCTTATTCATAACATGTTCATACTGAATATCTTTTCAACACACTTGATAATGTTTGGAATAGTAATGATTTATAATCCCACTATCCAGTGGGAAAAAAGAGATTTTCTTTTTCATGTTTTCTCAGGGAGTTTTTCCTTGCCGCTGCTGCTACAGGCTTACTCATTAGGTATGAAGGATGGATGCTGACCAAAAAAAAAAAAATTGAATATGAATTTAATACATTTGAATTATATATGTACACGGCACACAAACAAATCTGTGGTGTATTTACTAAGTTTGCATGTTAAGAACACAGATGACATTATAAAAGTACAGATTTTATGTAAATTAGGATAACGGTGAAGCATCCGGGATTCCTATGAGAAAGTAAGTGTGTTCAGAATGGTGTTTCTGTTTGCAGTAGTCATCTTTTTTCTTTGAAGGATGGTTTAGCGTGAAATAATAAATAATTACACAATAGTGCAATGCTAACATCATGCTAACTTCAGCAGGTTCACGATCAGACATTAGGGGAATACTGCAGTGTTTTTCGAAGTAAATCTATTTTTATCTCTTCGTATCTGATTGCCTTGATCAAGAATTTCAACACGCTTCTGAGTACTGAGAAAAGAACAGAAAACATGTCGGTCAACTCGAAACTTTCTTATAATTAAATTGTTGGTCACAATCAATCCAATGTTTATGCAAAACATGGATTCTGGTAAAACGCCTACCTTCATGAATTCCATAACGAAAGGGTATTTCTAAAATTTTCTGTAGCGTAACACTAGAACGGTCACTGTTTCCGTTTGTAAACTAAAAGGCAGCCTTTTGTCCCAAACTTTTTCAGTCTGTAAATAACCTGAATAAAGTCTAGCAATAAATGTTTCTCCACAGCACACACATTGGTAATTCACCACGATTTACCACAGAAGTGCCTTAGTTGTGCCCTGATCATGTAAGGATAGAACAAAAACCTTTAAATTGTGAGAAACAGACATGGATTTTTTTTCCAGATTTGGAAAGCTGGATTAAAGAACATAAACTACATAAGCGGAGGCTGGTATAAACAGACTATAGTAGGGCTAATCCTCCTGTCTTTAAAAGATAGAAAGACATCAATGAAATTTTTACATTTTGGCATCTATATCAGATTATTAGATTATCAGAACAAAAGCCTTAAAGGTCCACTATGTAGGATTCAACCACCTGAATGCCCCTCCCTTTCCCCTCCATTTCCAAGCATGTATTAGAACGTACGGTAGCCATCAGGTGCCACGCATATATACATTCACACTCTTTTAGGTTTCCATGCTAAATAATAAATATGATCATCCATATGACAAAATTTGGGTTCTCAAACTTGTTAGCCAGCACCAGCAAACTGATTCCTTTTCATTTTTCTTCCTTGCCTTCCTTTGTTCTTCTTTTTCGTCCTTCCAGTGCTTTCTTCCGAATTCACGCTGCCACTTGTAAAAACACAAAAAACAGAACTTGCTAGAGGTCTGTCCGTTCTGGGCTACTGCAGCGCAACATGGCGGCTCCGTAAAGGTGGACCCACTCCGTATGTAGATATTAAGGGCTCATTTGAAGCTTACAAAAACACAACACGTTCATAGTTACAGGTTATTATACACTAATGACCACATACTTATGAATTCCATATGTATATTATGGAATATATCCTCCATTTTTGCTAACGGATACCCTCAAAAATCCTACATCGTGGACCTTTAGAAATATTAATAATATTTTTGCAAAATGTTTAATTCTATACTCAACCTGGTATCTACAAACATTTTTATAATGTTCCTTGGTAAGACTTCAAGTCAGATAGCGCCACCTTTCACAATTAATCAGCTGACACTTTAGATTTTGCATCCATATTGCAGATATCTGCCTATTAATGCATTATTAAAAAATGATTGAACTCCGTTCTGATCAGAAAAGTTCAGGTTTAAGTATAAAGTCTATCTCTGGATCATTCAAATATGAAAAACCCTTGAAATAAAGTATCAAAAATGCAAGGTAGTCTTTAAGCAGCTCGCATTTTGAATGCAGGAAGGAACCGAAGAACTTTCTTTAACTTCAGCACTTTCGGCGGTTTGAATCTGGTGGTTACTAAATGGTATACAGACTGAGTTTCATTGCACAAAACCGTTTCAAGTGCTTGTGTGTGACTAGGTAAATTCAAGTCATTAGATTCATGTACTATAGGATTTTTTTCCATGCTTACGTGATTGTATGAGGTTGAGTAGGAGTTGATGAAGTGGTTTCGGTTCCAGTTGGTTGCTTGAGGCCATGTGTGGTGACATGCTGGACTGCCCAAGTTTTAGTATGCTGTAAGTCACCTGGACCTCTCAGACACATGACTTCTGTACATCTTTGCTCTGGTCATGAGTCACTCAAGACACAGTCACTTCCTGAGATTGATGTTTGAACTTTAACTATATTTTGTGTGGTTGTGTGGGTATGGGTGGGTGGTTGGGTGGACTTGTTTTACATCCTGTTTGGGATCAAATGTCACCTGACTACAATACTTTTTATTTAAAAAATAAAGAGGAAATCAAAAAGAGCCAAAAGGTTTTGTTTTGGTTACTGTGGTTAGTTTTAGCGTTTAGGCATTAATAATTTTGTCAGTGGAAGGTCTTCACAAGGGTAGAAAGACAAATATGTGTGTGTGTGTGTGTGTGTGTGTGTGTGTGTGTGTGTGTGAGTGTGTGTGCATCTGAGGGGGTGTCCCTGTTAAACTGTAAGCCTCTCTTGAGATTTAGTGCTCAGAGGGTCAGTGGAACATTTGTGAGTTAGCTTGTGTGTGTGTGTGTGATGTATATGTGAAAAGTCGTCGGGGGCTTTAGGGGATTTTTGCTTACACCTGCCATCCTCGGCACAAGTTTTGTAACGTAAAGTCTGAAAACTGTTAATTAGACTTACTCATGTCATGCCTGCTGTTAGCTGATTCATTCACAGAATTACTAGTATGCAATATTAAGCTGAGGAACAGCTCTCTGAGAATTCAGATCATTGATCTATGTCCTCAGATGGTTAAATAAATAAAAAAAAACCTTGTTGTTGTTGGAATCCGTGTGACTTTTCAGTGCTTTGTCGAATCCTTATCACAGAGGTTACATACTTACTTTCAATAATTTACTGAATTGTGATAATGTGTGTGTGCTGGATGTGCAGTCATTTGTTACAACATTTGTTACCGTTTTATTCTAAGAAATACTTTAGTTCATAATCATCCAAATGACCCATTTTGTCCATGTTAATACTGTCCTATGGGAGATTTTTGAGATTTATTTTTGTGCATGCAGCTGTGACCCTACAGCATCAGTATGATGACACACCTAGATCAGTTACATCAGTGGGCACATCTTACATAACTTAATATCCAAATATAATAAATAATATAAGCAGTGTTCATACATTTATGTTAGAATAAAAAATAACTGCACACCAAAGCCTAAAGAAAAGATATGAATCAAAACCAAAGCACTCATGCTAAGCACTTTGTGTCTTAGCTAACCTACAAAATCCACATTTTTAGATATATCACATAACATTGATGTTAGAGGTGCAATAATACTAGCTATATTGTTGGTTTGCAGTCCATAACTAGCCATAAAATAATTATAGAAAGGATTAGGTCAATGACTACTATAGAATGATTGCATGTACACCAGGAAGGCCTAAATACCCAGCTTTCAGCCATCTTTCAAACATCTGCCCAAGGTTCATGATCTCTGGCTTCCTCTCACTCACCACATTTGATTAGGACATTTACTGTTTCTTGCTTTTGGAACAAGGTGTTGGACTCTTTTAGCAACACTGGTTTTCCGGTTTTTCTTTCAGTTCAAATGAAAAAAGCCTGTGAGCATGTTTTAGTATGTGAGAGCAAAAACATGGCAGCAGCTGTTGTCAGGATTTTTGGCGAGGGGGGCAAAGGGTGCTGTTGCTGGGCAAAATGTCTAATTTAAACTCAATTACCTGTAATATTGAGATTGGTGTACGTTTGAGGCGGCAATAATATTTATATCCACCTATGGGTTGAGTAGGCATTTAACCCTGGCTTATTATTCAGATATTTACCTTAAATAATTTAGTAACTACTATGAATTATTCAGTATCAACAGTTGGGATTAAAATTAAGGGTATATTGAGGTACTTGACGAACGGGAATCTGAAATCCTCGGAATTTAAGAAGTTAAAATTACTGATTAGGTTGTAAGGTTACACTTTTATTATATATTTAGGCATCCAAATTAGTTCTGAAAAGAGGTCCAGCCAGTTTCATGTAAATCATTTGACTAGTTAGGTTGATAAACCTCAGTCAAACAGATCCATAGCAATATTATAATCAACATTATTCTTTTTTTTTTGGAAATGGTCCTACTAGCTGATTATTTCCCTGTATAACAAAACCATTCAAAATGTTCAGTCATGTATGTGAACTGTTTTGTAATTTATGCATTTAGGTTGAAAATCAGTGTTGTTTTGAAACACATTTCAAGAGAGAAATTTCACCACTGAAAAATAAACCTGAAAGTGTGACTTTCTTCTCCCTGTTTTGAGAGCTCAAGGGAAAATGGAAAGCGCAACAAATTTCACTAGGCAATGGCTTTCCAAGTTCTAAACAACAAGATGTTAGTGTGTCCATGTCCATGAAACACGCACACACACACACAGAGCGAATGTCAGAAATGTAATGTGAATTAAAAAAAGAAGAAGCAACTTTCGTATTTTTATTGAATTCCAGTTTACTGCATAAAAGCGTCATGTTTTTATTTCATATCTAATATTTGATGTTACAGGATCTTGGTGTTTCAGAACGAAAGAGTGGTTGGTCGGAAAGCAAGAGGTGAAAGGGTAGAAAAGAGCAAGAAGTCTAGAACATGTGCCTCTAAGCTGATTGTATACTCCAAAACAATATTAGATCATATGTTTCAGTTTCTGTGTAGGAAAGGAAAGCAAAATTGATAAGAAATTGTAAAGAAAACCATGTTTGTAAGAAGAATGGAAAGAACATGGAATACTACATTAAAGTAGAAATTACTGTTATTTGAATAGTATTTCATTGTTTCATTAAACCTTCATTTAGCTTCTAAACAAAATAAAGCTAAATAAAATGTCGAAAAATTGGAAACATTACAGTAATTAATACAGATTTGATTAATTACATCATATGAAGCCACGAGCTTGAAAGGTGAAAATTTGTAAATGAGAGTTCCTGCAATATTTATAATAATATTTATTCTGCATAATAATCACAGAAAAATACTGCAAGAATTAATACTTTTAGAAAAAGAATTACTTATCATTTTTCCCTTTACACTTATTTTTTTTCCCATTTATTTCTTTATTATGACAATGTGGCAAGCCTTTTTTTTTTTTTTTTTTTACATCACATGGTCATTTGTTTTTACATTAACATGGCCATATGAGTTTATCTGTGTATCTAGAAGAACAAAGGATTTGTTGTTGTTTTTATTTGATAGTGAAATCTTTCATATTCATCTTTTTTTTTTATTCGGAAACCCTGGTATTGGAGTGAGTCCATCTGAAGTACCATGATGTAAAATTATTATTACATTAATGATTATTATTATAATGACATATATATATATTGATTCAGAATGAAGTACTTTTCTTCATGCCACTCTAATAACGCATACAGTACATACCGCTTTTGCCTCTTGGAAGATTGAGCTGTGTGCAACCTATTATATACATATCTTCGTTGATCTTTGGTATTGCATTGACTCAGCATGTTTTTGAAAGTCATCATAGATGGGCAGCGTAATGATAAGAACAGGTGGCCTGCGGGAGGGGTATGCTTCATTTGAATACCTGACTAGCAACCACAAGATGTACAGATTTCTGGGAAAATCATCTGGTGAGAGAAGAGGGAGGGGGACCAAAGAGATTAGCAGTTATAAGTCTGTCTGTCTATCTATCTATCCATCCATCTATCTATCTATCTGGTTAAAACTTTTAATTACATTTTATATAAATAATTGGAATATATATCATTGTTATACATAATATGACTTCATATTTCTACACTTTTAGTTAAGTGAATAGTATAAATTATTCTTTTCAACCCAAGATGAACTCCAAGTATTATCACAAAATCTCCTTTTTTTGTTATACTATAAATTGAAAAAAAAAACTTTTTAACTGAAAAAATAATGTTTTGGGGTTGTTCTAGGCTGGGTTTTTTTTTTTCTTATTCTTTTACAGTGCATAAGCAACAACATTTTCCATTTTCACACTAAGGTTTGCTTACTTCTTGTTATTTGGATTTAATAATAATATAAAAAAAAGCCCAGATCTTTCATTCTGGTTTAGCTGAAGCTGCAGTAACCTGGGAAAAAATGCATTAAAAACACAAATAACTGAAAGGACGAATAAAACAGTGAATAAATGAATGGTATAGTGTAAAGATTCCGATCCAAGGTAGCCATCTCTCAAATGCAGTTTTTTCTTTAATTACGCTATATAAAAATGCGCTCTTTGTGCGCGTATGCGCACGCTATGTGTGTGTGTGAGAGCGAGAGAGAGAGAGAGTAAGAGAGAGAGAGAGAGAGATGAATGCTGAGTAACCATCAGGTCCCAGAGGACTTTGGGGGTTCGGGGTTCAGATCTAGTCATCTCTGGACAAATCGCATTAAACAGCAGATGTGACTCACAAGCTTAAGCGGAAAATGCAATGTCAATTTAGCGTTCAGCTGTGGGGAATTTGGGGGTTTAGGTAATTCCTCTGCTGCAAAAAGAACACATTTGTTTATGAACATTTAGGATTATATAATGTCTCTTTTCAAAGTTATTTCTACAGCACTTTGGAAAACCACGGAAGACAATTCTGTTTGATTTCAAATCATTCCAAGCCTTCCTGTGCGTATTGCTGTGTTTTATAACCAATTCTACAACACACACATTTTTTTTATTCCTATGAGTTAAGAATGAGTTGAGGAGTTAAATCCAGATACACTACACTGCGAGTAGGAATATAAAAACTATGAAATCTGTTTTAAACACTAGCCTAATGTATCTCGTAGACTGACTGTCTCGTAGACTGACTGTAAACCTCTTGCGCGTTTGGTGTGCGTGCGTGCGTCTTTGAACTTTGGTGGAACCCCTGGCGCACATCTGGCCACTGCTTTGAGTTCGGATGACGCTGCACCCCTTGCAGGCAAATAATCAGGAAAGTTGCGGCTGAAATTTGAACGACAAGAGTTTCAAATGTCAAAATATCTGCGTGAGAGTAAGGTGAGTGCATTTGTTTGACTAAAACCTTCATATTTAGCTATATAGCATAAATAATAATGCTAGTGATACTAGATGCAAATTATTATTATTATTATTATTATTATTATTATTATTATTATTATTATTATTATGTCGGATTTTTTTTTTTTGCTCCCTTTATCCAGTCCCTACAGGAGAAGCAACGGGCTACTGAATGGCTGGAATCTCGGGTAACGGAAAGCTTCGCCAGTGGCTGATTGAGCAGGTGGACGGGGGGAAATACCCCGGGCTGGTGTGGGAGGACCGCGAGAAGAGCACGTTCCGTATACCGTGGAAACACGCCGGCAAGCAGGATTATAATCGCGAGGAAGACGCGGCGCTCTTCAAGGTCCAAAACGCAGAGAAAAATCCACTCAAATCCACCCCACGTAAAGTCAGCTAACCAGGATGTGATTTTATTTATTAATTTATTTGCTTGTTCCTTTCTTACACATACACACACACACACACACACGCACACGCACAAACACACCAGGCCTGGGCGCTCTTTAAGGGCAAATACCGCGAAGGCATCGATAAACCGGATCCGCCGACCTGGAAAACGCGCCTCCGCTGCGCGCTCAACAAAAGCAACGACTTCGAGGAGCTGGTGGAGAGGAGTCAGCTGGACACCTCCGAGCCTTATAAAGTTTACAGAGTCATTCCGGAGGGGAACAAGAGAGGTGACTGAGGATCAGCATAATCAAAGATGTTTGCTTGTCTGCTCCCCCCCCTAATTTTAGACAGAACTGTGCGCCCTCATCTTCATTTGCTTATTTCATCTCTTTAATTCTAAAATCAGAATCGAAAAGGTGCTCTTCTTCTTCGTTTCAGTGTCCTGTGAGAGAACTTCCACAATGACCAGCAGTCCTCACAGCTTCCCACTCTACCAGACATACACACCTCTGCAGAGTCAAGTACAAAAAAAATATTTTCACACTTTTACAGTTAAAAAAAAACAAAAAACAAACTGAAGTAGGCAATAGTGTAAAATAGTTTAGTTTTTTAAATCTGTGCTCATGATCTGGGCTGATTGCTGTGCTGTGTTGTGTTCTTGGCACAGGTTTCTAACTTCCTGTCTTCAGGTGAGAAAGGATGGAGAGATTTGCCAGACCAAGCTCCATTTCCAGATTTCTACTATCCCTACAGTCAAACTCACGGGTCCTGGGACCCAGGTAATGTCAAAGAGAATGCATGAATCTGCTTCCCTTATAATATCATTTTAGCATAGATTTAGTTTATGTATTATATATATATATATATTTTTTTGCTGTAGTCAGTTACCAGATCAGCAACTCGTTCTACAGCTGCAGTGGTTTTGACGCTTCACCATCCACCTATAACATGGAGCAGAACATGAGATCTGCGGCTTTCTCTGGTACGACAACATGCATGTATGCACGCACACACACTCCCACTCTTCTGTATTCCCATATCCTTACTCCCCCTGGATGTGGCAGATCCCAGGCTGCAGGTGTCTGTGTTCAGTGGGGATTCTCTGATCAGGGAGATGACCGTGCTCAGCACAGAGGGCTGCAGATTGGCTCCTTATGAAGACAACCAGAATTACGGAGGCCCTGAACTGGTGCAACTTCCTCAAAGTGAGGGCACGGAGCTGGAGCGTGGCGTATTGATCTGGATGGCTCCTGACGGCTTGTGTGCCCGTCGTCTCTGCAACGCCAGGGTCTATTGGGAGCCGGCGCCCACCAGCAATGCTGATAAACCTAATAAACTGGAGAGGAACCAGACCAGCAAACTTCTGGACATCCAGCAGTTCATCGCAGGTTAGACCAATCTGTATATTCTTTTGAGGTTTGTTGCTTGTAAAATCGACATTTAATACTAATTAACATTTTAACCTTTGTCTTTTAGAGTTACAAGGCTACTATCTCCAGGCACGTCCTCCTCCTTGTTTCCAGGTGCTGTTGTATTTTGAGCAGTGCCATGACATTCACGCTCACAGGAGGCCCATAACTGTGCAGGTACATATATTTCAGGCATGAAAATGAGAATCATTGCACTGCAAGGCCAGTTCTTACCAACTGTTTTCACCTCTAGGTGGAGCCACTATTTGCTCGCCAGTTATTCATCCTGAGTCAGCAGAACAGCACACACCACATGAGGGCTCCTGATAATGCACCACCACCGCTGTGGGAGCAGATGCCCCCTTCTCAGCAGAACTACTACACAGGGAGCTCTCAACAGCACAACATCCTGCAGGACTAAATTACACATGAATTACGATCGCATTAGGAAAAAATAACTATGTACTTAAAGGGAGAAGTCTACAAGAGAGACAGATCTTCTACCAGGACTGAAAATGAAAAGTAATTATTCTACCAGTTTTCTTTTGAGGATTTTTCTTCTATTACTTTTGCATTTCTGTAGCAGCATTATTGTAGTTCTGTAGCATCTCCTGGACAATGCATTCTTAGACTTGCTCATTATATACATTTCTTTTGCTGCACTGATGAATAGACCTCATAAAAGTCAAATCTGAAGAAATTAAATAGAAATACTATGGCTTAAACAGATTTATTTTGGTCTAAATGACTTGGTAAGAGAAAGAATATAACAGGGCTGTTTTACATCTTAAGAAAATCTGTTCTGACTCTTAATCTTTTTTCTTTTTTTTGCAACTACTTTAAAGCATTTCTTTGTCAGTTGTGGCTCATTTAAAAATAAAAATTCAGACACATTAAAATAAAACGAGTCTCATGTTATATATTTATTACTTTTATTTAATTCAATTCAGCATAGCAACAATAAATAGAACATTCAATGGTGGTAACATATAACTAGTTACGCTAGTGCTCTATGAGCCCCTGATAGCAGCCAGAGGTGGTGTGAGACACCTGGATACCACGATGTGCACTCTACAGGCATGCAGCGATATTCCAGCAAGATCATGTACTAACCCATGATGTAGTATTGGCTATAAATGATTATACTGTACATCAACCGTCTTGCCGAGATGGTTGACAAGGAACCCTGGTGGTTATCCAGGGTATGACCAAACCACAGTTATAAGAGTTAACCAAATAACTTCTCTTTGCATTCTATTTTACCCCTCCTAACCACTGGGGGCTGTTTGGGTGTAGCATCTGGATAACGTACCAGCAATGTCAAAAGGAACATGACTCACCTTAGGAGAACCCTGAAAGGTGACCAGAGAACCAGGCCCATGGGGCAAGGAGACGTCAGCATGAGGGACAGGGTTAACCATACACATGGTAGTAAGAGCATAGACTTATGGAATGGAGCCTCTACATAAGGCATGCGAGTAGGAGATGCTCTTGGTAGAGCAGTTTGTCACAGTAGGATCTGAGTGTTCTGCCTGTCTGTAGTCTAAGGTAATGACTTGCGTCACCTCGTGGGCAGACATTTAGTGCGGACAGTACTTTGGCCCAAATGACACTGAAGGGCATGTACCATGCGCAGCAAAGAATGCTCTGCAAGCTCACTGTTTGGTCCCATACCCAGTCCTAGTCCCAGTCTGCTGGCTCCAAAGGGACCATGGAGGATAGTGTCATTATCCCCTCTTCAGAAAGGCAGGATTACATCCCCGGGACCCACCCACAACACTGTGTTGTGCTGCAATGGCTGTTACATACGCCTTTACAGTAGAGGGGGACTTGTTGTTTAGCGGTCACAAAATAGTCAAAATTCTAGGAATTGGAAAACACACTGATCGAGGTGGTAAGATGGACACCATTTGAACTGTATCTGAGACAGCAGATCTACAGGGAGGAGGAAGCGGTCAGGGTGGGCTAACAACTGATGAAAACAGCAGCGAGACACTAGAAGTAGGGCTAGAAGTAGGACTTTGTAGCCACGTTCAGAGTAGAGTTGAGAAAGTGAGTGCTGGAGGATATAATTTGTGAGGCCAGATGTGTGCCAGGGAATGTTGGCCATAAAAAGCTGAGTTAGATAGAATCCAGCTTAATTCAGCAATTACCAGTGCATGGCAAGTTGAGGAGAACCGCTCTACCGTGGTAGCAACAGTTTAATCACAAGCTCTGTTGCCCAGAGCTAGTTGCTGGGGAATGCGCAGTATTTGAAGGAAATGCCCAGGAGGTAACAGACATGGGAAAAACAAATGGTTTGCTTCACTCACCATACAGTGAACAGAAACTGGTCTAAGAGAAACAACCACATGACTTGTATCCAACAGGTGGTTTGTTTCTCTGAACCCAGTAGTGTTGGATGAATAATGCTTTTAATATGGAAGAAATGCATATTTACGATAATGATAAGAAATAAGTGGAAGCAACTCAGCTTTGGAGGACAGAACACCTGCAGCTCTGACCAGATGCTGAGCAAAAAGCATTCATTTATTCCCTCACGCGCACAGCTGAGACAGAAAATGACAATGACAGCATTTATAGCCAGTACTGTGTTGGAAGATCTTAGGATATGAGCGCACAGGAACAGGGTTGTGCGACACACTGACCTTGGCGGCTAGAAGGGGTGAAATAGAACTGGATATTTTTTGGATTCAAGGAACAAACACTTTGGAACATTTAAAATGAAATGTATTTTTGTGCACGTATTTACTTCCCTTTAACATTTAAACATGGCAAGCTGTTTGAAGATTAGCAGGAATTTAGTGCACATACTGCTGCACTGAACTGAACTGACCAATCAATCACAATCACATTGAGATAAAGCTTAATTAAAAGTGGACTCAGCACACCAAAACATGGATCTGGTGTTAGTTTAGGGAAGCATGAAAAGGGATTTCTGACTGTAGTGAATAACATCATCCAACCATCAACCATGTGACAGACACCATATTTTCAAAGCAAAGGTCTGAAAGTTTTAAACTTTTCAACCCGTCAAAACCAAGAGTAGAACTTTACAACACACTTAACTTCCTTTTTGTTAGTAACATTCATACACTTAATAGTGCTTCATTACATTAATTTTTTACATATTTCACAGCTTTTGTTTTGAACAAACTGTAGGACATGAGAGACCAGCTGAGAGGAAGAAATTCAATGGGAATGCCAACAAACCATCAGGCGAAGCATGCAGGAACCTGTTGGTATGACTGGTATACTGCCACTACTTGCTCGTTGCAGTAGCTCATGAGCTACTATTCATCACTGAAGTACTGACTGGCACTCTCATGAGTATTAGACCACATTGTGAGTTATATCGGTATGTATTAGTGGGAGGCCTGTAACACTACCACAGTGAAACAGTCAACAATTTTATCAGTGGCAACTGTTAATACTGACATTACTACCACCACGTGCCCTTTCCAGCTTAGTGTTGACCGAACAAAATCCTTATAAAAGAAATCATATAAACACACAAAACTGAAGTGAACAGAATCCTCACATAGAGGAAATATATATATATATATATATATAACCTTCAATTAAAAAACAAAAAAACAAAAAAAAAAAACAAAACCACACATGATTTCAAATCTTAAAACACAAACAATATAAAACAAATTTACATGGTAACGCATAAATAAAAAGCTTTGGTCAAGACAATAGTTCTCTTTTATCAAATGGAATGTGTTTCACATGAATGGTATCCGTCTCAGTCACGCTAATCGTGCTTTTAGTGAACCAAAGATTCACCAAAACCCCTAATCACTACCAGACTGATCTCATGTTCCTTTTGTAAACATCATAGTCCCTGTTCGACAAATTTTGGAGAAAATTTCAAATGTAAAACTTCAGCTCATTCCAAGTTTCTGTAGCATGACGAATATGGCTAAAGCTCTGCGGTCACGGCCTATAAGGGTTATATTTATGCAGAGCTTGTATATACTATTGCATGCTGGGATAGGTGTGCAATATTAAGGCAGTCTAAGTGAGGCACAAACAGAAGCCTGCTTCTTTCTTACCCTTCATCCTAATCTACATGAGCGCAACACACAACCTGGTAAACTTGTACAGTTTGGTCTCGTGTCAAAACTAGTGCCCTTGAAACCTTTTTGGAATAGTGTATCTCCAGCAGTAGACCATGTCCCCACCATTCTCTGTTATTTGCCATTAGGTTTGTTTTCATGTTTCTTTGTTTATGTTTATATATGTATATATTATGTGTATGTGCGCGCATGTGCATTTGAGTATACGGTTACGGACTTCACTCAAAGGCCCAGACCTCCAGATTTTGAACAGTGAAGTCTTGTGATGACAGTGGTTGGTTGTTAAAAGTGGAGCATTTGGAGGTGGTTCCGTGATACAGGTCAGCATCCAGCCACAGGCCAATATGACCCCTAGCGAAGATATTCTTGAGATTAAATGCACAGAAACTCTACAGATCAACCCACTTGAGTGACCGAATGCATATTTTCACTTACCCTCCCCCTCCGATCTGCAGAGAGTCCAAGTTTCCCTTCACAAAGTAGGAGTTTTCTCCAGTCCAGCGGAACACCTAGAAGAAAATGATAAAAAAAAAAAAAAAAAAAAAAAAAAAAAAAGAAAGTATGATCTAATTTCACATACTCTTATCCCATCAATGATGGTTGATGAACTAAGGCAAGCGTGTCTAATCTTTACATCTGCCCCATTTTTATGTGGTTATTATTAAACCCAGTGTAAGAACCACTTGCAGGGTTGTATCCTGACCTTGATTTCAGGGCTGAAGGTATAGAGGAAGGTCTCCCCAGTGCCATAATAGTGCTCACTAACTCTGAAAGGGTGAGTAGAGAAAACTCCAAAAACCTGCCAATAAAATAATTCAAAAAGAGCAATGTACAAATTACACAGCAGTCTCAGTTACATTAATTATTGCTCAGTCATGTTGTATCTCATAAAAGCAGCAGCTGATCAGGTATGACAGATGGCTTATCAAGTATTGTGTGTTTGTGTACCTGATCGTTCATATCTTTAACGACCAGCAGCACCGGGCAGTCCAGCTCCCCCAGGTTCCTGTACAGAGTCTTCAAGCTGGTTCCATGCACCACTGTACTGTAGGCCAACCTCCATGGATAACCCTGAACCCGAGCTGGGAGTCGAGCAGCCAACTGCAGACGTTACACAATAGGGCAATGGTGTAGGGTCCAAAATGCACTTACTACCGACACTGAATATTTAAATTAAATGCACAGTAGAACCTTTTCAATGTGCTTATCCTCAAATAACGTGCTGGGGTCCATCAGAACAGACAACAGGTCCAGTGGTTCCTCATCCTCAAAACTGCCAAAACTCTGCCTCCTCCTTGCTTCATTCATGGTGATGATCTAATGAAAAGTTTGAGAAACACTACACTCGATGCATAACCTCTACAGTGTTTATTTGGGCAGTTTTCTTTGTCTTAAATAGTGTATTGGTGTTGAACGGAAAAAGAAGCTCATTTATTGGCGTTTACCTCCCAATTCCTGGGCACTGGGTCACTGAAGAAGTTATCGATCATGTTAAGTTCGTCCTTCTCTACGACTACGAAGCCCTGCTCCTGTGCATCTTTCCCATATGCATCAGGAGACCACTGGATGAAGAATGAGTAGAGATGGTCCACCCTGAGAAGACCAGCCAGAACAGTTCAGTAACGTGAACCTACGTTTTACAATTATTTTAAAACCAGGGCTTGATATTAACTACATAGATGACCAGCCACACACAACAGCTAACTGTTTTTAAAATTTTGTAGCTAGCTAGCATTTTATAATCACCTGTATCTGTATGAACCTTACATTAATAGAATTGTTAATAGGATTTTTTATTCCATTTTTATTTTGCCAGCCAGAAAGCTCTGCCCCAGGACTCCAAAACCTGAACCAAAACCTCCTCCAGTGCCTTCAACATCTCTGGCCAAAGCGCATACAGATTTCTAAACCCCACAGTAAACGCTGCCACAAAGTTGGACTCCAAAATGAGAGATTTCTCGCATGGTCCCCTGAAAAAAAGGGCATGTCTGCGGAATTCTACAAAGTTCTCAGTCCTCAACAATATCCCTGGTGAAGGACAACACTCTCACGCACTCTCACGCACGTGTACATGGCCTCGTCTGCTGCTCCTGAGGTTTGAGTCAACCTGAAAGTCTTCTCCCATGGCTTCTTTTTTTTTTTATTTTATTCATCTCATCAAAGTTTCTAGCACATTCCCAATGCCAGGGTTCCCACACTTTCTAAAACATCAAATTCTAGGACTTTTCTAGGACCCAAAATGTTTTCTGATACGCATATTAAAGCTGTTCGGAATGCTCGCTGCAGTCCCGAACCTTACCCTGAGATACTGGTTACTTTGTATTTGTACTTGTTTTTTTTTTTTAATTAGTCGACCATTTTTCTAAAAGGTTAGGGTTAAGGTTAACCCTAACATTACAAGAATTACCTGGTACCACATTTGGCATGTGGTTAACTTCAAGCCCTGATTATAACGCACAAACATGCAATGACATACCTTTCCTGTGGCACCGCAAACCAGTACTCTGGGTGCTTCCCTCTGGTCCCAAACAAGTGAGTGGGGCTAGAGGTTCGACCAGTAGCGAAGGATTTCTTCATAGGCTTCCCTACTTTGAAGCAGAGGAACATAGGGGGTTTCTTGCTTTTCTCCTCTGCAGAGAGTAGCATATCTACAAAGAAGATACGCACAGTGACGTCTACCTCTATTCACATTAAATTGAAAGCGGTGTATCAAAAACATTCAATAATAAAAAAAAACACCACATTTTTACACAACAGACAAACTAAAACGAGTTCAAAGGTTGAAGATAAAGTATTACGCATGTGTCTCAAACTACTTTTGTTTTCACAGTGACACCATGGCAACGGACAGGAAGTGAACTTCAGTTGTTCTGTATATTGCTACCAATTAAATTTTACAGCAGTGTGCACTGTACGTTTATGACCTATATTGGATAAATTAGACACCTTTTCACACACACATACACCTTCATATAGTCTCACCTTCGATTGGACCCTGCATCCTTTTCATCAGCCATGACATCTCCGTTTCGTTGTTTTGCAGCTCTTCCTCCTTCTTGCTCAGTTCTTCACCTGTATTTGGTCTCTTCAATGTCTCCTTATCTTCTTCATAGCTTGGTCCAGAAATGCTACATTTTCCAGAATCCCCAGCCACGTCGCCTGAGCTTACAATTCTTTTTTGGTCCTCAGCTACTACTACTTCTTCCACTTGCGAAGAATCATGAATAAGAATTTTAGGCTTATTTAAGCCCTCGGCATCTTTCAACTCATCCACTACAGTAACCACGTGTTCTTTTTCGCCCGGCTCTTTTCCGGTGTCCAGTGTGCGGTTTTTGTCCTCATCGAAGACTGACTCTACATTCTCATCTGTGGAGCGATTGTGAAGGCCTTCGTCGACGTCCTCTACTTGGTCCGCATCACATGACCTCACTGCCTCTAATGCCTGCATACTTTTTTTTGCTTCAACGGAATCACTCCTATCTTGTAAGGATGCCTCGTCCAGACTCTGGCAGGTCGTGTTGGCGGTCTCAGGCCTGCTCCGAGACGTTTCAGTGCTTCCGTTTTCGGTTCCTGAGTCATTCTGCAACAGCTCGAGCTCAGTGAAGCCTTCATCGGATGGCGACTTGTCAGCAGGGGGGCAATCAGCCGCTGTCTCAATGTCATCTAATACGATAGGACGGTTGGGTTTGCCGAGGGCCTCATAGCGGCTGAAGGGGTTCAGGTCCTGTTCAGATGGAAGTTCCACCCACTCACCTGGCCTGTATAATGGACACAGATCCTGAGGTATGTCACTACCGTTGAAACAGCGGCCATCATGTGAGGGTGATGGAAAGGAAAATTAAAAGAGAGAAACAAAACAAAAAGAACTTAAATATGAAGGACAAAAACTCAGGAAAACTAAATTATGAACTCATAACAAAACAAAAGAAAAAAAAACTAAGGAAACTTATAATAATGGAATATAAATTATAGAAAGAAGAAAAAAAATAAAATAAATATATATATATATATATAGTAACCGCATAGTACATCATGATAAATGAAAAAGGCAACTGCAACATAAGAAAGAAAATGAAAATTCTAGAATAGAGAGAGAGGTCAAGGGAACAATGAAATGCAAACACAAGCCAGTGTCAATAATACCTCCAGCACAGTGCCTCGTCATGTGACAGATGATGCCTGACATTACATAAACACGCCAAAGCACACATTATGAGAAGTCTGAGGCAGAAAACACAAAGGATGCAGGAGAGAGAGAGAAGCATTGCTGCTTACGATGGCAGAGCATCCTTGAGCTGCATGCGGGACACGTCGTCATACAGAGCCACGGACAGCACCTCTTCCATGGGGCAGATGAGGCCGTACTCCTCACAGCCGTGCTCGATCACTAGAGGATCCGACTTATGAGGGTCAAACATGATGTTATTGGGCGTCACGATCATCACACCGCCAACAACTCCCTGAGAAATGACAGGAAATTTCTCTCTTATTTCTCTAATCAGTTCAAGTCCTTTTTTTTCTCTTGCACAAGATTTCCACAACTCTGGCCAAAGAGTTGATGTTCTAGCAAATTTGGGATTCGTAGCAAGACTAAACAATGAGGCAGGGCTTCAAAAAGTCTTAGTCGCTGCTTGAAACGTGTGTACCGAGGTTATATTAAGGAGCCTAACATTCAATCAAGCTTCTTACCATGCCATCGGTGAAGTACTTGCAGCTCATCTTGAGGAATTTGACCGGGCTCTCATCCTCAGAAGGTGGAGAGAGTTCCCGGTGCCTCAGCCTGGAGCTTGATTTGTCATCCTAAAACACAGCTTTGCATTAGAAATTATATTCAAACAGAGTCAATGAAAGCAGGCAAAACGTCCTGAATCACCTGCTGCTAAGGCAACGTGCTCTCAATACGAGCGATCAGTAATAGGTCTGCTACCTTTAATTCTTTTTCTGATGGTGCCACATTCACAGAATCGGAGAAAACCTTGCCCGTCTCCGACGGGCCCAGATCAGGGACAAAGAGTTTCTGTGAAGAACGGACAGAAGTGAGAATCAATCTGAATCTGGGGCACAACACTCTTTGTGAGAAGTGACTCAAGAGAGAATCAGAAAAAAAGGGAGCCCAAGAGAGGAAGCAAGTGTACATAGAATTGGATTCACCTGTCCAGGAACCACGCTGCGAGAGAAGAGACGGTTCAGCTGCACTAGCTTATTTGGGGTGATATTGAATTGGAGTGCGATGCTGTTTAAGGTGTCCTTAGAGCCCACCTGCGTACATGAACACGTCATCTTTTAATACGATAATGACTGCATAAGCTGAAAACGAATTCTTTTATCCGTAGAACTATTAGCACACACACATTAAGTCTAGAGGTTAATAGATGGGAACGTTCACTCACCGTGTACTCCACAGTGCCTGGAGGCTTTCTTTTCTCTTTCTTGGTCTGTACATTGGATTTGCAGTTGTCGACTGAAAGAAGAAGAAGAAGAAGAAAATATTAGGAACTGCTTTCTATTTCAAGAAGGTGGAAATAAAGAACAGTTCATACTAGGCTCCAATGACAAGAAAAGCAATCGAGCTATTTCTAGAACGCAGAATATGGTCAAATAGGGTCCGTCAACTACAGGTAGCTAGTACCTTTTACTGTAACAAGATATGCTAATATGATAATTTCTAAAGCCTCATATATAGGTCCAGCAGGGTCCAAAATCTGACACCACACTGAAAATTTGTTATGATTCAAGATTCTGCACTATTTCTAGGTCCCTATTAAATGTGTGCTATTGACCATTTTAACTGCTTTTGTACAAAAGGTCAGATTTTCCTCAAGCATGCAACTTCCTTTACAAACAAACTGTGCTCTTTCACCTGGCACCATGTCATTGTCTGCTCAGCAAATAGTTTTAGAGGCCTGTGTTTATGTTCACGGAGTGCCTGTGTGCGCGCGCCTGTGTGTTGGTCTGTTTCCTGTAATATGACGACGCGCCAGATCCCCTAATGCTCATTAAAGCACAAAGGAATAAACAGAAGCTATAGATATCAAGGGCTTACCCACAATATTTGTCTTTTCCCTTCTACTTCAGGCTTGTATATTAGCTCATACGTTAAATTAGGTGATTTGCGTGCAGGGAAAACACCAAAATGCCTAAGACGATGGTACTCCAGAATCAGGGTTGCTGATTCATTCATGCAAATTCATGTACTGTAATATTCTGCCACTGCAGTTATGACTGTCATTGTGGAGTGCATCTTACCTGACTCTGAACTTAGTGTTCTCTCGGTTTTAGTGGGCTTCTCACTTTCTCGGTTTTTCTCTTCGAGCTGTGTAGTGGGGGCGGGCTCACGGATGACCGATCCCTTCACGTCTGTATCTGATTGGCTCTCCTTAGCCACAGCTCTCTCTGATTGGCCCTGCTTCAGCTGCCGCCTCTTCTTCAGCCTGAGAGTCGTAACATGACATGACATTATGGGCATCGAAATGAAACGTGAGCTCAACGATGAGGCGCTGTTCTGTTGGATGGGGAAGGTTTACCCTGAAATTACCAGTCTCAATCACAGTGATATGACTAGGATACTGAAAAATATATTATTGCTCAACGTGTAGGAATATCAGTGGTACTACCAAATAGATTCAGGGAGGTTTGCAGTTTGCATGACCAGAAGTAAGAGAAAAACCAATGTAGCCAACAATCACAACCAGACAAATACATCAGGAATTTCTTTTTAATTTATGACTAAAAAGCATCATATAGAGTCTCCACTCCAACAAACACACAACGCATTAAGTCCTGAACATACAGATCCACATGCCACAAGGACTGTTCTCAAGAATCCACCTCAAACATTAGCACACTCAACAGAGCCGGAAGAAATATAAAATAAATAAATAAATAAATAAAAAATATTGCACACTCCCTCCATACACTTAGACCTAATAACGATCTCACCAGTCAAGCGTGTGGTCTTCAGGATAGCTTTTAAGTCTCAATAACAGACTGTCGAGCTGGGAAACTCCTTCTGCATAACAACCGACGCTGTCCATTAGATGCTCAAAAAGGATTCCACACAATCTCCCATGAAATTCCACAAAGTACAGATGATTTGTTTCAAAGACAGTGCGATAGCTCATGTGCGAGTGCGCGACGAGAAACACCAGCATACAAGCGAAAGTGTTACCTGCGTGCATGATAATACTTTGTAAGCATATGATGTAGGCACAAGCCAAGCCTAGTCACATGTTTAATCAGTAACGAAGGCAAGGCAAGCCAATTCACAAAACCTGACCCACTTTCACTTCTCCTTGCATATATATTGCCAGACAAGTCCTACTTTCTCGCTGCTTTCTGACACACTTCGGAAATGTGGGGGAAGAACGATTATGCAACATACATCATTAATAGGAAAAAAGGAACTCTGTGCAGAAGTGTAATTTTTTTACTTTGTTTATTTGTTACTTTGTTTATTAATTTTCCAAAATGTCTTTTAACTTGCCAAGGCTTCTTAACTTCCTGTTAGTGATGATGATGGACTACAGATGGTAGCTTCTCTGTGCACAACATAAAAAGTGTTTGTTTGACAAATACAAGGTGTAGAAACTTGTCAAGGTCTGGAAGAAGACCTAAAGTGACCCTCAGCTGAGAGGAAATTGGTTCAGACGGTCAGGAACATCCCAGGAACCATCAAGGCACAGGCCTGCCATGAACTGGAAGCTGCTGGAACACTGTCTACAGTCAAAGGAGTTTTACATCGCCGTGGACTGAGAGGCGGCTGTCAAAGAAAGAAGCTCCTGCTCCAAAATCCACACCTTCAAGCTCGACTAAAGTTTGCAGCTGAGCACATGGACAAAGAAAAAGCCTTCTGGAGGAGAACGGTTACAATCAGATGAGACAAAGGTTGATTTGTTTGACTGGAGGCATGCTTGGAGGAGTAAACTAAACCCCAAAAGCACTGTACTAACTGTTAAGCAACTGTTAAGCATGGTGAAACAAAGTGGATGGAATAATGAAGAACCTTAATGTTTTACCAGAACCTCAATCCATCAGCTAGACGGTTGAAACTGGGACACAGTTATGTGCTCCAACAGGACAGTGACCCCAAACACACATCACAGCTGGACGTGGAATGGATAAAACAGGTTAACATTAAGCTTAAAAACAAGTCCTGACCTCAACCCTATCGAAAATATGTGGACGGTGTTTAAAAGTCAAATCTGTGCCAGAAAACACACAAACCTAATTGATCTCCACCAATTCTACCAAGAAAAGTGGTGAAAAATTCCAACCAGAATTCTGCCAGAAGCTTGTTGATGGCTACCAACAGCATCTGGTCAAGAGGAAACTTGCTAAGGGACTTTTAGCTAAATATTAGGTGTGCTGGATGTACAATTTTGACCCTATGTTGATTTCAGAAAACCCAAAATAAATTAACTTGTGCAATCAGAAGTCAATGAAAGCCCAATATTGCCATTACATTCACGTCCATCATGACCCAAAATATTCTTGATATTTGGTCATTTGACTCTCACCTAAATGCTCACATCTGATTTTTGTGTTCATTCTGAAGTTATTATTTTCATCAGCAGGGTCAAAATTCAACATTTGGTGCTCACAATAATCAGTAAGTGCAGGCAGTGAATTCCGGATGAAAAAAAAAATGGTCGTCATGTCAGTCTGTAGGAGAAAACAAGCATCTAATAATTTAATAAAAAAAACATAAAACAACCCCTGCAGGGCAGCTTCAAAAACCGGCTGGACATTTCTTAGGCTGTAGCAGAGCAATGATACAATCTGTCCTGGCTCTAATGCAAAAATTTAAGGTATTAAGTCAAAATACAATGAAGCCAAAGACCACACTAAGTAAAAATGTCCAAATTGTGCCCTTTTATCCATTTTCCCTCCCCGGTATCATGTGACCCATTAGTGTTACAAGGTCTCAGGTGTGAATGGGCAGCAGGTATGTTAAACTTGGTGTCATCACTCTCACACTCTCTCATACCGGTCACTGGAAGTTCAACATGGCACCTCATGGCAAAGAACTCTCTGAGGATCTGAAAAAAAGAATTGTTGCTCTACATAAAGATGGCCTAGGCTACAAGAAGCTTGCCAACACCCTGAAACTGAGCTGCAGCACTGTGGCCAAGACCATAGAGCCGTTTAACAGGACAGGTTCCACTCAGAACAGGCCTCGCCATGGTCGACCAAAGAAGTTGAGTGTACGTGCTCAGCGTCATATCCAGATGTTGTCTTTTGAAAATAGACACACGAGTGCTGACAGCATTGCTGAAGAGGTTGAAGGGGTTGAAGCCTGTCAGTGCTCAGACCATACGCCGCACACTGCATCAAATTGGTCTGCATGGCTGTCGTCCCAGAAGAAGCCTCTTCTAAAGATGATGCACAAGAAAGCCCGCAAACAGTTTGCTGAAAACAAGCAGACTAAGGACATGGATTACTGGAACCATGTCCTGTGGTCTGATGGGACAAAGATAAACGTATTTCTTTCAGATGGTGCCAAACGTGTGTGGCGGCAACCAGGTGAGGAGTACAAAGACAAGTGTGTCTTGCCTACAGTCAAGCATGGTGGTGGGAGTGTCATGGTTTGGGGCTGCATGAGTGCTGCCGGCACTGGGGAGCTACAGTTCACTGAGGGAACCATGAATGCCAACATGTACTGTGACATACTGAGGAAGCGCATGATCCCCTTTCTTCGGAAACTGGGCCGCAGGGCAGTATTCCAACATTATAACGACCCCAAACACACCTCCAAGACGGCGACTGCCTTGCTAAAGAAACTGAGGGTAAAGGTGCTGGACCAGCCAAGCATGTCTCCAGACCAAAACCCTATTGAGCGTCTGTGGGGCGTCCTCAAATGGAAGGTGGAGGAGCGCAAGGTCTCTAACGTCCGCCAGCTCCGTGATGTCGTCATGGAGGAGTGGAAGAGGATTACAATGGCAACCCGTGAAGCTCTAGTGAACTCCATGCCCATGAGAGTTAAGGCAGAGCTGGAAAATAATGGTGGCCACACAAAATAGACACTTTCGGAACAATTTGGACATTTTCACTTAGGGGTGTACTTACTTTTGTTGCCAGTGGTGTAGACATTAATGGCTGTGTTTAGTTATTGTGAGGGCATAACAAAATTTACACTGTTATACAAGCTGTACACGGAGTACGTTACATCGTATCAACGGGTCATATCTTCAGTGTTGTCCCACGATACAATATTTACAAAAATGTAAGGGGTGTACTCACTTTTGTGAGATACTGTATATATACACACATACAATTTTTAATTACCTGGAGAAATAGCTGGGTCTCTTCTCCTTTTTCTCCATTTAGGAAAAGACAACTGATGACTCTTACAGATAAACAGGCACAGCTCTCAGGTCCAGAAGTTTTAGCACCTCTCCTGGCCAACACTTATTTATCTATAAAGGGGGGGATGAAATATGAAATGTGAAATATGAAACCTCCAGGCAGTACACGGAACAGATGCTCAAACACAACAAAGAGCAAGATTAGATATGTGAGAAGGATGTGAATAACAGCGAATGCAGAAAATGAGCAAGTAGTGAGAAAGATGTTCTGTATTTTAGTATGCTGGGATATTTGCTTGTTCAACCCAGCTGAAAGGCTAACTGTGATTCTATACAGGAATTATATCTTCCAATATGCAAAGCTAACACGGTTTGCTAGGACTAAGAACGTATAAACAGCTTTAGCAATTTGCCTATGCTAAATAGATTAGAAATCTAGCTAGCGTGTTAACGTTGCTCAGCAAGATAGCCAGGTTAATACAGACAATAGCTTTGGAGAAGAGATGTGAAGCTAAGCAGTAAACAATAACAGCACTATTTATTAATAAATATAAACCTAAACACATGTCTTTTGGTTTGTTTGCACGCTTGCTAGATAAGATATTTTCAATACTCACTTATCAAACTACATCTTCTCTCGAGTCATTATCAGTTTCCTCACATGGATTCCCGTCTCGGATTATTAGCCGGATAACTAGCTTAGGCTTTGTTTTTTATTTCCGCCAGTTTTCAGCCACCATCACAGGAAAGATGGAGAGATGTGTTTACACTATAACGTTATCTAGCCAGCTGCTACAATGCTAACATGCCACGGCTGGCGTATTTATACCCCAAATATAATGCGAAACAAAATCCAAAGCTAGCGCAAACGGAAGCTGGTGTTAGCCGTGTGTGTGTGTTTACAAATGTAATGTGTTTATATACAGACATGGTGATAGGCCAGAGTCCTCAAACTCCACCTTCTCCTACACCAGTGTGGTCTGGGGGGTTGATCTTCTGGCTCTTTACGTCAGGAATAAAAGGGTTTCGATTCCCTAAAAGAGAACAACTGTTTAGGGAAACGCATGATAAAACAGCTAGCTAACACTTCAAGTCATGGCTCATAATCTGTAGCTAGTATATAGAATAAACACTACATGGCCAGAATATGACCTGACCACCACACCCATGTGGCTCTTGTGCTGGTACAAAGTTGGAACATCAGTCCCTGTATAACCTCCTCATAAGCGTGTAGGCCGACTTATCTGTGTTAATACACAGATGGTGGTGGAGTGGTGTGATATAGTCAGGTGCCATACTTTTCTACAGGTGTCCCTAATACAGTGTAAGGTATCTAGAAGACTATAAAATGTGTTATTACAACAATGATCAGCATAAACAGGATCCTTGTGTAATCAGCAAATCAGTGTAATGTTCTATGCAACTTAATTTACTTTAATCCCAAATTCTGTTCCCTATAATAATGCCCTATGAACTAGTCCTGCTTTACCCATGTAGGGAATAGTAAATACTGTTTTGAACAAAGTGCATGTGTATATGAACATGTTCAAAAGAGAAAGAGAGAAAAGAGAGAAGCTGGTGAGGGAACAACTATCTATATAATGAAAATGATAACAGGAATTAACTTGAGTTGCTTTGTGGTTTTGTTTAACTACTGCTTTGTACTGTAGAGTAAAGAGATCCTCATGATCCTCAAAAATCTGAAGTACGAAAATGGTGTGTGTTAATGCCACTGCTGACCAATATCAGTGGATGATCGTAATGTTGCAAGAGCATACAGGGTTGAATTCTTTATCTTGGTCAGGGTTGTGGTGTGTCCTGAGCCCATTCTGGTGTGAGGCAGGAAGACTCACTGGAGGGGACAATTGCATCTTGGTGCAATTAGTCAGTAGACCTACTGATATGTTTTAGGGCTGTAAACTGGAGAACCCAAATGAAACATGGGTTCCACAGATTGTAACCAAAGCCTGGGCTTGGCGCGGGGACCATGGAGCTGTAAGGTGGTAATGCTGCCTTCTGCACCACCGCACTGCTGTAAATGCATGACATATCAGTGTGTATTCTGCAAGAAATATTTAAGTACTAATATTTAAGTACTTTTCTGTGCGGAGTTTGCATGTTCTCCCCGTGCATGCGTGGGTTTCCTCCCATAGTCAAAAGACATGCAGATTAGGTCAACTGGCTACTCTAAATTGCCCATAGGTGTGAATGCGAGTGTGTGTGGCTGTTTGTCTGTGTTGGCCCTGTGGTGAACTGGTGACCTGCCCAGGGTGTACCCCGCCTCTCGCCCCAAGATGCTGGGATTGGCTCCCGTTTCCCCGCGACCCAGATGGATAAAGCGGTATAGATGAAGGATGGATGGATGGATTTAAGTACTGCCATGGGGATGAGTAATGTGTAACCTACAGCTCCACACACACTGCCACATAAGACAAATTAAAACATTACAATTATTAGGAAAGTTTGCTGTTTTTCTTCTAACTTCTTATCTTTATCCTATTATGATTTCAGTATAGCCTCCAATCAAGTTTATTAATGTAGAAAAAAAATTAAGAATCAAGCCAACTCACCCTCTCCAGTATTCTGCACAATGTAGTTTATTCTATAGCTATCCATTAACTAAGCCACCAGACTATAGTGTCAAACTTGAGGGTAAGTGCCCTGGCCCTACTTTCCATAAACCTTGAAAAAATATTTACCTGTTATCCTGTTTTCTTTGCTAATACCAAGTTTGATAAGCATGAGTTTCAGCAGCTAAAACAAATTGGCTATGCAGTTAGTCAAATTCTACAGTTGGGTATCTGGTATTTGGACAATGACTCTTTTGGTGATTTTGCCTCTGTATAACGCCACAATGGATTTAAAATAAAACAATCAATATGTGATTGAAGAATTCAACTTTAATTCAAGGGATTTACAATCTTTTACAATCAAGTCTGTAACCCATGGACATCCCCAAATGCTGAGTTTCCTCCTTTGAGATGCTTTGCCCGGCCTTTACTGCAGCTGCCTTCAGTTGCTGCTTGTTTGTGGGTCTTTCTGCCTTCAGTTATGTCTTCAGTAAGTGAAAGGCATGGCATCAGTCTGGTTGAGGTCAGGTGACTGACTTAGCCATTTAGCAACATTCCATTTCTTTGCCTGAAGAAGCTCTTGAGTTGCTTTCGCGGACTGTTTTGGGTCATTATCCATCTGTACTGTTTTGCGCTGTCCTACACTTGACTGAATCCGAGCAAAAAGTACAGGAGCTCTATACACTTCAGAATTCATCCTGCTAATCCTTTCAGCAGTCACCAATCATCAATAAACACCAGTGACCCAATTCCATTGGCAGCCATACACAACCATGCCATATAACTGCGTCAAGTATGTTTAAGTTTCTTTTCCTTCTCCATACTTTTCTCTTCCCTTCCTTCTGGTACAGTTTAATCTTGGTTTCATCCATCCAAAGAATCTTGTTCTAGAACTGGGCAGGCTTTTTTTTAATTTTTTTTATTTAAAAGATGTTTTCTAACAAAGTCTAATCTGGCCTTTCTGTCCTTAAGTATCCACAGTGGTTTAGATCTTGAGGTAAAACATATTTACATTCATCAAGACATCTCTTGATTGTAGACTTCGATATTATACAGCTACCTCCTCAAGAGTGTTATTGATTTGGCTAGATGTTGTGAAGGGGATTTTCTTCACCAAGGAAAGAATTCTGTGATCATCCCCCAAATTTTTTATTTGGCCACTCCTAAAGTTTCTGTTGTCTGTTTTGTTTTTTCAGCCTAATGATGGCCTGCTTCACTTGCATCGATAGCTGTTTGGATTGCATATCGAAAGCTCCCATGAACAGCTGCCAAATGCAAATTCAACACTTGGAATCAACTTGAAACTTTTTATCTCTTTTTATAGCCTGTGAAAATGGAGGGACTATGTAATTAAACGGCTATAATTTCCAACCATTTAATACAATATTTTTGTTAAACCTCTTGCATTAATGCAGAATGTCTAACTTCAGTTACATCTTGATTGCTTCATTGCCCTCTGCTATAAAATACATTGCGGTGGCGTATGGATGCAAAATAATGGAAATTGTGTCCCTGTCCAAATACTTATGGACCTGACTGTAGTTTAGGTCCAATTAATTCATTAGCATATTATGCAGCATCATGTACATGATCAGCAAACGTACAGAGATTAAAGGATGTTTTCAAGCAAAAAAGTTAAAATTACTTTTCACATGAAAAACCTTTTTATTTTTCAGCTGGATGCTTCCAGTTTTAATTGATTATGATTTTGTTGTATTATCTATACTTTCACTTAAATACAATTTCTCTATATATTCTCACCCATGCACATTCCATAGAAAGTCTTGACAGAAAAGACCACAGGGCATTTGATTGAGCCCAATTATGAACTTGAGTAAAGTGGCTGAGGTTGGAGAACTTGACGTTCAGGAGTCATGCTCTCCAAATTGCTGTTTGTTGTTACAATTTGTGAATGAAAACATGATCTCTTTTTTACTTCAACTGTGTTTTCTTTGTCAACATTTTCCAGTTTTTGAAGCATAGTGGTAGGATTCACAAAATGAACATAGGGATCTGAATGTTCTGAGCACTAAACAGATACAGATACAAATAATGCCATTGCCTTACACCCTAGTTTATATTGGCTCCCTCTGGCACAATATCTCTGATAAGAGGTTCTTTTACATGTTACAAAACTTGATTTGAAATGATTTCAGACTGTACTTTCCTCACAGGTGGAGTACAACTTTATTTGAAAATGTTTATCAGAAACTAAAACCACATTTTAAACAAATGGTGGTTAACACATCCCAGATAGCGAACAGTTTCAATCTATATATGGTTTAGATTAGTCATGTAAGCAATGGCACCTGTACTGTGGCCTAGTGATGGTCTGAGTTACACTCCAAGCCATGTCTCAAGTATGGTCTGTTCAATTTTATGAAAACATCCTGTCAACATTATTACATTACATGTTGGATTGATCAGTCCTTTGCTGATTGGGAACTGGAAAAGCAATAGAACTGGCAATGATGGAGCAATTCCACAGTGAAGACTGACATTACCATTGGCAAATTGCTAGAAAATTCAGCCAAAACAGCAAAACATGAACAAAACTAGAATCATCTAAAATGACATGCACACAAACCTACAATGAACCCAATAATTACAAAACATTAAACTATATCCAATATGACAAACGACATACTGGACAAGTTCGTAACTTGCAGTGCTTTATTTGATTGGTAGTTTATTGCCTCAATAAAGAAATAAGTTACACAGTCATCAAGTCTGTACCTTCTAAAAATAGTAATCGAATTTCATCATCCATGTGGTATTAGCCTTGTTTATGATACAGAAACAGTGGAAGTTTTTGTACAGGTGTTGAACAAAAGGGACTGTAAATGTTGTGTCCAAAACATGATAAATTAAAATTAAATTAAATTTTTAACAACAAAAGTTTTAGGTCACAGATGTTAAGGCTGCATTACAACCAGATTTATAGCTTTGTGGCTCAAAACAAGACCACAATGAGTGTGTATTTCATCAGAATATTCATGATGTAATATTCAAATTACAAACAGTAGTAAATACTCAGCGGAAATTGCTTTTGGATTTCTTTAATTAAATGGATTGGCTATTGGTATCTTCTACTTTTTGTCTAATTGGTTACTTTCTTTAGAGTGACTACCTATTAGGTTACTACAAAAATAAATAATCTTGACTCAGCTTTTGCCTTGTAAATTTCTTTCCAATTTAGGCAAAAATCAAAGCCCCATATAACAAAAATTATATAGCATTTTTACATTTGCTTATGTACAAAGTTCTAGCTAGCTTTATTCGCAACAAAGCTTTAACGAGGACAATTTTAAAGCCAAATGCTGCTACCCCTCAACTTATGTCGGACATATAATATCTTAATATTTGGTTCCTAGAAAAATATATACATCCATATATCCATTTGGCTAGACCACATTAATACAGAATGCATAATCGTTAAGAAATAATTTGTAAATATGTGCATTCAAGCTATATTTTATGAACCGTGAAAGAGAAAACTGACATTTAGACTGGGCAAACTGAAACAGGATTAACAAGAGATTACCAAAGATCATTAATTCATCTTAAACAAACCAGAAACAATTGCAAACAAAAGCTAGCTAGAATTAGGAGAATACGCCCAAACAAAACTAACTACACAACATTAGGAAAATAACTAAACAGCGTTAAGAGAATATCCCCAAACAATACTAACTAGCTAAATTAGTAAAAATTCCTAAACAAAACTAGCTATCTTAGATTAGTGAAAATCCACAAAGCTTGGACAGAATATCCCTAAAAAAAACAAAAACAAAAAACTGTCCGATTTGTGAAAACTCAAAGCTAGTTAGCATTAGGAGAATATTTTCACACAAAAGTAACTAGCTAAGATCGAAGAATCGAAATTCCCTCACAAAGCTACCTAGCATTAGAAGAACGTTCCCAAACAAAACTGGACAGATGACATTTGTTAGAACCCTTCAAACAAAGCTAGCCATCACCAAAAGCGCATTTCTTCCTTTTTGTTTGTTGGGGCTGGTCGCTAATCCTTACCCTACAAAGCATGATATTGGGATGTACAGTTATCTATCTAGTTGCAACTGCTTTACTTGGTCATTAAAATTACATGGGTATTTTTTAAATAACTGCAATATACTTTGGCTGCATGTCCACTAAAGTGGAGAACCAGAAAGAATGCCAAAGTTAATTTATGGAAATAAGCTTCACAACATAAGAGGGAACTCATGAAAATGAGTTGCCTATACAAATGCCATTATGAAAAAAAAAAGAAAAAAAAAAAAAATCAATGTAACAAGTACAGGAAAAAGTTTTATACATTACTGATACTCTTTGAGGGGTTTGCTGTTTGTTTGGGGTGGAGAGCGTTTGGGATACAGGCCAGACTTAGCGGCCTTGCATGTCAGCACTGTTTGGAGACTGAGAGGTGTTTAGATACTGCCAGCTGAAAAAAGCCAAAATTGTAGCAGCAGAAAGATAAACGTGTGAGAAATTGTGGGAACGAGATGGATGGACTGCCTTGGAAAGCGTCTTTTCCTGGATCACACCGAGTATGCACAGAGTGTTAGTCCGTGACGGATCAGACAGCGACACTTTCTGCAGGATCTGTGGGGGAGGATGAGGATTACACTCGATTAGGATTAAGAGGACAAGAAAAGCAGTTGGTGGAAATAACTTGTTAGGTCAGATTGGGAAAGAACGGTAAAATAAATGGAAATAAACAAAACCTAGTTACATTTGTACCCGAGAACTAAACATTCTTTTAACACACCTAGTACTGTTCACCTTTACTCTTCTACTCCTGTATACAAATGATTTAATCCCATTATCTGGTGCCTCATGTGGTCTCAGGGAGTTTTTCCTTGCCAATAGCACCTCTGGATTGCTCATTATGAATTTAAATCTGCACCCAGATATCTATAAAGCTGCTTTGTAATTATTATTAATACAGCTAAGCAAATTTAACTGAATTGACTTTCCTAATGCAAATTTATGTAAACTAGGCTAAACTAAGGTCAACAAAAGGATTGAAATGGAAGTGCACAGAGTTGACCTTTTCCTAATAAACAAACCATCTGATCTCTGAGCAGAAGATTTACCTACTGTATGTTGAATATCAAATGGTTTCTCAAATTTCTTTCACTATATAGGCACTTCTGCATTACACTTGCCGGTAAGGATGCATCTTTCTATCTTTACAAATGATTTCAACAGAATATATACTTAATAAACACATGTACACTGTATAAAGGCCTCACCTCTTGGCTGTACTGTGCAATCATGCTTTGTACAGTTTGCATATTGGTAGCCTCCATCATCAGCGTGACAGCCTGCCCCTTCCTGATCTTCACCACCCCCTGAAACACCAGTGGGTTGTTGTAGCAGGCGGAGAGAGTCGCTATTGCCATCACCTGGTGACAGAGATACATTACATTCCTCACATCCCATATCCAGTTCCATTCTGTACAATACTAAAATTACTTCCTTCTCTGACATTCCACTGTCAGATTATTAAAAAAAGAACTAGAGATGCATTTCCACAAGAAAATGTGAGTGTGAATGCATGATGGTTGTATGCGAGTGTGTTGGGTGAGTTGGTCTGAACTATAAAGGTTTGGTGGCTCTCTGATGAAATGTGACTCTTGATTACAAAACTCCATGTATTTCTTTGGGGCCAAAAACACATTGCTGCCAACGGGAGGAAAAAGGGATGGACGAAACGCAAGAAAAAGACGAGTGCGGGTCATCGCTGATTTCATGTTAAAACTATAGTGAATTTCCTGCTACACAATTGAACTACTTGACCATATAGCACACAGTTATAAAAGGCAGTTATTTATAATCGCACTATTCAGTGTCACGGAGATGAAGATGGGTTCCTTTTTGAGTCCGGATCATCTCGAGGTTTCTTCGTCGTCTCAGGCTTGATTATCTCGCCACTGACGCCTCCGAGAGAGAGAAAGACTATGAGCAGTCATTTCTAACCCATCAAGTTTTCATGCACCGTACCTACTTTCTGGCTCTCCATTATTAAACAGCTCCCAACATGAAGCAAGCCATCTACCCTCTTCCACATACATGAGCTCACAGACACCCACGATTGGCTAGTATCACAGAGAGAGTATTGAATCCCTCCTACACAGACTCCTTTGCTCCCTTGCCTTCTGCCCTCTCTGATATTCTATTAAGGATTGGGTTAACACTTTTTGCCAAAGACTCCTCCAGGTAAACCGAGTTATCTTTTGGATTAACACATTCCCGCTGCTTTAAGAAATGGACATAGTAGTGGGCTTATGCTTTGAGATTCTGCTTGGGACCATTATAAGTCAGTGTGAATGCGAGTGGCATATTGAGATGAAATTATGTGTTTTGTGCCTAGCGATGTCATGAAGCGGTTACTGAAGATGAATGAATGAATGTAAGTTTTAGTAAAATCTCTGATTTTTATTGCCTTGATTGCCAATCACTGCTATGACAAAAGGTCACATTTTATGCAAATTCAACATGGTTCTCTCCAAATAAAAAAATACAATAAAGGCTGTATTAGATATGGAGTGTGCCAATATGTCAGGCCCACCTGAGGGATGGCGCAGAAGTTGAAGACACTCTGGTTGCGAAGACGGGAAAGGTACGCAATGACATCAGGAACATGCCGCAGCGCATCGGTCACCAAAAGGTTAAGGCAAGCCAGTGCTGAGCTCAGGTGCTGTGGCTGAGAAAAGTCTTCCAGACGAGACGCAAACTGACTCCATGCCTGTTGCATACACAGACTGCAATTACTACGAAACATCATGGTTTATTCCATAATCAATAACTCTGTTTTATCACTATAACTTTTAAAAACAACATTTTGTTGCAAGTATTAAAATCTGTGACCATGTTGTGTTGTCTTGTTTCTCTGAGAGATAACTTCATCTCTGTTGTCATAACATTACTTTCATGTGGGCTGAATAACTCAGGTTTCTCTCGCTCAGGAATTCGAAACCTGCTTCTGAGAGCTGTCAGCTTTTTAGCTTTTAATTTTAATACTACTTTCAGAACAGTAGTAGGACCTTAGCTGTCTCAAACCCAGTTGAACACCTATTAGAGATTTTGGAGTGACATATTAAGATAGCACCGTGCACCACCACCATCACAACACCTACTGTAGCCTTTCAGCCTGAAATTAATCATGAAGCTTGTACGAAACACCGGAGTATGCTTGTATGAGATGATACTAAAAAAAAAAAACCTCCAAAAATCAAAAGCAGTCATTTTCTCCCTATTAAAATGAGAGCCAACTGACACATGAACAGATCCTGCCTCCTCCCCTAATTTCATGCACTCTCACTTTCTGTTCATTACTACTACATCAAATCTACCAGTGTATTTTCAATTCAGCTAACATTAAACATCTATATATGTATAATGTACATCAGGTCACTATATGCATCAGAGAGGACAAGAGGTGCTCATATGGGCCCCCTCATTTTCTGTCAAAGTATATAGGGTATATTTTAGGTTAATTAATGCGAAATCAATATGTGTTCAACTTAGTTATATTGGAAAACATTGCAGACAAAAAAGGGTCAAAATGACTCTTGGTTTTTGGCCACAAGATAAAAAAAACACAAAACCTCTCTACAAATAAAGTTTATAATGATGATCTGTTTTTTTACAACTGGCGCTCTGATGCAAAACACTGAGCAGCATCAACAGAGAAAATGTCAGCCATGTGCACATTAGGCTACGTCCACATGAATATGTCTTACTTTTAAAATGGCGTCTTAAAATGCAAACGATGTCAGTCCAGATCCACATCAGAAATAATCTCTGTCCATACTAACACACCCGGAAACATGTATCACATGACCATTCACGTACACTGGGCATGAGGGTGCCGGTGTAAACAGGAAACAGACTGTTTACTCTGCACTTGGTTGCCTAGTTACAGCTCACTTGAATAATACCTTGCCTGCTGCGCATATAGGCAGTTGTAGCGTTATAAAATGCAAAAACACTTGCTAGCAAAGACAACAAGGGCAGCAATGCTTGTAATTAATTATCCATGCTGCATTCAGCACTGGGTGTTACGGTCACGTTATAGCAATATGATGAAGCAGGGAAGGACACATTATGAATGATAAGACCCAATCAGCGAACGTGTGTGTCTGCATCATCGTTCCCAAAGTCTCCGTTTCTGCGTGTCCACACTAAAACGCAACCCTGGAGTTTTCAAACTAAAACAGGGTCAGCAGTGTTTCCCAAACTCTCTGTTTTACGGGCTTGAAAACTCCAGAGTATTATGGACGCCAGGCGTAAACATAACATAAGTGATGCGTTTTAAAACTAAAACATATTAATGTTGACGTCGCCTTAGAAGATTGACTTCATAGAGGATTCATTTTTTTTGTTGTATTTAATGTGTATTGCTATAGACATACAGACACTATAAACCTAACTGAGTATTTTGTGATTTACTGCTGATAATAACATCACGCCTCCTCTGCTGTCCTTTACCGGTAATTTGTAGGCCAATATTTATAGACGATTAAATCATTTCTCACGATATTTTAAAATAAAAACATTTAAAATATCGATATTGCACAAGCCTATTACCATACTTTTTTTTTAATCTAGGCTTGCACATGAACACAGTGAAGCATATAAATAAAGCAAATATATAAACCATAACAGAAGTGTTGTTTATAAAAAAAAATAAATAAATAAAAAAAAAAGAACTAAATCACAAAAAAAATCTCACCATCTCGAAAACAGTTCATAACAAAATCATAGCTTTACTGTACCTAAACTAAACTACTTGGCATACTCAAGGATGACCAGAATTACCTCCTCAGGCCAGAAGGCTCGTCCTTCTTGCTGGTCCTCCAGGTAGTCTCTGATAATGTTCGTCTTCTGCAAAAAGAGGCCCATAGAGTTGGCCAGCTCACTATCCCGACCCACCTCAGGGTTTTCCAGCAGGGATGCGGAGAAGAGCCGAGACAGACCCACACCCACCAGACCAGCCGCGTAGTGACAGTACTGCAGAAGGGAAAGCGTGTTATGCTACTGCGAGTCGTTAACCTGATATGAAACGTCCAGGCATTCTCACTACAATGACACAATAGTGCAGATCCTGTCATTTAGTTTTACCATACTAGGCTGCGTTTCAATCCAACAGGCTGCGTTTAGCATCCCAACTTCCCTAGAAGACAGGAGCTCCAGCTACTTAGAAAAAGCATGCTGAGGGACAGAAGGTTTTGCTAATTTGCTGACATTACCTGGATTTATATTAGCCTGCTTTCTCTGCCATCCCAGATGCAAGTCCATTTTAAGCTAATGGTAAATATTACTTATTTACATAATATTTCACTTTATATTAATTCATTAGCAAGCTTTTGACTTCCTAATACTCGTAAAAGAAGAAACTTCCTTTTTGTTTTTTGTTTTTTTTTACTTTCACTTGACTACATTTGTGACTGGATATGTCCTCTTTTAACTGAGTAAGCTTCCGGGACATTATCTATACTTTCACTTAAGTATCATTTCTCAGAACTGTTACCATCCATGTTTATAAATGTAAAGAAGCCAAAAGTTCACCTTATCCCATTCCTGCATCGAGCTTATTTTCTTCTCGAGGAATTCAGCCATCCCAACTCCCATTCGGTGGCAAATGTCTGAAATCACATCCTGATATTCCTGTGGCAGGTTCCTGAACTCAACTGAAATCTGCGAAAAGTGAACAAATGATCATTTAAACACACACAGACTAGACTGTAAGTAGAGTTTTTACTTCAAACACCCTCCCTAATACCAGAGGGTTTTGCAATAATGCTGTATGCCCTGTTTCTTGGGAAGCGAGGTCCGTGTGTGTATTACCGAGGGAAAATCTTCTAAAACTTGTCTGTCCTTCTCCTTGCTCTCTGTGAAACACCAATCTGGTTGATAGAGGAAAGTGTGGAAATGATGCAAGAGCGGGACTTTTTTCTCCAGAGGAATGGTCATATCATCCTCAACCGTGTCCAGGGCTCGAAGAACTAGATAGAATATACACACAGCATGGCTAACAGAGAGAGAGACAGAGACAGAGGGAGAGCAAGAGACAGAGAAGGGGAGAGAATGAGAATAATTAAAAACATTGCCATTACAGTACTATACAGAGTTGTATAAATGCACAAGGTTAATAATGGTTTAAATGCAATTAAGGTTAATAATAACACCATGCTGGCAGCACAATATTCCGGTCCCATTAAACACGAGCTGTCAAAAATAGGCATATTCTGAATGCTTGACATTTGTAGCAGGGAAGGCTGGTATACATGGGCTATGCCCCTCTGTCTTTCAAAGATATAAAGACACTACTGATAACATTATTGTTACAACAGTTAGTTTTTCTATTATAACATAGTGTAATTACCATTCCTAACAGCTACTGCACATGTTCACTAATCATAGAATTGTTATTTATTTACTTTGTGCGCACACACACACACACACACACACACACAGAAAGGGAGAGAGAGAAACATGCATGTTTTATTTCAGTAGAAATTTTGTTATGGATATTTATTTTCTGAATTCTGCATTGTTGACTAAGTAAAAAAAAACTAGGGCTGGACATCATTTGAATTTTATCGATTCAGATTCCACTCATCAATTCCGGCTCTTATTGATGCTTATCGAATGTTACCGTTTACAACTTCTTAATTAAAGTATGCTGACTGCATTATTGCATTGCAGAGACTTTTCTTATCTGAAAATTTAAATGGAAATGAATAGATATACAGCTATGGAAAAAATTAAAAGACCACTTTCAATCATGTTTTAGATATAAATTTGTACACTGTATATTTGTACACTATAAAGCTTTACACAGATGATCTTTAAAATGCACAACTTTATCGTATTAAATTAAAAGTGTTCCCATTTTGCATTTGGTTCTAATTCTAATTCGGTTCCCAACCCTAACGAAAACAATTTAGATTTCCAAACATTACTTTTCCAAAACAAAAAACCCGGAAAAATTTCAGTACAGAAAGCAACATATTACGTAAGAGACCACTTTTCTGGGTTTTGCTGCAAAAAAAAAAAAAAAGTGACAAGTGTGACAAAGTCCTCAGAAGAGGCAGATTGTGGCAGATTCTCCAAGATGCTCAGCAAAAACCTACCAACTCAGTTCCTTATAAAACCACACACACTGAAATACGGGACTACTCTTTTTCTCTTTAAAGAGTCGACACACCAAATATTCACTTTGGTTTATTACTGTTCACTGCACGTCGTAGTATTTTTCTTTTAATTTAATTTAATTCTTTCTGAAGTCATCTTTACTTTACAGCATTCCCTTGCATTTGTCAGACCTTTGCACTGTACTGTATGTACTAATATGCATGTCCAGTACTGTACCGTACTCACTCTAATCCAGGCCAATATGCTTTCATGGAAATCAAACATCCTCTTTTTGAATAAAGGGCAAAAAAAAAATCCTGATTGACTTGATTACGAGTCATCCCAATAACAGGAAGTGATACTAACAGTATGGAAACTTAGCAAAAAAACAATAATGCATGCAATCATGCCATAAAAACAGTATGGCGTCATAGATCAACAAACCTCGTGCAGACAAAAACAGGAACATTATTTATTTCAGGGTAAGAAACTTTTTTTTTTTTTTTTTTAAAGGTATGACAGGCAAGTGCAAACACAATGAAGACAGGTGCAGCTTGCAATGAAAGTTAGTAAAAAGTTAGTTGTTGACACTTGTTTACTTGATTCAGGACACGCCTCTTAGGAAAGCATGGCTCTTCCGCAGGTTTCTTACCGCAGTTCTCCGTCCAGGGCCTGAATCACAGCCGCAAAGCTCCTGCTCGTCTGGTTCAGGTAAACATAGCACGCGCGCAGGCTTTCGCTCATAGACTCCTGGACAGAAGAACAAAACAAATGCGTTGGATGTCGATGAGGGCCGACGGTGTGGAGGTGCAGCGGGCGGGCGAGTAGAGCGCAGCCGCCCTGAGCGCCTCTTCTCCCGCATGCCACAGCAGGAGCAGAGCGCGGCGCCGAGGCCGAGCTGCGCACCGACAGCGTGCGCGTAAACACGGAGAACGGCGCCGTGCTCTTACAGCAAACCCCCGCCATGTACAAGTCAGGTTTCTGAAGAAGAAGAAGAAGAAGTCATAGCGGGTGGAGGGACTGAAGTTGACACGTCGAGAGGGCGCGCGATATGTAAACCCCTGCGTAACTCGAGCTGCGCGCGAGACACTACATTTAAGTTTACAGCACGAGGAGCTACTTTAGGTCCCGCCCACTTTTCTTTTACGTTGATTTGTCGTTTTCTGAAACAGATCACAAAAACATATTTTATTCGTGGATGTCTTTGTAACGTTGTGCTTGCAAACTTTTTAAAAGGTTTATTAGCAGGAAAGTTTCTCAGATGGAGTTCAGGGAAGTTAGCAATGATGTATCGTTCACGAAAGAGTCGATTCTTTATGCTGGCGATAGGAGCATGTGAACGAATCCTTCTGCTGAATATTTAAGTATTCTGTAAATCTCTAATGGTTTTAATATGACATACAATGCAACTGTGAATCAACTAGTGGATTTTATCAGCACCTGAGTTGTTCATAAAAGCGCCAGATCTAATGAGAAAGACCTACTATAAGTGTATGTATGTGTATGTGCGTGTTAATCAGAGGATAAAGTAAGATTCAATGTAAACAACAGATCAACCACCAACAAAAAACTAGCAAAAAACTAAAACTAGCCATGACTCGTTTTGGAGCTTGAAAGAATCGACTCTTATCGAAGAACTGAGCCAATTGCTCCGACTCACTTAAAATAGCCTAATTACCATCTATACTACAGTATGTAGTGCATTGATTATTATTGACAGAAATTTATCATCAAGTTTTGTTCCTTGTGCTTGTAAGTAACTGTTCAATAAAAAAAACTCTGCACAAACTATGCTTAGAGTTAATGTTTTAAGGTATAATTAAACAATAATAAAAGACACTTCTGTGATACACTATATGTATGATGATATATAGGCTATATATATAGGGATATATAGGCTGATATAACAGTAGTGCTGCATTTAGAAAGAAACTAACTTTTGTTTAATGTGTCCAAATATAAACAGACACTCAATAGGTGGGGATAAACCTGTAAAAGATTTGAAGATTTTTTACGATTTGAAAGTCAGACAGTAGAGGAGGTTATCAAACCTGAAGTTCTGAAGTTTGCGATTGTTATTTTAAAAATATATTTATAAAAACTTCACATAATTGATCATAATATTACCAGTTACTCTATTATATTATATCTTCATATCGCTCATCTCTAGTTGGTATGAGTAAACATCTAAATAGACAGACATTTAGGGTAGATAACAGACTAGATTTAAGACGTCTTAACAGAATACGCTGATTGGTTACTTTATTCAGTACACCTAGCTCAAAACCACACTCACTGCCCATTTAAAAAAAAAAACTAAAGAATGTAGATTGTATAATGTGAAGCTTTATTTCTCATACGCCTACACGCTTCTCTATATCTCTTTTAGCCAACATTTTGTCTCCTTTATACTATTCTACATCACATGTATGCAGCCTACACCCACACCGCGATCTGTCAGAAGGAACGACTGATCAGGACAAATGAATAGAACATTAGACATTAAAACATTACTCTCTATTGTGGCAACCCTGCAAAAATTTTGGTCAACGGGCAATTCAGACTTTGATATAATTTCTGAACAATGTTTAAAATCTTATTTAAAATATCCTTTATAAATGACAAGGTATTTTTCTGTAATAAAGTACTTGATTTTTTGTAAGAGATTAGAGTCATTCTTAAATACGACTGATTCATCTTCCTTCCACTTTTCATAGCAGCACCTGAGAAGGTCAGACCACAAGCCATTTTATTTCTCCCCAAGGATGTTAATCTAAACTTTAATGCAGCCATTAACACTGATTAACCCTAATGTCAATGCCATAGTCCTAACATCAACTTGTGTGAAAGTGCATATAACTAACAAGTAATCTACCGAATTTTAGTAATGACCTTCATTTTGATGAAGAAAAACATTAAGGGTCGCTTAGTGCTCTGTGTTTCCATCATACTACTGTAGATTATCACTAGAGATGGGCAACATCAGTTATGATAAATGATTATTGTTAATATCCACAAAATAGCATGTAAACATCTGTATGTATTTTATATGTGTATTATTATAAAAACAGTCCAAAATCTAATGCAAGCATTCCCAGAAGAGTGGAGGTTGTAATAGCAACAAAGGCGGAACATTCATGCCCATGGTTTTGGAATGGGATGCCCAATACTCAGGTGTCCACAGACTTTTGACTGTATAGCGTAGAATCAAAACATCACTCAATAAGTGCCTGAAAGCATGTAAGTAGACTACGCCCTTGCAGAATATCTGACTTAGGACAAAATCTCCAAGGTGTATGTGTACACCTGTGCACAAAGTGAGCTCCATGAAAACATGATATGCCAAGGTTGGAGTGGAGGAAATTGAGTGTTCTGCACAGAGCCCTGACATCCTCACAACCTCACTGAACACCTCACTGAGCACCAGGCCTCCTCACCTGACATCAGTGCCTGACCTCACTAATGCACTTGTGGCTGAATGAGCACAAATCCCCACATTCCCAAACATAGTGGAAAGGCTTAACAGAAGCGCGGAGCTTTTTATTACAGCAAAAAGGGGACTAAATCTGGAATGGGACGATCAGCAACAGCACATATGAGTCTGATGGTCAGGTGTCTACAAACCTTCGGCTTGCATATGTAGCATTGTGGGGTTTTTTTTATTATCTTGAATGCATTATCATGCATGCAGTCTTTGACTTTTGACAGAGAGCACGACTTATTATTATTATTATTATTATTATTATTATTATTATTAATTTATATGTTTTTTTTTTTTAAATACAACTGTTTTATAAGAGCTGTCAAACATGCGCACCACACACACACACACACTAATCCCACAAAGCTGATTACAAGAGTCAGGTTTTCAGTTAAAGTAAACCTCAGAAGACAAGACAAAAACATTGTCACCAAATGCATGCTTAGGGATATAAAGCAATTACTCACGTAATCCAGTTTGGGCATCACAGTCCTACAGCCTCCCATTTTGAATTTGAACAGGTTGTAGATTTCCTCCGGATGTCCTAGTGACTTCAGGATATCCATTATTTATTTATTTGTAGTTTAACATGCAGAGAGTGTGTTCAGCTTGAGCACCGGTTTTTGCAAATTTCACGCAGATAGTCCTTTTTATAATTCCGGTAGGATACACTGCACTATTCCCTCCCACCTCTGGGTCTGTGTGCAAGAAGGCAGAAGGCTTTAAACTCGCCTGAAACGTCGGATCAACTGAGGTTTGTGATTGGTTTCGTGTCATGGGCTCAGAGCCGAGCAGCCAATAGGCGTTGAGAGCGGCTGGTGTGATGCCCCGCCTCTCATAGCGCGCGCTGCCTTTATTGCCAGGAGAGCTCTGATTGGTTTGGAGCCGCGTGCTTATATATTACCATCAAAACGGTTTTTCTACAATGTATGGTTAGCTTTTCTGTCCATATTTACATGAATGTATATGATTAATGATGATTGAAGTAATGTATTTTGTTTTAAAAAGGTATTAAATACATCATTGCATCATTTCTTTCCTACCCAATGCTGTGTATTTGTCAAATCTTCAATCATACAATAAATAAATAAATATAAAGTCAAAAAGAGTCTTGTTTAATTCTTATTTTATTGAATTAAGTTCCTCTGAAAGATCAGCTACTCTGAGAAAACAGATATAAACTTCAATGCACTGTTACAACTCTTGATATTTGTCCTTTGCAATGTAGTGTCTCTGTATAACACATTGAGGTTAACCATAATAATAGAGCAAGGTGTCAATACATACATCATACATACATTTTTTTTATACACTGAAAAAAAAAAGTTCATGAGCAGAAGGTTTCTCTCACAGTCGAATAAAAAAAGTTAACACTTTATAATATAACATGGATCCTCATCTGCATCTATATCTACATCTACATCTGCATCTACATCTATGCCGACTTACATGTAGAATAAGGACCCAGTGCTATAGGCTACCTGTGAACATGAAGAAAGAGTCAACCCTGTTTGCTTCAAGTCAATAAATATTAGGTGTTCTTCATAAAATTAGCAGGAAAAAAAATCTAATTAAAGTGAAGAAATTTGCAGTGCATAATTAATTAAAAAGATTTTTGGTGATGATTAAGAGTTCGATTTTGGCTCGTGATAAATTGTGACACTGAAATCCTGTTCTTATTTGAATTGCAATATAAGGAAATGACAGGCCTCAAATGGATTATGTGGGTGTATTACATTTCTATTACTTTATATTAAAGAACTACTTGACAAATTCACAGTTATGTAGAGTATTCATAGATGCATTTTTAATGCTCTCAGAGTCAAACTGTGACTCAATCAGGATAGGTTCTGCCCATATAAGGAGTGATAAGAGAATTCTCTCTTGGATCTGATTTATTTTTTTTATTTGATGAGGTGATTCTTGGACAGGGAGTGTACTTTATATATATATATATATATCATGAAAGTTAGCACAGCTAGTAGTAAACACATACAGGTTTTCAGTAATAGAACATTGAGAGCAATGACTTAAAGACATAAAGGCACATGGGTTTGTTTATTTGTCACTTTATAAATACTGAAGACATTTTATCAGTGGAGTAATTCCAGCAGTCTCTGAGTATTGGACCAAGTTACGTTCCTGTACATTTGTCTCAGGTGTCATTGGTGGCAATGGTACTTCATTGACCCTTGATTTGCCTTGTTTCTTGACAGTTCAGGGTTCTTTTGCTTGGTGTCAGTTCTGAGTTCCACTGTTCTTACAATATGTTCCACTGTGTCATGGTTGTGTTTCACGTGTTTTAGATGGTTTGGTACTTGTACGAGTCCTGATTTGACTGAAACACAGCAGGTTCATGTGAGGATCAGGCTGCTCCAAGGCTCATTTTTGGAGCTGGGTACTACAGTATGGGCTCCTGGAGAAAGTTTCAGTGACGAAGCTCCACTTTGGCCTCCCATGTATGAGATCTAAAGATAAAAAACACCAGTAGTTATTATTAGCAATCCTGAAAGTCAAAAATGCATTTGTCTGATAGACCCCTCAAAAGCTATGTGCAAGTATGTAGTCTTGTGTGTATCTTTACCTGTGTATGCATGTTGTGATGAGAATAGAGAGTGGGCGTGTCTGGCTCTGTCTTGATTTGGCGGGCTTCTATTGCATTGCCACCAGTGCTGGCTGCATTAGAAGGGACGTGGCTATCATTCCCAGGGTTTCCTGTCAAGCATCATGTAACCATTCTTTATTATTTGTTCATTTTTTTTTATCACTTTTTTCACTTTTTCACCATCATGTGTCTTCAAAGTTTTGAAGCTAGGGATCACTATAAGTTTCTGGTATTCCCGTTTCTTCAAGACTCCACAAGCTTGTCTAAAACCTGATGTTAGATCAAAATGTTGGATCCCACAGACTTTTGGACCCCACGGCATACACAGTAACTGATAATGTTGTGATGTTATTCCTAAGTTAAAAAAAAATCATAACCCCTCTGGCTACGCCTCACTGACCCCTGGGTTCCACATCACAGTTTAAGAAGACAATTTCATACCAGGTTTGGACTTGTTGAGGTTTTTGGGTTTGCGTTTGCGTGTCTGAATTCCTTCCTTTTTCATGGCAAGAGGACGAGGAACCTATGTGTGGAAAAATTTGTTAAATATTTGTGACTTGTATGTAAGCCATATCTGCTTTGACCTTACTGAGAATCAAACCATTATGGCTCCATGTCTTAGAATGACAAATTAAATACATTTTTTTTATTTTTTTTATGATTTTCTACTTTTATATTAATGTCATAAGCATAGAACATCCATCTTTTGGCTAGTGTCTCCTTATGCTGGTAGTAGTTAATTCATAACTCAACAGTTAATTTGGATTTTAAAGTCGGTCATCACATATATAGAATATATTGTTGTTCTTGCGCTCACCCCGTGTAGTTTCATGTAGAGGCCACAGGCATTGCACACGGGCTCTCCTTCTGCATTTCGTCTCCACAGAGTGGTGGTTGTGGTGTGGCAGTTTGTACAGGATAGGCCTACTCTCCTGGAAGCAGACTGAGTGTGTATGTGTGAGAAAAAGAGAAAGAGACAGTAGTTATTTTCAAGTGTGCAATCTTGGCCATGTTGGCCATGTTGTCTTGTTAGAAGGGATTTACTCTCTGCTCTGTCAATCACAGTGACACTAACCAGTCGCAAGGATCTGTGAGCTCATGTTCTCTATGTGGAAGAGGGTAGATAGCGCTTTCCTCTGACATGCACTTGTATGGCTTCACGTATATTGGAGGAAGCATATATTGGTAGAAGACCAGATTTGGGTCGAAATGAGGGATAATCAAAAGAAAAAAGCAAACACAGATCTTCCTATCCATTCTAAGTGCTTTTCTAGTTCATAATTTGCAATGATTTGCTGTTTATGTTGACGTTGGTTATTTTCTAATTAAGTTGTGGCCGTGAGTTCAGGTTCAAGACCTCAATTGAGTTCCTTGTGGCCATGAATTAATAAATTAAGGCCACAAGTTGAGTTTCTTGAGATCCTAAGCAGAGATGACTGACATTATTAACACTTCAATCTTGGAATGATGCAAAAAGACATATTAGTATTCCAAACTGGATACACCATTAGTTTGAGTCACCTTAAGCAAATTCTCAGAGCAAAAAGGCTTTTTTTTTGTCTGTTCCTCCCACATAATTAAGTAAAGGCCACGTAATTAATATGACCTTCCCTCAGCATAGTTATACAACTATACACTTTGGTATCTTGTGGCAAGAACATATTTGATGGCCACTTAGTTAGTGGCCTCATTATATTAACTTGTGACCTTAATGTATTTATTCTTGACCGAGTCTTATTACAAAATAACCACCATGTCAACTCAGCACCTCCAGAATCTAATTTTATTTTCTATCAAATGATTCAGTTCAATTGGTTTGCATAATATACAACACTATTACATTTACCATATATTATTATATTCTTAAATGTACTATAGCCTTTGGTTTTCATTCTGCTCATCCAGTACATCAACCATTCCAATAAGATGCTACTTTCTGTTATGTTCTTTCCATCCTAACACAAGTAAACGGGCTTTGACTCACGAGTCGTCTCTGGGGTTTGATAAGTGGCCTGTTGATGCCATTCATCTTGTGGTAGAGTCCACACGCATTACACAGGTAATGACCAGTCCCATCTCGCCGCCACAAAGGAGTGGACATGGCCCCACAGTTCACACACTCTCGGCCTTCGGCGAAATCATCGAACAGATCTAAAAGACAGTGAGGGAGAAAGAGAAACGATTCACATGGTCAACCCAGTGATAGACAGAAACTTGGAGCAACATATCCTGAATATACATTTAAATGTTGTGGTAATGTGTAGTTCTTGGAGCACAATAACCTTTAAAAAACACACACTGGAAAGAGGTACTAGCTGTAGATTTATTACACTATTCTACTAGTATCCTAGCAGTGTTAGCCTCCACCTGCTTCTATACTTCTTATCTTTCCACACTTTTCCTTCTGTAGTTTGTAGTGATAAAACAATCCTAATGTATGCTGTGACACTGTTTCTTAACTTAGTTAGATAGGTACACACAGATCTATTAACTTTACTAGCTGCTCATTTAGCTTCTTCAGTGTATGCATAGCTAGCATTACCCTTGCTAACAATATAAACAGCACGAACATGTACTTGAAAAGGTACGTCATTTCAAAATGGCTACTTAACATGCATTAAATTGTAACTCGTTACAGGTTTTTGTAACACTGCTAAAAATGTGCCTTTGTGCTTATACCCTCCCTTTCATCAGAATGATTCTGCTAATCACATAAAGCGTCTTTTTATGTTTACAGGTCTGTTTACTCGTGACCAAAAGATATTACTGATATACACACTTGGCATATCGAAGCTTAACTTGGTTTCTAACCACATAGCTTTAGTATAAACAAGTACATCATGAGCCTTTGCGGTTTACAAGAGGTTTATATGCTAACAAAGCTAGCTGGATAAATTGTAACTAGGTGTTTAGCTATGAATAATCATTGTAGTTGAGTAGTCAGTTAAAGGGGTTAATCTGAACAGTCCTATTTCAGACATCCCACCCTGCAGAAACTCATTTCAGGGACTCATTTCTCTCTCTCATTCGTGCACTCGCTCTAAAAAAAAAAAAGGATATTGTATATAATTTGCGGGAACCAGGGAGCCGCTATCAATGTACGGGAGACCAGGATGGGAGTCTTTTAAAGATGGCGGGGAAACTGGAGTCAGTCCTTTGGCAGAGACGCAGGGTACACTCTGGGCAGGTGACCAATTTATTGCAGGACTAACACAGACGAACAGCCATTCATACTCACGTTCAACATATGGGCAATTTAGACTAATCAGTTGACCTAATCTGCATGTATTTGGTCTGTTGGAGGAAACCAGGGCACCCAGAGGAAACCCATGCAAGCATAAGGAGAACATGCAAACTCGGAACAGAGAAGACCCAGTTGACCGGCAGGTTCGAACTCAGAACCTTCTTTCTGTGAGGTGACAGTGCTAACCACTGGAAAATGTAGTTGGCTAAGTTACATGAATGCTTTCAATTAAGGGATCGACTTAAGTTTTCAGAATCAGGATCAAACTAAAATAAAAAGCTTTATACAATTCATCTCGACCCAAACAAAATGAAATAGTCTATTAACAGATGAGGCAACAACTGTTGTATGTTTTGACCAGCAGGAGGAGTCATTTCTCATGTTTCAGCCTTCAGCGACTATGCTGGTTCTGCTTCTTCTCTGCATGAGACAGGTCCTGTTTTGATAACAAAAAGCTGCTCTGTATATAGACCAGAAAAATTGAGCTAATCTTTATAAATGGAAACAACACAAAGTGCCTGAGAGATCTCCTTAACAGCCAAGCTGAAGGATCGATCAGTGCGGACAACAAACTTTTTTCTCTCTTTGTGTTTATTGCATTACTGTGACTGGTCTTGGCAGCGACTTAAATTAGTGTTAGATCAAAGCAATTTATTTTAATCCTCTTTGATTGAGCGGTCTTGTGAGTCCCTCTTGTTAAAAAAAGAAATGTTTATGAATATACCTGTCATAAAAGTAAGTTTGCTTCTGTAAAATATCGTACATTCATAATGTACTGTAAGGCACGATAAACAAGGAACTAAATATTAAATATTAACTAAACAATGAATCACGTGTTATCAGTGGTGGAATGAAAATGTTTTTCTTTTTTTTCTTTTTTTAGCCTGAGAACCAAAATGAATTCTTTAGTGTGAAAGGTATTTTATAGGGAAAAAAATACTGAATTATTATTGTTTGTCTGTAGTGTGAGTGTGATATATAATATGTATTTCTTCTATGGTTTTAGATTTTAGATATATTTCTTCTATGATATATATAACAATATATACAGTTTAAATACTGTAATATACAGTAATTGGTAGTTCAGCGCTGTTAAATATTTATATATTTATTTTTATTTCATTATTGTTGTATATCGAAATGCTCCGGAATAAAATAGAGTACTTTGCTTAACTTTTACCATCACATCTAGAATAAGTCATTTCACTTGCCACTTTATTAGAAACACCTGTACCTCTGAATTGTTTATGCAATTATCCATTCAGTCAATCGTACAACAGCAATTAGCTTTGACCGTGGTATGATTGTTGGTGCCAGATAAGATGATCTGAGTATTTGTTAAATCTCTGCCCAGTGATGGATGAGCTACAGGAGCAGAAGACAACACTGGGTTCCATAACAGGAATTTGAGGCTACAGTGAACAACAAAACTGGACCGTCAATAAATATCAAAATTGTCATTTAATCTATATTTTAGATAACCCCTGATTCTGTCTAAGGAATTTGGATGCTGCAGAACTGGAGACACACAGTGGCCTTTTTCCAAGGTTCTGAGAAAAACTGCTACAGTCCTAACCTTGAGACTGGTGAGAGACAGCAGACAGGAGATGAACAATGAACAAAAGAACATTTCCACCCCAGTGCAGAATCAGCTCATCCTCTAATGAAGATATATATAAATATATATATATTTTTTTGCTTCACTATGATACTTATAGAGTTCTTCACATCACTCCTTCCTGGCAATTACAGAATCCTCCAAAGCTCATTAATGACAAGATTATGAACTGTCAAAATATTTATACTTCCTGATGGATTATAGATATAAAGCATAGTGGAAATTGATGCAATGAGGTACGCTTTCCATGATGGAAAATATCTTATGCCTAATTAGACAGAGGTTTTTAGATCAGTATACAATCTGGTGTGTGTCATATCGCTCAGTAAAACACCATGTTGGTTTTTAATGTTTCATGCGTGGTTTGGTTTAAGGCAATCGCAACTAACTAACAATGACCAACGTCTTTGTCATCACTTATCAGTAACTGATTTATTTAGCATATAATTATTTCATTTGTTAGCCTACACTGTAAAAGACAGCTGTAAATGTACAGTATTTGTTTTACAGCAAAATGCTGTTTTATGATTTTACAGGATTTTTATCAGTAATGCAATGGTTTACAGTGGATATAAATAGCAGACAAGCAATGCATAGTGGAATAGCTAATGTTTTTGGCAGGAGTGAGAACGGTCAAATTCCTCCTTGTGTCGACCCTGAGTTTAACTGTATATGCTAGTAATAAAAATTTGAATCAGTGCATGATAATTGAGCTAGTTGTGATGGCTCAGAGGTTAAAGCTTTAAGTGATAGTTCAGAAGGTTGTGTGTTCAATTCCAAACACTACAATCCTACCGTGGTTGCGTCATTGAGTAAGGTACTTCTTTGCTTTTTAAAAAAGCATCAGACAAATGAGCTTACGTGTTTAATTTAGCAGAATTTTGCTTGTGAAATTTACAGTGTATTACTGGAAACATGAAGTACATTATATACTGTATAAAAAACATCAAGAGGATTTATTTGCCAGTAAATTACTGTAAATTTACATTAAATATTTTACAATCTACAAGCCCTTTTTGAATATTTTCTTTCTATAATATCTTTCTAAAATCTTTCTAAAATATTTCCCATCTGGTTTTTTTTTTTGAGTGTGACATTAAATTTAATTTGTTGGGGTGACTCGGGGTAGGTCATTCTGGTCACCGCTGAATGCGATGTTTCAACACAGCGGACTTTGCTGCGGACTTTTCACATTTTGTAAGAATTTCATGGTGGCAAACAAACTCACTACCCAGATAAATCCAAATGTGCCCAGTATCCATTCCGCCCTTTATTTTTAGTGCTGACTTAATCATTATTAGCCTGCTCAAAGTCCACTGCTGTTCCCCACTGATAGATAGCAAACTGATAGAGGTGCAGGAGATGCTCTTCTGTTCACATCCTCATGCAATAAGCCAGAAACAGTCCACAATCCACAAAGCAGTGATCCAATCAATCTGGAACATCAGGAGTGTGTGATTAGATAAGAGAGGGCTAATATTTAAGCCTGCCTTATTATTTGGGGCTATTAGTCATGTGTTTGATGGATTCTTTAGTGCTCTACTTTTCTCTAGCATGAGTATTATTGATGAAAGATGAAAGAATAACACACAGAGGTCGAACCCATGAGTCTGTCTGATTCTTTCAATTTCTTAATTAGTGAATTGAGAAATCCTAAAAATGTGTATGATAACAAATTTCAGGTGGGCAGGATTTAATATTGTTAATTTATTTGCCACCAAGCATGCTTTAAATCAGGTTTTATAATTTTGTCGCATTTATCTGGGCGTCAGTAAGCCTACAATGTAAATTTCATACAAAAAAAAATAAAATCTAATTTTGGTTCACAGTAGACATAAATGTGTTAAATTGTATTCATTGCTTTAGGATTATTTAGCCTACAGGAACTCCTTTAATTCACATTCCCGACGTGAAAACATTTCGGTAAAAAATTAATAAATTAATAAATAAAAACGCAAAACAAGGCTTTTATTCGCTTCTTTTCCTGATCACAATGTCGCGAGACCATAAATTACAGTTTAACAAGATTATTGTCCCATATCTGTTGTTTCAATCACCAATCTGGTTACAAGTTCAGGACTTTCCATTTCATTATTTAACTTAACAACTCATCCGGTTTAATTCAAGATTCCATGCCTTAAATTCTTTACCTGCGTTAAATTAATAAAAATATATTAGTATTTATTAATTTGATCGGCTGTGTCACGCCTCAATCACCCATTATTGTGGACTTTTCATACAAAGCGAAAAACAAACCAAAACAATAACAACATCAAAACATAAACTATTTTAAGATTATTTCAAATATTGGTTTTTAATCTGTTACCGCTTGTTTCAAAAACTCAGATCGCGTTTCATATTTTAAACTAACATATTACGGTTTAAAAACGAATTATTTGTTTTAATTTCGTGCAAGAAATGAATTTTAGTTCAGTAAACTATTTTTTAAGTTGTATCCCAAATTATTGCGCGTGATGTTTAGACAATGTTTTTTTTTAATGTAAATCCTGCCTAATTAAAATGATTTAGGATAATGTTAAATAGACAAAAAGGACATATATCTAATTAAATTGATTATTAATAAGGATAATAATTTATTAGAGAGGACTTCCTGAAATAATATTGTTTTAATTGGTTAAATCTTTCATTTTTTTTAAAGCAATCCAATTCAACCTTAAGTGGCCGACAAATCATTTTTTAAACATGGCAGTACATAATAATAATAATAATAATAATAATAATAATAATAATAATAAGAAGAAGAAGAAGAAGAAGAAGAAGAAGAAGAATTGGGGAACGCTTATGGCTAGTAAAAACGTTTAGGGCAAATTATTATTGTTATTCAGTTTCGAGATCTTCCTGTAATTGAAAATTAAAATTGTGATTTGAAAACTGTGCTTTAAAAAAAACAAAAAAAAAAACCTCTAGGAGATTAAAAAAAAAAGCTGAAAAAAAATCACCTTTTTGTGATTTTTTTATTTAACAATGCAATTTTTGAATAATACTGAATCAGCAGGTTATACTGTATATTTATATCCTATCAAGAATCCATTTATTTATAGTAGTTTTAACATCTCAAATGTTCCTTAAATCGATGGTTATTTACTTCAAACAGGATAACAATCTCTAATTATAAATAAGTACCATGTTTGCGGATTAATTTGGCTGATGGATGCAGCTCAGTTTCATGTCTTTTTGGTCTTTATGTAAGTAAAGTAGGCTACATTTGGCCTAAATGCTCCTACAATAAAGGAAGGTTTATTTCCTGATTTTGTTCCCGTAAAGAATGTTGCTCGAGGACATGTTCATTGCGCAATGCTTGGCTGAGAGATCTAATAATGATTGGAAATTTTTTTGGAGTCAATTCTTACCCAGATTTGGGTGCCTCGCCGCGGCGTTCGGCCCTGCAGACTGCAGACTGTGAAGCACCGAACCGTCGAAATGCGACGCGGCCCACGTTCCCCCGACTGCCGGACTCACGTAGGCAGGATAGGGAGCGGGGTAGGACGAGCCCATGCCGCGCGCGCTGTAATGGTCCCGTCCGTTTGCCGTGACGTTGAGCGGGCTGGAGTAAGTGGCGCTTTCCCTCGCGCCAGAGCTCATGGGCGGGCTGGTGGAGAAGGTGAAGCGCGAAGACACCGGAGAATGGTGCGCACCGGCCGTGTTGTACGACGACACGGGGTCCGACCCTGGCTGAGCCCAGACCGAGTGACTCGAGGCCGGGTTGCTCTGCTGGGACGCGGCGCTGTGCGGCTGCAGGTACGGCAGCGCGGGGATCACTGGGGCGACGCGCGTGCTCGGCACGTACACCGGCGACGCAGCGTTGTGCACGAAACTCGGCTCGTAGGAACCCGGGGTCGTAGCCATGCTTAGACCTTGATACATGTCCGTGGAGCGCTGTGGACGAGGCGAGGTGATAATCCGCTCACGGAACCGCAGTACTCGCGCCCAGACTGATTACCTGCTGCGACTTTCTCTTCCCCGGGACATTTTACCGTGCCACGGGCTTCAGGAACCTCTACCTGTTCAGGAGGAAGGAGGGAGAGCACGGAGTGGGGATGGAGTGAGAGAACGTTGACTGGGGTGGAGAAATCTCTCTCTCTCTCTCTCTCTCTCTCTCTCTCTTCTCTCTCTCTCCGCTGTTTTAACACCCGTGATTCTACTCTACTTTTACTGATTTCTCCGCCCTATGCAAATTTCTTGTAACCAACAATCTGCCAATAAAACACATATTTAGTACTTAAGTTGCACGGAACTGAACTGTACTGAAATTGTATCCGATGTCTTTTTTTGTTATGAAATCTTCTGTAGCCAACATGCTTTTGAGTTTTTTTTTGTGCGTAAAATGAGTGTTGGTTGTAGCTTTTTTGGATTTGGCTCGAACCTACAGAATTTGACAGTAAAATGAGGTCATATTTTGAGTGATGACATTTAGAAATTTGTTAAAAGATACCCAATACATTAACATGCTCAAATATTTCTTAAAACACAACATGGCGGTATAGGATCGTAAAATACAAACAACTTCAGATCATGTTGAACAAATATTTTAAGAGAAGACAAGAGAAGACAACAACAACAACAACAATAACTTTATTGTCGTGAACGATTATTATTATTATTATTATTATTATTATTATTATTATTATTATTATTATTATTATTATTATCACACCATAACTACATATATGAAGTTTTACTGATTTAAATGTTAAATATATTTGATCGTTTTTTTCATTGTATCTATTTCTTTTTTTAATATAACGAATTAGGTTACTAATTCACTAAATCGAAAATCCCTCAGTAACCCATACAAAGTAATGAAATTAATAAAAATATTTAATTACAATAAATAAAAACGGTTTTATGTCAACATTAAACTGCTTAAAATGTTTCTACCTATAGCTGTCTAACAATGCACAATAATAACTCATATATTTTGTACACTATTAACAAACATCCTCATATAATAATAATAATAACAATAAATTATATTAAATATATTATTATTATTATTATTATTATTATTATTATTATTATTATTATTATTATTATTATTATTATGTTGAATATCCAGTCACTTCAGTGAATTGGTCAGGAGCATCAGGAATGATGGATGGCCGTGCTTGTTACTGAAGGCCATTGCACGCCGCCGCTATTGTCCAGCTCTGAGTGTGTCGGAAGTCTCGATGTTGTTGTTGAAGGTAGATTTATAGCTAACAACCTGTGTCCTTAAAATGGGGCTTGACAAATTTTTTTTTTTGCTACTGCCACTTTAATGTCAATTCCACAGACCCTCTCAATATTAACTTTATTAATAATAATAGACAATAACAATATTAACTTTACTTGTACAGTCCTCCAAATGTAATCGAATATTCTGGCTATTTATTGGAGCCATAAAGGTTTTTAATTCTTAAACTTTCCATCAGCAGAACACATAAGGGTTGAAGTTGATACTATTTATACTACTGTTTATTTGTTGTCTCTCAACTTGATATGCTAATATATATCCTTAGAAAAAAAATTAACAAGGAATACACCACTAAATTACTGGCTCATATTTATCTGGCTTTGCACTCTGTGTGGTGCTTGAAGTAAGTGCAGTGGTTTGATTTTCCAAGGCAAAAAAAAAAGGGGTCATATTTTCTGCCTCTGTGGATTTGTCTTGCCCCTGTTTGGACCAGAACAAGGCTGTAGCTCATGTACACTCCAGTGAGAGAAAAGCTGGGTAGAAGAGAATAAACAGGACTCTCCATATCTTCGTTTCCTTCTCTTGGTCTCTGTCTCCGTCCATTCAAAAAGAACGAACTTTGAAATGTTTCCCTTCGTCCAGAAATGACCTCATGAACATGATGTGCTTCAGGGAGTTGAGCTGAAATTAAATTTAAAGTGATAATTAATTGTAATTGATATATTTAATTGAGTCACGGTAGGAAATAGAAAGCCAGTATAGGATTTTATGGCATGATACATACGTTTCTTAAAAGATGAATTAAACAAATGTTTTTTTTTGTGACATCTGGTCACTCTTATACAATGTTAAACTGCAAAGAAGGGAAAGTATATTAGTCTATTAGAGCTAAGTTTTCTTGTTCTCCCACACACACACACACACACACACACTACACATCATACATTATATTAGAGTCTAATGGTTTCCTTGTGCCCCCTCTCCTATTAGCTCTTAATGAAAGGTTGATTTGCATAATATTACCCTAATAGCAATGTATAATTATTAATGTGTAACTTTTACCTGCTGATAATCTTGAAGAAACTGTAACGTTGGCTGTAAAGTTGAAGGGTCCATGCTGACTAATGAGAACAGGTCTTTAGAATGACTATTGCCCAAAGTCCTGCAAAACAAAGATCAAATTATTATCAGTCTATTAGGATATGCCCAAGTGTTTAGGTCATTTAAAGTCACAAGATTGTTAGTAATATTATATTAAGAAATTGTAGGCATGAAGGAAATTTCATATGTGTGTGTGAGCATGAGCATCGACAGACGTCTGTCGGGAAAAAAAAAACGAAGTTGAAAAAAAGCCTCAGCAGCGCCTGTGTGATGCCTAAAGGCCAGAATGCTGTCAGCGTGTGTATGAATGAGGTGCCGGTTGAAGGAATGGAAAGGGCAGATAGAGGAAGCGAGGTAGAGGAGTGCCAGAGTTCAGGGATGAAGCCATTTGTTTAAGGGGAAAAGTATTTTGATTGCTGTCTGAGAGAAAGTGAAAATGGGAAAATGGGATGAATGTGGATGTGGATGTGGATGTCTCCTGTGCAGAACAGATCTCTATTAGTCCTGACGTGAGACAGCATGGCTGTAGGGATGTGGAAAAGGGGTGGTCGTGGTTCATGCCCTCTCTTCCTGAGGGCCATAGTTCATCCGGACTACTGGCTCCAGGAAGAAAAAAACATGTAAGACTCTCTCAATCATTTTTCCCCACCATAAATATGCATCCCCATTTTTTGCCCCAGTCATTCCTATGTGGTCTTTGGTTAAAAATACTTTTTTCCACTTTTTTTGCTTGTTGACCTTGTTGATTTGTTCACCTCACTACACTCCCATTGATCTGTGAAGGTGTGTGTGTGTATGATGAATCATAGCCTGATCAATGGGCTTTGTGTATGGCAGAGACAGGACTATTTGGACAACACTCACTAGCACATTCTCCGAGCTTATCTGAACACGCCACTATCTCACGAAATCAATTATACCTGAATCAGACCAAGTGGATGCTCTGCGTCAGTGTCTATATGCAGAGCCATGCTCAGGCTCTCGTTGGCCAACGCTGACTGAGTTTAATGATGTCAATCTGTCACAGAAGTAATGGGTCTATCTGAGAGACCTCTGACCTGTTCATCAAACCATCAGGTGAAACATTATTGGAGGAGGTTATCTACTTTTGGAACTACTTGAGGAATTAATCAATGTTTTACACAACACACAAGCATAACTGTTTGCTTATATAGAAATATTTCATCGCAGGGTTGTAGCAGGTTATGCGTTGTTTTGTTGTTCTAAAGTCTTAGTGGAATGGGTCTGTTTTGTGTCCCAGCTGTGGTGAAGGTTTGGCGTAATCACCTCAAAACCCATTTTCCTGAAACAAAATTGCAGATATTAGAGCACATACGCTAAAAGAAGAAAGAACAATATTCCAGTCAAGTGTGAGAGACATATATTGCACTTAATTTGATGCATCTTTTAAGATTCATAAGGGTGTGGTACAGAGGTCACAAGCCAAGCCTAGCTCTTCAGTGCTATTTGTTTCATGGTCAATTTCTCCACAATTTCTTTTATTTATAGCCCTAGTGGCAGTGAAGAGAAAGAGAGAGAGAGAATTGGATGGAGGTGAGGTGAGGGGGCTGGGATCCCAGAACCTCACCCTGAGATAAGAGCAGACCAAAGTCCAAGCAAACACCAAGCCAGCAGCCCACTGAGCCACTGATAACAGCAGCCTCACTAGTCCGCTAGTCTTACAGTGAATAGTGGCATATAGTTACTATCATACATCAATCACTCAGTTGCATAGTATGCATAGAAGTGGAGCATAGATCATCCGTAGAATGACCTACGCATTACTTTGTCGAGACAAGGCGAGTCATCCCAAGTGCACAGGAGGACGGAATATTGTAGGATGGAACAACAGAAACAATGTGCATGTGTGGTGCAAATAGTGTAGCAAAACAGACCTGAACACGAATAAAGAAGGGAAACCTGTATAGGGAAAGGAGCAGACAAAAGCAGGAGAGCTAGAAGTGGAAAGAGGAAATATTGAGTGTGATTATTAGCACTGCTGTTGCCACTCCTTGGTTAGGAATGTGTACAGTATTAGTGTGCATTGTGCAATGACAAAAGAAACATGCATCAAAAATCTATCTTATAGATGCACTTAGTTCCGACTTTGCTACACACAGTACCTTGTATGCAGGAATATGCAGCAGCAGTATGTCAAAATTCTGACTTATTATCTGAGGATCCAATCTTAACATCTCAAACCTTTTTGACTTATCTCAGACGTTTGGCTCATTATCTCAAAATTATGACTTCTTGTTTCTGGTTTATGTTAAAAGTGTGACTTTTGTGTAAATTCTCACATAAAAAATGTGTTATTATTTCATTATTTCAAAATTTCATCTTATTATTATCTAAAATTTCTGAATTATCTCACAATTCTGACTTATGTCACAGTTTTGACTTAAAATCCTGATTTTTTTAATGTATTATTGCAAACATCTGACATTTGAAAATTTTTGACTAATTATCTGAGAATTTGGACTTATTATATTAAATATTAGAATTATTATCTCAAACCTTTGATTCATCATCTCAAAATTCTATCTTATTATCTCAAAATAACTTATCTCACCGATCTAACTTTTCATCCCATAATTTGGATATATTATCTCAAAATGCTGGCTTACTATCTGAAAATATTGACTTACTATCTCAAACAAAATTGACATATTATCTCAAAATTAGACCTATTATCTCAGATTTGATTGATTCCATATAATTTAGAAGGCATTTTATGAAGAAATTTCTCAAAATGTTGCTAATTGTATATGTATTATATATATGTATATGTAACTATATGTCTTCCCCCTCCCCCAACACTGCTGGGTCTCACTTTTCATCCTCTGAAGAAGTAATCAGGAGTTTGGAAGCTGCTACACAGTTTTTTAACTGCACTTAGGAAGTTTTTGGCATTGCAGAAAATTTCTAGCCAACCAACAGCTCTGGTGTGTCTATGAAAGCCCGTTTCAGCCAGGCAGAAAAGGGAAAAAATGCATGAAATTCTTTCTTTAGATTTGGCAGTGGGATTATGTCAAAATTTTATCTTATTATCTCAGAATTCTGATTTATTCTATAATAAAATCGGACTCTTTTCTTGTTTGATTATGCCAAATATAACTTTTTTGATTGGGTATATCAAAATTAAAATGTATTTCAATGTATGTAATTTGAAATGTATTTCAAAAATTTCATTTTTCATTTTTATTTTTACAAGAAATGCCTGGGATTAGATAATAGGGGCTAGAGATTGATGTCTGAGCTCATCTTTGGATTTGATCACTTGGATCTCCCATCCAGTGATGCCATTAACTGAAGAGAATTTGTTTACTGGATTGAATATACTGTAGTAAATGCTTAACTGGAATAGCAGAGATCATGTACTATATGTATAAACAGATATCTATGTTAGCTATTAAAATATGACTTGATATTGTGAAAAGCACAATTAGGTATTTAATCATGAGTGACAAATGTGCATAATTGTGTGTATATGTTTGTCAGTGTGTGTAAGTCTTATTTCCCACTTGAAATGGACTGCACAATCACAGCAACCACACACACACACACACACACACACACACACACACACACACACACACACACACACACACACATACATACACACACATACATACACATACACACACAGAGACATTTGTTTCTGTTTTCAACATAATGATTACTGTAGCTAATTCATTCCTATAACCTAAATCTATCTTAAAAACAAAAATTTTACTTTTGATTATGCCAATATTTGTTCCGTTTTGGTCCTCACAAAGGGCTAAATACGTGTACCCCCAACACACACATAATGGCAGGAAATAATAGGAGAAGGGAGTCTCTCAATCCACCAGGTCATACAACATACAACCTGATAACAGAGGGAATATTCCTGTTTGTCATGGAGGATAAGGACATCCGATACAAACACACACACACACACACACACACCCACACATTGCCAAAATATATACTGTCACATCACCAACATTTTTGTCTCTTTACCTCCACTATCTCAGTGCAGAGATGGGAAACTATTTCCACATATATATTCCACACAGATGAGACCAGATTATTGGACAGTGTGAATACTCGCTCCTGCTCCTTCCCTCAGTCAGACACAACATGCAAATATTACTATACACTAGGAAAAGTAAATAGTTTGCACATTATGCTTACTGACATGCCTGTCAAGGGCAGGGATGATAACACACATACACATATAACTGCAGTCTTACAGGAAAATAAGTCACATCAGTGCTGAATCTCACACAAACACACACACACACACACACACACACACACACACACACACACACACACACACACACACACACACACACA
>JAQQZR010000012.1:23450607-23463280 GCA_030068235.1 Notoglanidium macrostoma | reverse complement strand
ACACACACACACACACACACACACACACACACACACACACACACACACACACACACACACACACACACACAGAGGATGGAGAAGACGAGCTGTTGGAGGATTTGCTGGAACAATAGGGCTCAGCAGCCTGTCCCCTTATCAGTCTGAAGCCTTATCGAGCCCTGTCTCTGTTAGTGTTACCCCCCCAGCACCCCCCCGGACCCCCTTATCACCCCCGGCTGACGTCAGGGCTCCCAGGCGGAATGCTGGAGACGAACCCTGATAGCGCCGCTCGACTGTGGGAACAGTTATCTAGGCAAAAATGCGTATCAAGCAAACGAGAGCCCTAAGAACTATCATATCTGTTATGGGTGTAAATAAGAATCTTATAGATGCACTGATTAATTCCATATGTTTGGTGGACTATGAATATGCATCAACACTCTGACCACATGAATAATGAGAGACAGGTGTAGTCATTATCAGAACGGAAAATTCCATTTTCAGATTTCAAAATTCAATTTCTTGGGTTTAACTTAGTAAGCAAACTGGAAATAACGTGAATTGGATATAAAGTGAGCACCTAGTGTTTGTTTTTGCTTATGTGTGTAGATCAATGTGTATTAATAAATGCATGCGTACTGGAGTAATGGCATTTGGGAGAATCTGTAATTCATATATACTTGATGTTTGATGGGCAAAGAACATCTTCAGTAAGCACTTTATCCAAGTCAGGGATGGATCTGGAGACTATTGCTGGAACACATCTGGAGCTGGGAATACACCCTGGATGGGATGTTGGTTCATCACAGCACACTGCACACACACATTCACACACAGTGCAATTTTAGTGTAGCTAATCCACCTATTATCACATTTTCAGATGGTAGGAGGAAACCAGAGAACCCAGAGGAACCCAAGGTGAACATTTAGAGAACACATGAAACTCATAGACAGTAGCCCGAGCTCGGGAATGAACCCTGACCCTGTAAAGCATTGTGTCACTTGTGTGTGTTTTTTTCTCCAAAATACACAAAGTACTGTGTATCATGGACACTGACATTCATGTAATTCTGGTGGGATGAATTTTACACTCACACTAGAGATGCTCTGCAGCTAAAAATTCTCTGCAGCATCCAATATATATCATTTAGAATCATAGTATTATGGAAATTTAGAGCAACAATGCAAAAATAAGCAATAGCATATGATTTTGGTTATATTGAATATCAGCATGGCTGTGATTAGCAACGCTAGGTGCAACATTGCTTTTATACAACAGTCATATGAACAAGAAATTAATACGGAGTAAGCAAAAGTTTGGAAAAAAATATGGACAAATGTTTTGTTTATTTTTGCTCCATTAGCCGAAATACATTCAAAGAAGCCACACTGACTTTATAGCATCTCGGCTAGCTGGCTAGCTTGCTAGCTAGCTCACACAGATTTATTTGTGCGTTCCTGTCCAAGGTGCTTCCGGAAAAAATTGGCGTTCCTTCTAACTTTTCATCTTCATCAGACGAGTGTTAATATTTTTAGTCAAAAGCTATGTTCATGTATAACTGAACTGAAATCAGAGAGGACGGAGTGATAGAGCGTGAAAAATGATTAAGCGTTCCTTCATTCTTAAGCAAATACTGACCTCGTATAGTAAACTAGAGTGCATATTATATTCAATATAAATGTACAGATGAGGATTTTATGAGGAAAATGCCACAGAATGTCATTTCATAAAGGTGCTGAGCTTCATAAAACAGAGTTCCTCTGACAAACAAGTCTTATCTTAACCTCTGGACTAAGCCTAGTCAAGTTTGTGACGGATAGTTCTATCACATAGTATAATAACGAAAATATTATAGCATATCATCATTTAAAATAACAATAAAGCGGGAATATTTATGAACTGAAAGATCGCAGGCTATAAATCTTTGAGTGAAAGCGAAGCCGTTTCTCCCAGAAAGCAATAAATTTCTGTGGTATGTGAGCGTGTGGACATCAGGTTAAAGGGATACTTAAGGTTTCCTGGCCATCATCATATGGACTCTGTGTGTGTGTCTGTCTGAGAGAGAGAGAGAGAGAGAGAGAGAGAGAGAGAGAGAGAGAGAAAGAGAGAGAACAGGTGCCAGAAGCACTGGGGCATCCATGTTAGTTTACACAGGTGTAAAATTCCCACAACTAAAGCGCTAATAATAGTCCCTTTCTAAGACTCCTGCTGTAACTATCATATTTCATTTTATTCAGATCATGTGTAAGTTGTACAGTATCACCAATTCTCTCTCTCTCTCTCTCTCTCTCTCTCTCTCTCTCTCTTTCTACCTATCTCTGTCTTGCTCTCACTCCATGACCTGCTCAAGGCGTGAGGAGGAATGAGGGAGGAGGAGGAGGAGGAGGAGAAACATGGCCTTGAGTTTCAAACAGAGAGAAGGGAGTTATGTCTCACTGCCTTTCACATCCTTCTTCTCTCTCTTTCACAGATTTCTCAGTCACTCTCTTTGTTAGACACACACTCCCTAAATTTCTTTAGCAGCTGCCATGGCCTTGGGTGTAAATAAGTAAAGCGAGAGAGAGAGTGTGTGTGTGTGTGTGTGTGAGAGAGAGAGAGAGAGAGAAAGAGAGAGAGAGAGAGAGAGGGACAGGGGAGGACTGAGGCATTTAAAAGCTTCATTTTGGTTTTGAATTTTCTGTTGTTGGTAGCGAGTACTAAAGTGTGATTAGAGCTATTTACTACACCGCTGTGCTGTTACAAACTGAGAAGAGATTTGTACTCTTTCTCTCTCTGTTTTTTTAGACCAAGACAATAGAATCATGTACAGCTCTTCTTACCTCACTCAATCACTCACTCACTCACTGTAACCCACTCACTCATTCACTTAATCTGACTCACTCACTAACTTTACCTCACTCACTCACTCACTCACTTTATCTCACTCATTTTAACTCACTCACTCATTCACTCACTCACTCATTCACTCACTCACTCATTCACTTTAACCCACTCACTCATTTTAACTCACTCATTCATTTTACCTCACTCACTCACTCACTCACTCACTCACTTTATCTCACTCATTTTAACTCACTCACTCACTCACTCATTCACTTTAACCCACTCACTCATTTTAACTCACTCATTCACTCACTCACTCACTTACTCACACTCATTTTAACTCACTCATTCACTTCATCTGACTCACTCACTAACTTTACCTCACTCACTCACTCACTTTCTTTACCTCACTAACTCATGACACTCACTCACTCACTCACTCACTCACTCACTTTATCTCACTCATTCACTCAATCAGTCATTCACTAATTCACTCACTCAGACTCAGTCACTGATTCTCACAATCACTGTTACATATGTACATATGCATACCGTCCCTCATTCTCCCATTCTTGCACATATTCACTCATTCACACTTGTATGCACTTGCTCACTCACTCATTCGCAATATCCAAGCACAATATACTCCACAAGGGGGTGCTGCTAACCCTAGGGGCATCTTCACACTTGCACTAGATGTGTGTGTTGCCACAATGCTGCAGGACCAAAAATAAATAAATAAAAACCCCACAAAAGTTGTGTTGTGGTGAGTGTGGGGTGTTTTGCTCTCATGCAGGTAGAAGACGGTAATAATTAAAAAAAATCACAGGACAAGAAGAGCTATCACACAGCTCATATAAATAGTTTTATTTTATAAAGAAGAGACAACCTCCTGCTTATTAACAATAAGCTCAAGCATTCTGATAAACTGCAGTGTAGCTGGCTTCATGGTGGTCTGTTCACTGTTCACTCTTTGCTTCTGGGTCATCTAACGTAAAGTCAGACTGTAGAAGCCTTTGTGATGAGTCAGCGTTTCGGTACAGAATGTCAAAAAATAATCAAATCATATAACACCATTATAAGTATTTATTTTTATTCATTTGGCGGACATTTTCATCTGAAGTACCTCGAATCATTTACGTCACCAAGATGCAGTAAGAATGATGTGAGCTTTTTTTTAACCTTAAGTACTTATAATAATGTTTTTGCAGTAGGAGTTGTGTGTTTTGAGAAACCTGAGAGTTATATGGCCCGTGATAAACCATCCAAGCGTAATTTGGAGAGCTTCTTAACCTGTTCACTTTCCCTATCCAGCCAAACCCATGTTACAGATTTGAGCCATTAACCCTCCTCCATCTTTTGGAAGGGCAAAAAAAAAAGGAAAGCAACTTTGTTCTCCCTCTCCAAACCTCCAGAAGTGGCCTGATAAGAGTCCATTAGTCTTTATAATTAGTTTGGAATAGTTGGAGCGTGTTGTCTTGAGCCAGTTTAAACTCCACCCTGGCTCAGTGCCAGAGCAGTGTAAACTGACAGCATGGAAACATTGCACAGACACACAAGTGTGCGTGAAGTGTGTGAAAGTGTACATGTGTGTGTGTGTGATGGAATGAATCACAATTAGTCCACTTGAATAAATGTAGTAAGCATTGCGTAGGGTGATGTAGGTCTGCCAATGGAGAAACGACAAAAGTCTGAGAAGGAATGAAATCAGTAAATAAAAAGAAGGCAGAAACGGTGGAAGAAAATAGTATATGACTGAACTAATTAGCAAGAGGAGGAGGAGGAGGAGGAGGAAGGCAAACGACTCAGTGTTTACTTGCCCTGTCAAGACCTGCCTGTGAACCCACTATGTCCACACAGCAGGAGATAGAATAAGATTCACTCCTGTTCACACAAAATCACACACCTGCACACACCAGTCCATGTTCAGCATAGTTCCTCTCTTCCTCTGCTACAGTAATGTGAGTTACACTGAGCTGTTCGCTTTCACCTGATCTGCAATGATGTGAAGTGATCTGATATCTTGCTAGCCCAACAATAACAACAACAACACCAACACTTATCATCTTAAAGAAACATTTTGAGACTATAGTGATCCACTTGGGCTAAAAGGCTAAAACGCAACCAAGCTGTGAAATTCAGACATGCCGTGATGCTTCTTTCGTAACTGGCGTTTAATAAGATGCTGTCCATTTAAAAAAAAAAATGAGATGACTGTTCATAGTTCAAGCATACTGTTACCGCCGTTAGAGTATATTTAACCCTCCAGTCCTGCATGACATGCTGGTAAATCTTTGACAGTTTTGTGAGCCCTCTAAACTCTTCTCTTTCATAGAACACTCAAACAGACCCGAGGCACTAATATTACAACCCAAAAAATGATTATTACATTGCCGTAAATCCTAAAGCGACACTGCAGCGCGGCTTTATGACCATGATTTATGAAGTATGGTTTGCTGAGACCTGAGTCAGACATGGCCAATTTTACCCAAGGCCAACAGAAACATAAGGACAAAATATAACTTCGAGATATAACTAAGGCTTTCAGCGGAAGGCGACCACTCGAGCTAGCGTTTCTCCCATGCAAGACATTAAGTAAGGTTGTTCAGTTCATTCAAACCTTTTAACTCTTAAAAGGTGGAAAGTAATGAACCACATGTACTCCCGGTACAGAACTAAGTACGTGGTTCACTGTTGTAATGGTGCTTTTGAGTATTATTAAATCATGATAGATTATTTCATTTAAAAATTTTGAGAAATGTAAGAATTTGAGCAAGCAAGAACTCAGCAGCAGCAACGTCTGAGACGGAGGAGGCAGGTGACCAGATCTCAAGCCCAGTACACCAGGCATCGTCACTTTTAAATGCTTTACTGGAAAGAGTTGGAGAATGACCTGCAAATTATGTCAGTCAACATCTGTGGAGATATCGGCAGCTCAACATCCAACCTGCTGAAAGATGTACAAGTTAGCCATTAGCTAGCTCTATGATGTTTTACAGTATAAAAACTTTATTTTAAACATGTCACGCACTATAGTTAACGCCCTATAGTTACCTCAGCATAATGAATAAGGGGCGTCTTTGCTAGATATGGAACTAGGAGAATGCATACATTACCATGAGTGAGCTAACTAGCTAATGAACCTCTGACAATTTTTTGAACAGCAACCAAGATATTAATGCAGGAAGTGTTACTTTTTTAACAAAATTATTATTATTATTATTATTATTATTATTATTATTATTATTATTTATTTATTTTTTTAAGTAATGGAGGTGGCGTTCACTCCAGCGTAGCTCATTCGGATAGTTACCATAAGAACAGAAATAGAAAATAATTACTCAAGTAATTTTTCACCAGTTATTTTCCTCATGACTACTTCCAGGTTTACACGAGGGAGATATTACCACCGTAGCATATTCTGTACTCTTTCTATCAAATGGAAACTCAGCTTTAGCTTCAGATTCCCCTTCCAATGTAGTTTACTCAAGGTTTATAGTTGACTTTTAATAAAAATGCTCCTAAATTTTGGTACGTGGTCATGGACTTCCTGTCTTGCCATGCCACTAACCCTAACCCTAACCATTTTTTAAACCTTACATCCATGGTAATAATGCTAACCCCCTTTCAACATCAATTAGCCTGAAATGAATGAGCATTTCGAATGAATTATCCTCCACAAATTCAACCTGACTTAAAGGTATTTACTTACCTTTTAGGAGAACAGTTAAAGTCATTACCCTTTAGCCTGCAGGCTCTTAAACTCCAACTGTAATAAAGAGATAATGTGCACAAGGTTATGCTGTTTGCCTTCAGGTTATGTCACTTTCAAGATCCACTCTAAGTAAAATGGATTTTGAAAGATATAACTTACTTAGCTATCATTAAAGTCGCATTAGCTGTGTTAACATGGAACGCTTTGTCTAAAGAACGTACTGTATCTCACTTCACTACTCATCTCTATGACAGCGGGGTCAAATCTGATAAGAACATCTGATGTTAAAGATGTTCATGTTACAGATAGTGGAAGTACATTTTATCTGTTTGTTGGTGTGTTTCTCTGGGTGAATTTGTTTATCTGGTTCTCACTTCATGTTGAATTTTCTGCCTGTCGGATAAACTGTGTGGATCTCCGATCTGGAATTAAAGCTGAGCTCAGCAAAACAATTTAATATTTTATTGGTCATGTTTTCCCCCCATTGTGGAGCTGTCAGCAAAAAATCCAACCAATCGGGACAAAAACGTTGTCACGACAGTAACTTTTTTCCATATCTACAATCTTTAACAGCTATACATTTACCTGTGCAAGCTTTGAACACATTCTCAGGTAGTGGAACGATAAATAACTTTGTAATTATTTGAACTGAGACTGAACTTGAGAGAGAGAGAGAGAGAGAGAGAGAGAGAGGTATGTAAAAGTAAAAAGTTTGCAAAATTACTAACGGAGGTGTGTTTCTAATCATTGGAAGGAAGATATTGGGAATACACTCAGATATTATTTCATATGCTACAGAAAAATGGTTTTTGATGGAGCTGGAACAAAGGCATTTTTTCTTTTCTAAATATCAATTCTAAAACCTTGAGCATGAGCCGATATCGGTAGCCATTAGATAGTGTACTGGTATTACTAATTACTACTAAGCTTTAAAGTTTTAGTCCGAAATGAAACGAAGTGCTTCACAGTTAAACGCTTTCACGCAAAAATCATTTACATTCTAAATCAAATGTAATCAGTACTGATCCTAATAAAAGAGAAAACAGTCCAAAAGTGCATTTCTTTTCCAGACATTTGTTACAGGAGCCGATTTTCGGTATGTTTTCTCCCATCCATTGTTTTTTGGTGGTTTTTTTGTTGTTGTTGTTGTTGCTGTTTTCTAGCGAAACTGAGTATTGGATCGGTACCATCTCTAGTTTTTGAGTCTATCGTTTACAAGATTTCCGGTGTCTCTGTATCTCCTCAGTTTGTGCTTTTCCTTTTCCTTTTCTTCCTTTCCTTCACGTGTAAATAATCACACGATTCATGTGTGAATCTGGGTTTTGACACATTTCATATGTTAGGGATTGGAATCGTTAAAGGGAATGACAGAAAAAACTCCAAAAAGGAGCAAAATGCTTCACAAAAAATGCGATTTCAAAAAATCAGTAACTGGTTAATAATTGTTTTTCACTCATTAGAGTTTCATATCGTTCCATTTCAAGTAAATATAATATAGCCCAAATCTATACATTTTACAATTAAGCCTAAATTCCAGATCAGAATTCGTCACTTCCTGCACACCTGACTACAGGAACATGTCACCTCACTTAACAGCTACACCTGAATTTTTGAAGATGTGGCTGTATAGAAATCTGTATAGAAAGTATATTTCCTACGATTCTTAAAGCAACAAATCACACTGTAAATTTCGCTCTAAAAACATTTACAAGATTCTGCTTAAATGCAGAGTCTGGTTTATTTATCCCTGAGGCTTCCTATAAGCAGAGCAGCTAATATATCATATTTAAAGAACGTCATTGACTGATTTTTATTTTGTTTGAACGCTGGGGCAATTACGTAAATTATCGTTTCTATCATTTCAACCCGAAATGGAAAGAAAAAAAAAGTTTCTTAGATCTAAATCTTAAAAAGATTTTCTCACAGTATTCATTTATTTTCACATGTTACGTTTTCACAAACGTACTGTTGTTAACCTGCTAGCTAATGGTGGTTCACACAGTGTAACCTCACTTTCCCAAGCCCTAATGAGGATGATGCTGAGGTTGAGAGTCTAACCTTCAAAATAATAATAATAATAATAATTATAATAATAATAATAATAATAATAATAATAATAATAATAATAATAATAATAATAATAATAATAATAATGACTTACTATACCTTTAAGTCATCATGTGGTTGTTTGAATAGAGTTTCTACTTTGAGTAGCCTAGCTCAGCTGCACCTTTCTGGGTTCTTGGTTTCAATGTTGTTACAACACTGCGATAAGCAGAGCAAACAGCTTGATATAGATTGCACACACACACACACACACACACACTCACGTACATAGTCAGACACATCGACAAACACATGCTACACACACAGTGAGTTTTTGTAAAGACTCATGTACACCGCTATGTTAGAGATTAAACTTTACTGCACTGTAGAACTGATGAAGAGCATCCTTTTTTCTCTCTCTGACTGAAATTAGGTTCTTTTATTTCTTATTAATTATTATACGTTAAAAGGATCTTTGCAGGTTTGGGAACATCCCCGTTAATCCTACCTAATTGACCATTCATTTTTTTTTTTTTTCTCCGAAATAAGATGTCAAGTCAAACCTACAGTTCTGGAGCAACGAGGAGGAGCAAAGAACAATAAACATTTGGTTGGACTTTCCCTTTTTGTTTGTATGAGTTCTTTGTCTCTGTATCTAGCAGTGAACAGTGAGAGTTAGAGTTGTTGACACCTCCTTGAGACCCTTCTTTTGGTCACATTTATCACTTTTTAAGAACATTTCAGACAGTAATCCACTCAGACCACCAGCACTACTGGCCTTCAGGGATCAATGCACATCCTCCACCTTTTTGCTGTAACCTCTCTCCTCCAACACCTCTATTGTTCTTTAATATAATTGAACCATTTTTGACATTTCTAGCCTAACCGGTGGCCTGTTAACATTGTCTTATATCTTGCTCAGATTACTCCTAAATGTCATTTCAGCCTGTTTTGATTTCATGCCACGATGTACTTGACGTTATCTCAGTCAGTAGTCTAAGCTTTTCCTTACTGACGTTGGCGTGAAATTATTTTGATGACCATTTCAAGGTTAAGCGTCCCGTATCTGCTCAGTCAGGCCTTCGTATCTAGCACTGAAGATTAACTTAGAGATGGTTCATCACAAGAAGAAGGCACCGTGGAATTTTCCACAATATAAAAAAAAAACATCATGAACGTTCTCGTCTTTCATCCTCCCTGCCCACTTTATATCGTTGACCTTATTTGTGCTTATACAAATCTTGTTCCATCTTCCATCCCATCCCTCCCCTCCCCTCCCGTCTCTTCTAACCCTGGATGCTTCGGTTCTAGGGATATAAACCGCTTGGTGTGTCTCTTATATAAGGGCTTTGATCCTACACTAATAATCCTGAACTACTCTTCTTCTGATGGCAACATGCTGCGTTTTTTTCCCCCGATGGAAGGTTCACCATAAAAAAAAACCCTCATAGAATATTTGGCAACCGGAGCAGCTACATGTGTTGTACCAATGGTCTAGCACAAGGCAGAGAGGTTCAGACTTCAGCCTGGAAACAGGAACTGCTACGGTACATGATATGAGGAAAAACATCTTGAAGGCATTATGGTGCAAAGAGTCAAAAGTTTAAAGAGTACCAGGCTAAGGTTTTTAATACTGATCACAATGCATCTTGCCTGTGTCATCCTTATACACACACGCTCACATACTCACTCCCCCTTTTTTTCCTTTTTACTTTGTTCCACATCATGACAAATGATTTCAGAGTCTGATCGGGATGTAAAAAGGTAGACGTTTAGAGCTTTAGACACATCAGTATAGCCAGCGAAGAGCAAGAAGAAGTCCAAAGAAAGAACAGAAAGAAAATTTGGGGTTGGTAAGTTGTGTAGAATGGAGGAACTTTGGGTGTTTAGGGGGCTGAACAGGAGAAAGTGCAATGCTTCCCAGACCCTGAGGTCTTGCCAACACAAACCCAGCTCCCTGCGAGCCCCCTCTCCACTCCGGGATGCCTGTCTGACCGGGGGAGGGACACGCCGGCGCCATGCCGATTCCTTAGACAGCTTATCTCTCCACCAGTGATAATGCTGTCAAAATAACAGCCAAGATACATAGCGGTAAGGAACTGGTTAAAACCTCCTTGGTGTCCCTCCTTGGTGTAGCCTCTGCCTGCCCACCGTAGCTCTCTGTCTCACTCTTTCCTGTTTCTCTAACAAGCAAATCATTGGTTATTGGACGTGTTTCTGTAAATCTATTCCCAATACTTTACCGTAAATAGACCTGCCGTTAGCCTGACCGATACATGTTCAGAAGACGCTATCATAAATAGTCTGATAATATAGTTTGATCTCTTAAGATGCTTTTTATTCAAACTGAGCATTAAAAGATGACCCGCTCTGCTATTTGAGGTCAAGACCACAAGCACAACCTACATATATTGGTGGTGCTGGTGACTTCATCGACAATGACATCTAGAGGTTTTCAAGATGCATAGCAAATTTTCACAGCAATTGGATTACGCTATTTATTTCATCAGAAGCAAAGTTCTCAATGGGGTCCATGATTGAGATATCATGTGATAGAATTTAAAGATCAAGTGTTAATAATGTATACTTGAATACCATGAATGTCGTTTTAATAAATCTAGTCAATAAATAAACATGCACTCAGTTAAACATGCTCGGTTAAAGATAATGTACATTTCTACCTAAGAATCATTAGTAAAAATATTGCTCATTGCTATAAGGGTCAGAACATAATTGTCCTAATTAGCAAACCAGTCTTAGCTAACTCAGACTTTTGTAAGCTAGCTGATGATTTAACTTCCATGATAAATCCAGAATATGTTATGATACTTTTCTCTCTGCTTCTTGCTTCACTTATGGTCAGTCAGCTGAGAATTTTCAGTGGCTTAAAAGTATTCCTTATATATAAGTAAGGAATAACACATGCTGTGCTGTTCCATGAAAATACGGCATGCTGGATGTATAGGGGTGTGGGAGGTGTGATGTGGCACAATCTGCAATGGAAGTGTGTTTTTTTCATATAATATTATAGTCTGGAGTGTGTTACTCCACTTATGCCACAGCGATTTGCTGACAATTAAAAAAGTTTGATATACTAATGAATGACGTCACAGATTTTAATGGTATATAGATAGATTTAATGTTCTGGAACATCTGACAGACAATTTAGTTCCTGTATATAGTCTTTCATTCACCAGTCTCTCTCTCTCTCTCTCTCTCTCGCTCTCTCTCTCTCTCTTTCTGTTTTCTGAGAAAAAAGAAAGTTAAAACTCCTCAGTCCTGAAGGCTTTCCTGGCTGGGATCACTATCTGAGACCAATTCTTCAATGAAGTAAATGTCTTCCATAAAAAAAATGTAAAAGAAATCTCGCCAACATCAATGATTATACTTTTTACTTTGTTAAACAACATGTTTTTAAAATTGGCTTATAATTAGTCTTTATCATGTGGTGCGTCTGGCATACAAGCCACTGTGCATGAGCTGTTACATGAGATGCGTATGAGATGTTACGTGTGCATGAGATGTTACAGCCGGAACTACTTTCTGATCTCTGTTGTTATACAGAAACAATGCACTCCTTCTAACCAATCAAATTTGAAAATTCAACTGCACTGTTGTGTATTTTAGGGATAATGTATAGCAAACCGGCCATTATTTTGAAATAAACCATGATAGGGTGATGCAGGACACTGACATGAAGCGGAGGAGCCTTGAATCACCCTGAAGGGGGTTATTTTGCGATAATGACTGGCTCGCTGGTGCGGCTCATTATCCCACTTATTACACAGCTAATTACTAAAGATACTAACGATAAATCAAAAAATGTAAAAAATGTTTTCATTGATTTAGAAATGATTTATTGCTTCTGCTCATGATGTGGTCCATAGTAACGGTTTGCTATACAGAAATAACAGTGAAACGTGAATTGCCGTATTGACCAATCAGAATCAACTATTCAAAGGAGTCGTGTAATAATAATAAAAATAATAAAAAAAATAAAATAAAAATAAAAAATAAAAATAAAAATAATAATAATAATCCAAAACCTCCCAGACACATATATAGCAACAGTACATCGCTCTTTCCGGGTTGCGGGGGGGGGGGGG
>JAQQZR010000012.1:23436763-23450597 GCA_030068235.1 Notoglanidium macrostoma | reverse complement strand
GGTTTTTCTGGTTTGCCCCCCCCCCCCCCCCCCCCACAAGCACGTTTTGTCCCAACTGAGTTCCCGTATCAGCTGGAAATCTTGTCACTTGACAGGAAGTCAATGTTTTTTCGCATGTTTCTTACTCATTCGGTGCAAAATGGAATAATAACAATAATATATAATTTAAAAGCCCTTCTATATGTAAGTCTGATATAATATACAGTCCAGTATTGCTAATATTTGAATTGTTTTGAATATTATTAGACGCTCGGAGTTTACTGCACTCCGGTTACATGGAAGCAGCAGCTAGCTAATCTGCTAATCTGAACTTGCTAATATTGTTAATCATTTTAAGATATTATTTTAGCCTTCATTTCTGTAGTTTATATATAACTGTTGGTCTGAGCCCTTTTAGTGCTCACATTGTTGATGCTGTTTATGCGGCGAGCTAAAGAAATAAAGCTATTGCACCATACCTTATTGATCAGGGGGAAAAAAGAACAAACCAAAAACGATGAAGAAAATCATGTTAGAAAAGGAACTTTGTGTTTTTTCTCGTTCAGCAGGTTGTGTGTGGCTCAAGATCTGTGTGTGTATTGAACCAGTATCATCACCATGCCTCTGACAGCAGCTGTGATCAGTGGGGCTCAAAAGCTGGTCCTGTATGAGACAAGGGCTGTATGTACCACTATTATATTTATTTTAAAAAAAACCTTACTCCTTTTTTTATGTGCTTTGTCTGTTTTGACGTGTCTGTCCCCTTCCTGACTGCTTCACACCAGCGACACTGGATGGCAGTGTGGAGCTGCTCATTTACCTACCTATTGCCAATATACACGCTAGATGACCAAAAGTATGTGGACACCTGACTGTCACATACATCGTGTGTGGTTCTTCCTCAGACTGTTACCTCAAAGTTTGAAGCATGCAATGTACAGGATACCTTTGTATGTTGTAGAATTACACTTTCCCTTCCCTGGAACCAAGGGATCGAGAGTAAACCTATTCAAGCATGACAAAGAGAGGTCCATGGATTGCCAAGGTTGGATTGGAAGAACTCCTAGCCTGGACTGTGCTTAATGCTCTTGTGACTGAGTGAACAAATTATAGGAGAAAGCCTTCCTTGAAGAGTGGAGGCTATTATAAGAGCGAAGAGAAGACTAAATCTGGAATGAGGTGTTCAACAAGGACTTACGAGTGTGATGGTCAGGTGTGCACAAACTTTTGCTCATATGATGTAGTTCTTTCTAAATGTTATTAGTTCATTTCTATGTTGAAGCTTGCACATGATCAGTCTGATCATCCCGCTCTTACTTATTATGACAATGTAACATAAATATCAGCCTCAAACACTGGATTCTTATCAGATTCTTGTAATCTGATTCACTGCCATGAACGGGTGTCATGATAACTGACATAACGTATCTCATATGCATGCCTCTGATCTTTCACGTAACTTGGCCATAGTTTATATAAGGCTACTCAAAGACCTCAATATAGATGATCAGGTGCTGATACTCAGAAAATAGACAAAGTGGGATCAGCAAACTTGCTTCTTGGTGTAGTTTTCCTTTCAGACTTTTGCTGCTGATGCCGAAGAAGATTCCAGTATGCATCTGTGCAAGCAGGGAAGACAGTCAGTACAGTACAATACTGTGCTGTTTGAGTCTGTTAGAGCATTGTGTGAGATTAATGCTGAAAAATGTGTTACAGCCACTATAGGACAGGCTGTACAGAACATGTCAGCACTGTAGAATAACAGTCCTATTATTCATTGTTCCTCAACCAAAGACAGGACATTGACAAACTACAGTTGAAGCTTTTTAGTGGCAGTCTGCATGTGGTAAGAAAAAGAACTGTCTATCTTGTGTGTTATTGCAGGCAAGTAAGCATGAGCATGGTAAGCTCCAAACACTACAAGCAAGCAAACCTTATATTGTTTTTATTCTTTCCACTTTTTTCTCTTTTCTCTTCCTGTTATCAGAGATATTTCCTGGTGGGGAGTAATAATGCCCAAACCAAACACCGTGTTCTGAAGATTGACCGAACCGAACCACGAGATCTGGTCATTATTGATGACAAGGTGAGTATCTTAATGCTTATTGTATTTATTGACAAGTAAGCATTCCTGACAAGAAACACTGAATCTACCCAAACACCTACCCTGACCTACCCAACCAGTCACATTGCCACTTCCTCTTCTTTTTGTTGCATAATGCATGACATCACACGTGGACCTCAGGTACACCACTTTTGGTGTGCACACAGCTTGTGCGAAGCTTTTGGTAATCTCCAAGGCTGGCGATGGCCTTCTGTCATCTTCTCTCAGTGCTTTTATACATTAGGAGTTCTGTTTTAGTGAAATGCCATGGAACTCCACACTGTTTTTCTAGTTATCTCTGCAAATTTGCTCTTTCTTGTTGCTCAGTAAATGACGCTCACTGCTTATTCATCTGCTGGGTTGGGTTCTCTCTTTTGAGTAATTCACATCCTAGCAGGGCTGTGTGGTTTTTCTCTCACCATATGTCATGCTTTCTCCACTGAGCCTCTTAAGTGGCACATGCTCCTGAATCAGCATTGACCATCTAAAGGATGGAGAATCTGGCTGGGGTAGATCTTGTTGAGTGCAAGTCATGACACCCATTGGCTGGCAGTCCCTGATTTGCCGATGAATCTGACCCAGACACATCCATAGATTACTAAGAAACATATGAAGCCCATGTTGCTTCTGAGACACTTTCTAGTCTAATAACAGCCAGCGATTTAAGAGCTGAGACCATAAAACTCAGAGACTGATGTCTTCCAACACAGCCCTCCTTATGGCTCATTCACCCTATTCATTCCTCATCAGTGGAGCAGCAGGACGCAATGTCTACAGCCGTGTCCGCTTGACTCCATCTTTATCGGGTTTGGGTTAGCGTCTGCAAGCTTGTAGTCGCCACTGACAGGTAGACTGCATTAAAGGTTGATTTGGACAGATAGCTTAATCACAACTAGGCTCTGTGATGCGTTCCAGCACACCACAACACACCAACCAGCTGAACTTGAGGTTGGTCCACCTGACCTTCAGGTTTATATTATAGATTGCCGTATGTTGGTCCACTTGGACAACATTACATTTATCAACCATTAGCGTTGTCCAAGGTCGGAATACCTGACTGTGTGACTTGTCAACAAACCAGGCATTTCACATCACCCCATAAGGTTGTCCCCAGCCTACAGTTACATAAAGTATGTATCTTGTCTATTTATCGCAATGTATTTATACAAATGACTTCTTTTTTTCTTCATGTTTCTGTGTTCTTGTATTTATGTTCAGCATGTATACAGTCAGCAGGAGGTTCGAGAGCTTTTGGGAAGGTTGGACCTAGGAAACCGCACTAAGATTGGACAGAAGGGCTCCTCTGGGCTTTCAAGAGCTGTGAATGCCTATGGCATTGTGGGTAAGCTACTGTTCAAAAATAATAAAATAAAATAATGATTTCATTTTTTTAAATGGTCTTGAACTTCACTGCTGTTTGTTAAGAAACTGTGCTTAAAGCTCTCAAATTAGCTTTGTGAAGGTCAGTATTGTGTAACTCTCTGATCATGTTTGTATTAGCCGTGGTATGTATTTTAACAGTGCATGGATATGCATGCTTCCAATACCTGATGTTTGTGTGTTTTTTTTGGATGTACAAGAGCGGGCTGACTGATTATCTAATAGTCTTAGGTTATTATATTAAGCATTTTCAAGGGAGAGAGTTGACAAATCTCTTTTCTCATCACTAATTTGTTCAGTCTTCTTGCTCTTTTGGATGGAAATGTCAAGCTGAACTTGGAGGTCACCACAATCATACATAGTGAAGATTAGAAATGAAGTCATTTGAATAGAAGAGATCGTGTGCGTGGGTGTACAAAATGCAGAAATCAAAAATGGTTCTTATTTTCTGAGCAACTGTATTACATTGTAAAACGACCCTGTATATTTACAGTATTTTACTGGCAGTGAAGTTGCTAGGTAGTTACCGTAATGTTTGTTTACAGTAATGTCTTGTATTCATTTTTTAAAATGTGTATTTATATAAAATATATTAGTAACAGTGTATTAGCATACAGTTATGTTACTCTTTGAACTATTTTAGCATTCAATCATTTGATTTCGGTAGCTTTTCCAATTAGCTAACTAAGTTTTGCCTCAGCAGAAGCTAGCTATTAGCTCACCTCCAAGTTTTACTTCAGGAGAAGCTAGCTATTAGCTCACCTCTATGTTTTGCCTCAGGAGAAGTTAGCTATTATCTCACCTCTATCTGTGTTTTACTTCAGGAGAAGCTATCTATTAGCTCACCTCTATGTTTTACTTCAGGAGAAGCTAGCTATTTCCTCACCTCTATGTTTTACTTCAGGAGAAGCTAGCTATTAGCTCACCTCTATGTTTTGCCTCAGGAGAAGCTATCTATTAGCTCACCTTTATGTTTTGCCTCAGGAGAAGCTAGCTATTAGCTCACCTCTATGTTTTACTTCAGGAGAAGCTAGCTATTAGCTCACCTCTATGTTTTGCCTCAGGAGAAGCTATCTATTAGCTCACCTTTATGTTTTGCCTCAGGAGAAGCTAGCTATTAGCTCACCTCTTTGTTTTGTGTTAGCAAGAGCTAGCTATTAGCTCACCTAAGTTTTTCCTCAGCAGAAGCTAGCTATTAGCTCACCTGATGTATTATGCAGAATATAAATATAGTCTCAGTCATTACCATTCACTCCACACTCTGATTGAAATTTGGTTAAATGTATTGTATATGCAAATTATATGCAAAATTAATATTTAAGTAGCTACTGCTAGCTATATGGATAATGTATTTTACACTAGCAGACTATTAATTAGCTATACAGAATGTACTATCTAACAGCATTCCTGTGAGATCTCCTGTATTGCTTTACCCAAGATTTAAAATGATCGAATTCAAGTAGTTTTTATTAAATTTCTGAAAATAAAGTAATAGCTAAACTATCTTTTTTTTGTTGTTGCTGTTTTTACAATATAGTCTCAGCAGTGTTGTAGTACCTATACTACAATGTCCTTAGTTATGGTATAATCTGTTAGTTCTGTTAATATTTTCTCCCTGCTGTAAAACTTGTCTAAGGATCATACTGTTTATACTAAACACAATATTTTATTTACAGAAATTATTTACAGTGACAATTTAGAGCAACAAATTCTACAAATCAGAATGGAATGATCAAGCACATTATGTCTAAACAAACAAACAAACAAAAACAAAAAAGTCCATGACTTGATTTTCTTTTCAAATGACGTCTTCATAATCTTTGCCTCTTTCTGAAATATGGATTCTTTCCCTGCGTATCATCTTTAAGAGCAGCGGAGACAGTAGATTGCTGCTCGATTCTTGACCTACATAGATTACATTGTTGACTGTTAGTGCTATGTAGACTATTATGCAGCACGCTCGTCTTCGGTCTGCCTCCTATCGTAATTACGTCTTACGCAATCATACAGTGGTATTGAACAGTTCTCTGAAGGGGACAAAAGGATTATGCTTAAAATGACGCACTTGCATAACAGGGGTAGTCCAATATTTGGCGTGAAATGCTGAATTTGACTATTAGTATTATTGACCTATTTCTAGCCTGAAAAAAGCACATTTTTTTGTGCATTTTTCACTTTTCCTCTTTGTCTTCCTGTCATTATAATATAAGTGGCCTGGAACATGTCATGTTGAGGCTTTATTTATGTTATGAGCAGTAAACATTTTGGTTAGTCATGATTAGCGAATCTGTCACACACCTCGTACGTCTCTGACAGGAAGTTGCGCTTCCTCTCATAAAATTCATGACTTGTGCTGTCTCATTGAGACCTTGTGCTCAATAAATGCTAATCTCATATATACAGTGCTGTGTAAAATGTCCTGACTGCTTAGTAGGATATTCTTCCACCCTCTTTTAGGGTTTGTCCGTTTCCTCGAAGGTTACTACATCATTCTGATCACCAAGCGACGCAAGATGGCCGACATTGGGGGTCACTCCATCTATAAGATAGAAGACACCAACATGATTTATATCCCTAATGACTCCGTCAGAGTCACACATCCTGATGAAGCCAGGTTAGTTTATGTCTAGGAATTAGGAAATAATGAGTAACAATAAATTCAGAATTACTAAAGTAAAAAAAATAATTATTAACCATTTTAAGTAAAAATATTGAAGAGCATGAAAGAAAAAAAACGCAACCCGTGCTGTCAGTTCAAAAGTAACCCAATTTTATGGGAAAACCAAGAACATGGCAACATGCTTCTATAGTTTATAACGGTAAGTTTACTAGATCAAACTGAATATCTACACAGTAGCACTTCCTATCCCTTTTCTTTTTGCCCTACTTTGTATAGATTAGAAGCTCACTTTTGTGTATTGTCACCTGAACTGTGTTTAGAGTGTTTAGGTTTGTGCGTCATTTTCATACAAGGCTTTTTTTTTTTCGTAATTACACATAAGAACAGGGACAAACAGCTTAGTGCGTGTGAGCCTTTGTGTCATCACCACTGTAACATTTGGCTCGTGCTGTCTTGGGGAAGCGTGTCACACTGACCCCAAATTGTAATTCACACTCTCACATTTACACTCCCCGTGCGTTTCAAGAAGACGCTGTAGACCAGGCCTTTATTCTTGTAATGACCTACTTTGTTACAGTAGACACACCGGCCATTTTAATAGGAATACCTGTACCCTGTGAAATTATTTAATGATTTAAATATCTAATCATTCAGATACAGGTGCAATGAATGTTCACATCAAAAATCCGAATGGGGGATAAAAGTGATCCCAGTGACTGTGGCTGGTTTGAGTATTTGAGAAGTCCAGTTTGGGTGAACCTGTGCTCACTGTAGTCTCAGATTCCTGTTCTTGGTCAAAAGCAGTAGAACCTGATGCTGTTATAGCTCATCCACATCAGGTTTCATCATGTTGTGCGTTCTGAGAGGCTGTTCTTCTCACCACGGATGTAAAGAGTGCTTAGTTCAGTTACCATAGTCTTTCTGTCAGGTCAGACTAGTCGGGATATTCTCCTCTGGTCTCTCTCATCAACACGGTGTTTACCTCCATAGATGTTTTTTGGTTTTTCTCACCATCCTAGATCAGCTTTTTCTGAAATACTTTAACCAGTTTGCACCAGTAACCATGCCGTGGTTAAAGTCTCAAAGATCACAGTTTTTCCCCCATTTTGATGTTTGACGTGAAAATGAACTGAAGCTCTTGATGCGTGCGATTTTATTCATTGCTCTGATGACACAATGTTGGCTAATGCAGAGCATGCGAGTGAATATTCTATTTCCTTTTTTATTTAGGTCATTACGAAGTTAACAGTGGAACTTTTCACATTGCATCTTTATCAGACTGTAAATTGAATTAAGAGAACAATATAAGATTATCTGAACTGTCCTCCTGGTAAATATATCCCTCCTGAGCAACTGATCTTCAGCTGAGATTTTATTATTATACTAATAGTTTGTATGGCCTAATTTTTCGGAACGCTTGATAATCCTTTTTACACACTCAGTTTATTAATTTGATGACAGAATGAGACCCTATAGACACTGAAGGAGGAATAGTGCATGACGGATTTGTTCTTATGTGACATAATTAACTGAAAAGTAGCATCTTGGGAATGCTGTCACGAAACCAGGTCACACGTAACGTCTCATTTTACATAAGTGTGTACCAGACCACATTAGCTGTTCCCATTGACAGTTTACTGCATTTACTTCATTGTATTTCTACAGATATGTTAGGATGTTCCAAAATGTGGACTTGTCCAGTAACTTCTATTTCAGGTAAGTGTGCTTAGACGTTCTCAACAGAGCGACTAAGCTGTCACATGTCTGCGTGTGTATGTGTGTATGTTTAAGTACGTCCTGTTCAGAACACAGGGTATAATTGGGACTTAATTTAGCAGCACCTGATATCAAATTTCTGTATCCTGTAACAGTAGAATGAGCATGGGGCAGGTCGGCCTGTTATACCTAGATGATCCCTGATGATCTTGGGTTACCTTTCTGATACTTGGCTTCTATGTGTAGCTGTATTTGTCCTTGCCTCTGTGTTATAACAAGTACAGGATATGCTGTGCTTGGATGGACCTTACGTTTTTAGTTCACGTTCGTGTCTAGCTGTAATTTGGTCTGTATGCGTTCTTGTAAGACGTGACGCTAATGTAGATTCTTGCTGCTTATTTTGCATGTGGATTATGTATCTTAAAATACTCAACATTCTTTACTTATTAAGCTCTACATGTACATTCTAGTTAACAGTATGGTTTATATTACACATGCTGCTCTTTTCTTGCACTTTAATAAGTTTTTCCATATCAATAAACTTTCCATATCCTTGTTTTTTGTGTTACTCTTGACCCCAGACACATTTGTGAAATAGGGCTGTGCGATTTTTTTCACTGAGTTTTGTGTAATAGCATGAGCGTGACATAAATGTCAAGAACACCTAGCTCTTTATTAAAAAAGGAATTGGCACAATGACTGTGCCTTGAGCAAGCCGTCTACCAAAAGTCAGTGATGGCGTAAGAAGGACAAAGCGCTGAAGAAGCTAGAGAGATCCACAGCTCAGATAGGAGGAGCTCTTCACAGGATTATCATAGCCTGGGCACACTTTCCACAATGATGCACCATTGTCAGTTTGACAGAAAGGCACGCTGGAGACTCAACAGACATGGAAGGAAGGGTTGTCTGGCACAAGGGGCAGCATTTGGTGAAAAAATGTACAGTGCATGTCACTCTGAGAACACCAGCCGCCTGCTGTGACGCATGGTTGTGGTAGCATTGAATAGTTATGCAACCGGCAGATGTTTGTCTTTTGTTTTATTAGCCTTGGTGACAAAATAAACAAAAATTTGCATATTTTTTAACCAATTGCTTCAATGTTAATCCAGTTAAGAGAAGTGACTTACAAGTGGACAAACCAGCTGACGGTAATAGAGTGCTGGTTAGTTTTTGTGAAATGACCAGAAACAAGAAAGAGAGCGTCCACGCTAAAAGTACTTTCAGTGTGCTTACAGTGTTTAATTTTTTTCCTCTTGTCGTCATTGCAATAGTCAAAAATGTATCACATATTGCATTTTTGACCATATTGTTCAGCCAAAAAAAAAAAGATAGGTGTTGAGATAGAGCTTCTTTGTTTAAGCTTAGAATGCCAGTCATTGCATTGTTATTTATTTCATTTATTCACTTTTGCCCAATTTCCTGAGGATTTTACGAGTCCTGGCGTTAACAATAAACTCACTCTATTTTATTTTATTTATTTAAAAGCTGTTTTTACACAAAGCAGACTGTTCGCTTCCATTTACCTTTTTGCGTCAACAGCAAATCACTTCATCATTGCTGGTTTTGTGTCTCCTATGACGTTTGGATGTTTTTGACCTGTAGTTACAGCTATGACCTGAGCCACTCTCTGCAGCATAATATGACTCTTCTCCAAACGCCCTATGATCATGGAGCTAACGAGGAACTCCAGACCAGTAGCAGCAGCAAACAGGACAGTTTCGACATCTTTGAGGATGAAGGCCTTCCTACGCAAGGTCGGTCGGTCGGTCTGTTTGTCTGTGTTCATGTATGTCTTGTATTTCTTTTTCTCATTCCTCAGACTTCTGTGTTTTTCTCTCCATCCAAGGTTTGTATCTGTCTGCATCTGTCTTCTGTCTTTCTATGCATGTGTCTCTTATATTGCCTTTGTCCATTCTGCCTTTTTATTTGTCTTGTTTATCCTTTAGTAAAATCAGTTTGTTCCCGTTATCATTTGTGTTATAACCATCGTTCCCTTGCTTCCTCTTGAAGTTAATAAGACACACAAAATACAGCTTGTTATCGCCAATGCCAAACAACCATCTCATTCACTTTGTTAAATACCAACCGTGCCGTCTGTTTATTACCTCCGCCAAGGAGATTATGTTTTCAGCGTGGTTTGTTAATCTGACTGTAAACAGGATTGCACAAAACCTGATGAACCGATTTCCATGAAACTTGGTGGAAGGGTTTAGAATGGGCCAACGAAGAAGCCATTAAATTGAAGGCGGATCCGAGTCAAGGAGCGGGTCCACGAGTTTTACTTTCACTAACGTTGCGAGATATGGCATTATAAAGTTCAATACTGACAGAAACATAGCCAATGTAGGAATATGACGACTCCGTTTGGGATATAGCCAGACATAATGTTAATGTGGTTGCAGATTTGCATATCAGAAGATTCGACTACTGTCCTTGGCAGACGTCTGCGCTCTCCAAGTGTTATTAGTCATAGATTATTTTGAGCGTCTGCATTAACGTAAACCTGTGGGTTGCACTGTGATCGGAAAGCTAATCCGTGCCAATGACCGTTGCGAATTCAACTTTTCTCCATTTCTCCATGTGTACGTTTATGTTTAGAACGCACATACAGTATGAGTGCATGTTTTCTGTGAATCTGATTGCGTATCTGTCTCTATTCCAGTGGTAATCGGCTTGAAGAATGAACCCTATGCTAAATATGTTTGGAACAGTCGTCTGTTGGAGAAAGTTAAGGATACGGTGCATCCAGACTGGCTCCTGTACATCATCCATGGCTTCTGTGGGCAGTCTAGTATCCTTGTGTGTGCGTACGCGCGCACGTGCATGTGCGTGCATATCTGATACACCTGTCCATGTGCGATGTGGAGTTCTTGAATGAATCAAATTAGATTTTTAATTTTTAGTTACTTGGCCTTTACAATGGCCTTTACTGCTTGTCTTTCCTTTTTGTTATTCTGTCTCTTTTCTGTATCATCACATCGCTTCCTTTATTTCCTTTTTCTCTCAGTCCTTGGTAGTTTTTGTGCAAGCTATTCTAGTCTGACCCTCTTCCCTCACACTATCTTTTTCCATCTTTCAGCGTTCTGTAGACATGTGAGGTCTACGGTGAGCCTCGACGCTTTTTGCTATTTCTTTGCTGATATGTTGGATGCACCTGGCTGCCAGCATAGCCATGACTAAACCTTGTAGAGGCCATTTCTCCAGCATGAGTTTGGCATGGCGTTGAAATGCTACACCTGCATTGTATATGATTTACAAATGAAATGTGACTTCTTACCAGTTGGAGTCTCCCAGTTGGGATGTCAAAACTTATTAGATCTGCTCTGAAATGCTTTTTTTTCTTTGCTGTCAATTTCACGTGCTTGTTAGGTGTACAGAGTGACTCGAACATCATGAAATAAGCATAATGTGTCCTTTGGCTTTTACAGCTCTTCTAAAGAGATTAAAAGCCTCCATTTCAAACCATGCCAAAACTCAGTTTCCACAATGTTTTTACTGTTTATTCATTTTGGTTTTTGAATATTCTAGTGTTCTCATGTGTGTATGTGTATGCATCTTCTCAGTGGCGTAACATACTGGACCGGGGCCAAGGTTGAAGGTGATCAGTGGGCTTCTAGGAGTTATTTTTTCCTGCAGATTCTCTCATATTATGTTGAGAGGAATAAGAGTGCTGATAACAGAGCCAAGATTCTAGAGAAATGTGTTTTTTTTTTTTTTTTTTAACTTTTTATACCAACCATATACACACACAGCCGTGGCCAAAGGTTTTGAGAATGACACATGTATTGGTTCTCACGAAGTTTGTTGCTTCAGTGTTTTTAGATCTTTTTGTCAGATGTTTTTATGGTATAGTGAAGTGTAATTACAAGCATTTCATAAGTGTCGAAGGCTTCTATTGACAATTACATTAAGTTTATGCAAAGAGTCAATATTTGCAGTGTTGGCCCTTCTTTTTCAAGATCTCTGCAATTTGCACTGGCTTGCTGTCAATTAACTTCTGGGCCAAATCCTGACTGATGGCAGCCCATTCTTGCATTATCAATGCTTGGAGTTTGTCAGAATTTGTGGGTTTTTGTTTGTCCACTTGCCTCCTGAGGATTGACCACAAGATCTCAATGGGATTACAGTCTGGGGATTTTCCTGGCCATGAACCCAAAATTTCCATGTTTTGTTCCCTGAGCCACTTAGTTATCACTTTTGCCTTATGGCTCGGTGCGCCATCATGCTGGAAAAGACATTGTTCATCACCAAACTGTTTTGGTACCATTCTTTATTCATTCTTTGTTCCTAGGCAAAATTGTGAGTTAGCCCACCCCCTTGACTGAGAAACAACCCCACACATGAATGGTCTCTGGATGCTTTACTTTTGGCGTGACACAGGACTGATGGTAGCGCTCACCTTTTCTTCTCCAGACAATCAGAAATCCCAACCAATCCCTGTACTTTTTGCAGAATATCAGTCTGTCCCTGAAGTTTGTCTTTGAGAGAAATGGCTTCTTTGCTGCCCTTCTTGACACCAGGCCATCCTCCAAAAGTCTTCGCCTCACTATGTATGCAGATGCACTCACACCTGCCTGCTGCCATTCCTGAGCAAGCTCTGCACTGGTGATGCAGAATCAGATCCCGCAGAATCAACTTTAGGAGACAGTCCTGGCGTTTGCTGGACTTCTTGGGTGCCCTGAAGCCTTCTTGACAACAATTGAACCTCTCTCCTTGAAGTTCTTCGATAAATAGTTGATTTAGGTGCAATCTTACCAGCAGCAATATCTTTGCCTGTGAAGCCCTTTTTGTGCAAAGCAATGATGACTGCACGTGTCTCCTTGCAGGTAACCATGGTTAACAGAGGAAGAACAATGATTTCAACCCCCACTCTCCTTTTAAAGTATCCAGTCTGCTATTCTAACTCAATCACCATGACCGAGTGATCTCCAGCCTTGTCCTCATCTCATCTGTGTTAACGAGAGCATCACTGAAATGTCAGAAGGTCCTTTCGTGGCTGAAATGCAGTGGGAATGTTGTTTTTGGGATTAAGTTTATTTTCATGGCTAAGAGGGACTTTGCAATTAATTGCGATTCATCCGATCATTCTTCATGACATTGTGGAGTATATGCAAATTGCCATCATAAAAACTGAGGCAGCAGACTTTGTGAAAATTAATATTTGTATCATTCTCAAAACTTTTGGCCATGGCTGTACCTTCTGTTAATAAAATACAGTGTCAGACAATATCTGTGCTCATTAGGCTTGTTTTCCATTTTAAAATATCGCAGAAATAAAGCATTTCATTGTTCAGAAAAAGGCATACCCTCTCTCCCCAGTCAATCACAGTGATGCTAGCCAGTCGAGAGTCTGTGAGCTCATGTATGTGGAATGGGGTAGATAGCGCTTTCCTCTGAGTGCGTTCTTCTACCCAGTGATGCAGCAGAAGCAGCATTTTGGAAAGATGCTGTTGGGTGGCTTCACATGTCTTAGAGCCTTTACTCTCCCAGCTTGGTAGCCGTTGTAAGCAGAGAGCTGGTCGGTGGATAGATATTGGCAATTGACATGACCCTAAAATGCAATTTGCACTGTGGACTGTCTTTGGTGAAGGTTATAAAGGAGGGTTAAGGGAGATCTTTGTTTTCTCAGGTTTCATGTACATCTGATGTCTATGTGCAAGTGTGTATACTTAACTCCATGTTACAGAATTGCTGATCTATGGACGGCCGGTTTATGTCACTCTGATCGCACGACGTTCCAGCCGTTTCGCTGGGACCCGCTTCCTGAAGAGGGGAGCCAACTTTGAGGTACACATTTTACAGTCAGCTCAGGAATTACTGGCACTCAGAGAATGGACAGGAAAGATTGGATGCAAATATTCTTCCTGAAAAATAATGATGGGTACACAAAATGTAATTTTGTGAGAATGTAAAAGCATATATATATACACTACCAGACAAAAGTTTGGACACACCTTGTAATTCAATTTTTTTCTTTATTTTTATGACTTTAAAAGAGACTGGATAATGATGGACTGTTGTTTCTCTTTACTTAG
>JAQQZR010000012.1:23418304-23430024 GCA_030068235.1 Notoglanidium macrostoma | reverse complement strand
GTAGCCAGTTGACCTAATCTGCATGTCTTTGGACTGTGGGAGGAAACCGGAGCACCCGGAGGAAACCCACGCACGCAGGGGGGGAACATGCAAACTCCGCACAGAAAGGCAGGGTGACCTGGGGATCGAACCCAGGACCTTCTTGCTGTGAGGCGACAGTGCTAACCACTGCACCACCGTGCCGCCCAGTGTAGTAATCTGTATCTGTATTTATGCGAGTGGGTGTGGCCTAGACTGAAAGGGTTTATAATGATGTGTGTTATTATTTTTATTAAATATGTGAACCCTAAAACAGGGGACAGGAAAAAAAAGGAAGTTATTTTTATCCACAAATTATAACAGCAAGTAGCAATTTGGAGAACATTCCTTAATTCAGCTCTTGAACCTGACACCCTGTGGAATCTTCTGGAAAGCTTTCTATCCTCTGTGTAATCTAGCTAGTTATGTTGAAAAACAAAACAAAACAGCGATGTGCATGTGCACCACTGTTGCATTCCAGAGAACAATGCATCTGCGTTTTCTCATGCCCGAACATTTCGCGTGGTTTTTGGAGTTATTGTTAGGTTGGGGAATTTTGTGAAAACCTGGCATCCTTAATCTTATCCTTCACTCTTCGAATGGAAGTAAAATCCTCTCTCGGGCAATATTTTTGAAAGTATAAAACTGTTAGACTAAGTGATGCAACTTTTTTGAGGAAAATAAAAAGTGTTGAATGGGTCTTAATCCATGTGATGATGCTGATAATCTGTAATTAAAATTACACAGAAGCGAGAGAAGAGGAAGCATGAAAAAATCCTAAGTGAGGAGCTCTACCCAGCCATCATCAACCTCAATCAATTCCTTCCACCGGAGCACTGCATTGATTACATTGCCTGGGATATGGCTCGTTACACCAAGAGGTGTGTCGTTGCTTTCTTTTAGCTCTGCGACTGTGTGTGTGAGGGTCTTGGAAATAAATCTTAAAGTAGACATTATATGTTTTTTTCACCCTTTCAAACTGAGTCTTAATGAATATTCCTTGGTGGTGTTCTTGGTCCTGTGAGTAACTTTCTTCTCTCCACATGCAGTAAACTTTGTAACGTCTTGGACCGATTGAGCATGATCGCTGAGAACGTAGTGAAGAGGACCGGCTTCTTTATCAACCGATCTGATTTCCACTGTCACATGTTACGGCCTGATGATAGGTATGGACAAGAAACGCGTAAATCCATGCGCTGTAGTTTTATTCCTCTGTACTTTTGTGTTGTGGGTGAGGTTTTGGTCAAATAGAGAATGATGTAAAGTATGAGAAAGAAAGGTGTTATTTATTTATTTTTCTCTTCCCTGACTGTCTTGCGAATGCATAATTTGTTTCACAGCAACAAGGCCACGGGTCTCTAAGAGCTTTGAAAGTGACATATGAAAGAGAATGGAATATAAAAGCGAGCTAGGCTTTCGCCATGCATGTTATGACCTGTCCTTGGACTAGGATTTTGAACAGCAGTGCTTAATATTTAATGTTATGTTCATATTTCCATTAACAATCTGTGCATCTAATTTGTTGGGTGGATTTGCAAAATTCATCTTATTAAAATAATGTTCTCTCTGCACAGATGGGGTGATTTGGGAGGACTGGTTACTCCTCATGGTAGAATTCAGGTACGTTTACGTACACCCAACTCTTAACTGTGTGCCCTGGATTGGAACAAGCATCTCTGTATTCTGTCTGCATATTTGGGGAAAATGTTTGCGCATTTGGATTCAGTTCCTTGTAAAGTACAGAACTGTCTGTTGTCTTGTTTCCTTTCCAGACAGGAGTTTTGAGGACTAATTGTGTGGATTGCTTGGATCGCACGAACACCGCACAGTTCATGGTGGGAAAATGTGCTCTAGCCTATCAGCTTTATGCCCTCGGGATGATTGACAAACCAAAGTTACAGTTCGACACTGACTGCGTCAGGTAAAATCTTCATCCAGGTCATCTTGATTTTCATTTGTGGCTTATGAGCATATTGAACTATTTCAATAATTATATTCGAAGGTCAAGTTATAGTGCACATTAAAACATGCACAAAGGGTGTTACTTTATGTACGTATTTGCACATGTAGTATCAGTGGGACATAAACGGCACCTCATACGCATCGTAGAATCGACGTATGACGTGTTGAGGTTCAGTTGATGACGATCTACGAAAGGTTTGTTGACTATGTGGAGTAACCAAATAATGTATTTTCCTATACAAGAGTCTATGGCAGGCTTTACAAGGCTTTGTATGCTGTTTATGAAGTTTTGCACAGTGATGGACAGTCTTAGCTACCTAGACAACAATTTTGGCACATTTCAAAGCAGGGAACATTTGGATGTAAGTTTATAATATGAACACAATGTTGTAGAAGCATGATTCCTCTTATACATTGAGTCATGCCAAGTATAACATCTACCGCAATGTTAACTTGTGCCATATTGGATTGGGGGGGGATACTTTTTTCGAAATTCTGAAATGTGGGATGGTTCATCCATAATCCGCAAATGAATTCGGCAGCGAAGATGATAAACAGGTAAAAGCTTGACGTATTGTCGTTACATTTTGTATATGTTCTTTGGGAAAAGTGCCAGAGTCCCAATGGCTTCTGGTTTTCCTCCATTGTTAAGGTGTTTGGCCAAAATTGCTTGGCCCCCTAATCGCTTCTTGCAGCTATATTGCAGAATAAGGAATCAAAACAAATGAAAAATACAAGACATAAATCGCATAATGAAAACCTTTTCTTGGGAATGAAGTGAACCATTTTAAGGCTATAGGGTAGGCAAAGTAATTCAATTTACTTTGAATTTGGTGAGCAGGTTGTTTGAGGAGCTGTATGAAGATCATGGGGACACGCTGTCTCTGCAGTACGGCGGCTCGCAGCTAGTTCACAGAGTCAAGACCTACCGCAAGATTGCGCCGTGGACACAACACTCCAAAGACATCATGCAGACGCTGTCTCGTTACTACAGCAATGCTTTCTCAGGTACTACGTCAAAAGACTTGCACGATTCCGCATTAATACAATCGAACATTAAAGCCTCGTCATACAGCTTATGGATGATTTAGAAGCCATGTTGCACAAAATGTACGGTCTTTAAGTATGTATAGATGGTTCTGTTTGTCAGGCACACACTGGTTACTATTAAAACGTATCAGAATTTATTACTAAACCAGAGGACTGTTATGGTATTACATGTAGCATAAGTAATCAGCTGATTGCTGTGGACTTTTCAAGAGTGGATTTTTCACTCTTATTAATTATTCATAGTAGAATATATTATTCATCCAGTCTACTTTGCAATATATGAGCTAAAAGAATTAGGCATGAAAGAAGTGATACAGTTATCTCATTTTTAAAATAAGGATTCTCTGATTATGGTACTAAATCTGTTATAGCTTTGAACAATTAAAGTACTACTAGCATATTGAGCTAATAAGAGCAGAACTCTTCAGGACACTTTTAACATGGTTTGAACATGTTTGGTGACGTCTTGATGAAATGTAACGCCATGCTACATGTTACACGATCTCACAACGCTTACTTACATTTACGCCGATTAAATTACAGTACATTATATTATCAGACCTGCCAACCATTGAAGCATTTTGAGTAGGTGGTCTGCAGTATAACATTGGAGTACGCTAGTATGATTTATCATTGAAAATATGTCAATAAATGGGAGATGAGCCTATCGTTATATGAATATGGAATGATTTGCGTAGGTGTTTTGAACTATCTGATATTAAGCGATTCTGCCTGAAAGCTCCACCATCTCACGTGCTTTCAAGTGGACTTTAGGCAATTGATTTGTAAAAAAGAATTGCATTAAAACAAGTATTGTTATGGATTTTTTTTGGTCTTTTGTGTACATTACTGTGGAATTTTCAGGTCCACAATTGTAGCTTCCAGCAAACAGTTCCAACAGTCCAGCTTATAATATTATTACACCATCCTCTATATGCTTAAGCCTAAATTGATAGCATGTTTTCCTGTGTTTTTTTTTCCTGGGTGATGAAATTGATTATTGTTTATTTTCTTCTACAAGTCTTCTAAATGTCTTACAAAGGTTTTGCAACAGACAGGGAAGTGTAAAAAAAAAAAAGTACTTTATTTCCTAAAATCATTAGTCAGGACCGTTTGTAAACATAATTATGAATAAAACTGAATTTCAAGCAACAGCATTATGCAATTGCTGTTCTAATTGTCCCCATTTTATTGAACCTACACAATCGTTAGTAGGTAATATTCTGCCTGATTCGAATCTTTAATATGGCCTCTTGTGGTTATTGTGCGCCATTCTTGTTTCCCATGGAAACAAACCCATGTCTGTTCTCCATGGTTACCGAGCTCTTTGGCACTCCTTAAACCCCCATATTAAAATACAGCTTTGCCCTTCAGCCCAATCAAGAAAGTAATAAGAGCTCTCACCAAGCAACAATTTGTCATATCAGTCTTCTGGCTTGTCTGTGGAGACACGGTGGTTTAATTCAAATCTCATTTGCTCTGTTTTCTACCCCATTTCCAAAGCACAGAATGCCATAGCATATGGCGCCAGGTAATAATATACTAAGTAATAAGTAATAATGGTTTTACTGGGTTTCTTCCTGGGCATCATTGACGATCTGCCTTTTCTAATTAGAGGATAGCAGAAAACAGCAGAAATGAGATGAGTCAGGTTTTTTCCTCCAAGTTCCAATTAGTGACCACTTTAATATTATCTCTTTCCTTGTCAAGCACATGCATGAAATAAAGTTAGTAGAAAATGAAGTGCACGACACACTATGACGTTTTTATGAATATGAAACTGGTTTATAATGAAACATTAGGAGAATTATCCTCGGAGAGCAGGAAATGCTTGTTTATTAATATATCTAAGAGCATTAGTGTGATTAGACTCAGTAAAAACCAAGGGAAAAAAATCACTAGTCAGTACGGGCTAGAAATTATTATTGTTTCATAGAAATAATAGAACTATTTACTCTCACAATTAATATGGCTGTTATTTACATTCAGGCAGCAGACAGCTAGAAAAAAGTTTGTGTGTTGCTGTGAGCCCTTGTGGTATGGAACTTCAGGTAAACAGACCAAAATCAATTTGTCTACTGATAAAGTGAGTCTAATTGAGCCTGTGTCTGCTTTTCAACCCAGCACCTACATGGTTCATGGATTTCTTATTTAGCTTTACAGGTACCGTGCTATTGTCTGGACACCAAATCTGCCTTGTCCTCTCAGGTTTTGAAAACAACAACAAGAAACCCAATAGTAAACGTGATATACTGTACGTATCTAACCACCCAGATTACGTAGTCCGTCTTCTGTCATTGTAACCTGAGCATCTTCACTTACTTTCCTCTCATTACAGTTTTTTTTTTCCGCCCAAATGTGTGCTTGACTGCTAATTCACCCCATTTTCCCTTTGCACTCCACCTTATTTGCTTTTCACTACTACTAAGGAGTGTGGAATATGGTTTCACTATTTTTGCCAATGAGTCACCTTATTCAGGCAGAATTATTTTATGACTATGCAGATCTCATATCCAAATTTCTTTTGAAATTGAAATTAGCATTAGTCCTGTTTCTTCTTTTAACCTCACAACATGTACACCCCACAGAGCTATCTGCTTTACAGCTTGTGACTGTGCTAGGAGCTACAGGTAACCTGTCTTCCAAAACTACCAATAGCCTGCTTTCATCTGATCTGCTGTTGGAAGTGTGTGTTCTACACATATTTCTGATCATTTCTCTACTGTTGCACTGTGGACCATCATGGTATCCACTAGCTTTTGAGTTGGCTTTCCCATTATCCCTGTGAGACTGGGTATTTCTTGAAGGATATCTCCTTTTGATTATGTGCTGAATGCATGATTGAGTGGTGTCCCATGACATACCACATACGGCTTATTCTGAGTCTGCTGAGTTAAATGGTTCCATATCCCTTGGCAACTAGCCAACCAGCAGGCCTGTGGTCAAGTGGTCATCTGAGGGGTTAACTGCACCATGCTACAAGACTACAAGACTCGCACTTGTGAAGCCAGTTTCTGAATACCCTGGAAACTGAAATCAGGCACAACAGAACATACAACACTGGTCTCAGCCACTGACCGGCTCAATGCTGGTCATGTCAGCTACTTTTAAAATAGCCGTGTGATCACATGTGGAATTAGATGCTATACAACGCACAGCACCAAATTGCCCTTTCTGTGTTCCAATGCCCACAAAGGTACTACCTCAACTTGCACAAACAGTAGGCAGGGAGAGTTTTGCTCTCAGGCTCCTAGCATGGCCCTAGAGTGCCCCTGGTTCATCTCATGTACAGGACCCTAAATAGTACCCCCACCACCAGTACCATTAAAATCCCTGCGGAACACTCCTGTGAACTCCATGGGTTGTTGCCTGGAAGCTTTACATTTGAAAAGGGCACATAATGAGCAGTTTCTACTTCCTGGCCCCGTTGATTTCAGACTCCAATAAAGTTGCAGGTTCTTAAAGAGACTCTCTTTCTGTATGCTAAGGTCATCCCTGCTATGCGACCACAGGACTGGGTCACACTGATCCATCCATCCATTATCTATACCGCTTTATCCATCTGGGTTGCGGGGAAGCTGGAGCCAATCCTAGCATCTTCGGGTGAGAGGCGGGGTACTGGTCAGGTCGCCAGTCCACCACAACAAATACAAACAACCTCACACGCTCACATTCACACCTATGGGGAATTTAGAGTAGACCGTTGACCTAATCTGCATGTATTTGGAATGGGAGGAAACCAGAGCACCCAGAGGAAACCCACGCATGCACGGGGAGAACATGCAAACTCCGCACAGAAAGGCACCCTGGGTGACCCGGGGATTGAACCCAGGACCTTCTTGCTGTGAGGTGCTTGCCTTGCTGTGCACCCCGGATCACACTGATGGACCTTCGTAATGCTTGTTTTCATGCCCCTACTGCTCTTGCACCATAGATACTTTTTAATATTTGCACAATCCTACGCTCCAGCCTGTCCTTAGCCTAACAGTTTTTCAAGAAGCTACTATGTCTTAGACTGAGCCACACTTTCACCCCAACATGTGACAAACAGAGACTGTACTTCACCCAAGTAGGTTATTAGTTGGACAGCAAGCATTACAAGCCCCTGGAGTAAATTCAGAACACATCAACTAGCTGGAATTGAGGGCACTTTCAGACAACAATTACACCAACCATCAGTGCACTGTGAAGACAAGCAATGTCTGGAGAGATGTGGCATCCCATGGGCTGTATCCTGAGCATCCAATTTCCAAAATAGTAACTTTCTACTTCTCAGGGCCTGTTGTCATTGTGAAAACCCCATACACATTATCGGGCTGTTTTTTTCTTTCATCCTTGCGTCCTTTCCACGTTTTGTCAGGGTGCTAAACATGAAGGATAGAGCGAGCTGAAAAGCCAGGATCATGGCTCCAAAATAGATTTTTGCTATTAAACTAATAGCGCTGTGCTAAGTACAAGGCATTGCTGTTTGAGGGCTTTGTTTGTTAGGGTGATGTTTCTCTTGTTCAGTCTGAATGATTAATGAATGATGGATTATAAATGGGTCTTACTCAACATTCAGCACAGATTGACTGGTTATTCAGTTCACTGTATGTCATTTTAATGAGCTTGTATGCAAAGCTATCCATAGAAAACTTGTCTTCGTTTTTACACAATAATGAGCATTGAAGGATGACTGTTGCTTAGTTAGGTTGTGTTTTTTTCCAAGCAGCCTACTCATTCAGACTACGTGGCACGTTGCACGTGTTCTCCCCCCAGCATGTGATATATCATGTATGGACAGAAACACATGTCTGTTCCCTTGCGTCAGTACATATCCGTCTGACCAGCACTGGTGCCTGAGATAGTGTGCAGGTTCATGGCTAAGGCTGTGCATGTACACACGTGCTCATGTATTTAGCATTGATGATTATCTTAGCTTTATTGAATATACAAGATGCTAGAGTTGCCTTGAGGGATTAGGGCTATGAGGAGAGGGAGAGACATGAAACAAGGAAATTATTTGCTGTCGTGCACCCTAATTTAACTCTTAATTACAGCCTGAAGCAGTTAGCACTGCATGGGGCTGTATAGAGAAATGACGAGGATAGAAACCATGAGAGATGTCTACAATGATGGCCTGTGTTCTGTATCAATTGGTCCATATACAACTATTCCTTGTATTCCTTGTATTCTTATAGATTTTTCATCATATCTCTGCTTTTTTCCCTCCACTCCCCCACCTACCTCTTACACACAAACACACACGTCCTTCTGCCTCCAAGATGCTGACAGACAGGATGCCATAAACCTTTTTCTCCAGGTGTATCAGCCTTCAGAGTCCAAGCCGCACTTGTGGGAACTGCCTACTGACTTTTACCTCCACCAGAGCAACACCATGGCTCTTCCCCAAGAGAGAAGCAGGTGTGTGGGTGGGGGTGGGTGGGTGGGTGTATGTGTGTTCGTGCGTACGTGTGTGCGTACGTGTGTGCGTACGTGTGTGTGTACGCGCACTCGAGTGCATGTGGGATAAGGTTAGATGCATTTAAGCAAGTATATGCAGTCAACTCCAAAAAATTTTGGCACCCTTCTTGAAGTTGTTCGATTTTCATTTGTTCCTGACCTGTGCAGGCCAAAAGCGGTTTGTCTGTGTTGTTCAAAAAGAAATATTTATTTGTTCATTTCTTTATTTATATTTGAGTAAGAATTTTATTCATAGAAGAAACTTTTTATTACAGATGCCTCTCTGAGAAATAAGACTTCATGACAGAAATACTCAGGCTAGGTCATGTGTTTTTTTGTTTTTCTTTCAAAAAGTGGTGGGCTATGGCCACCCTGAAGGGCTGCGACTACCCCATTGGCTTAATGCAGCCATGCTTAAGGGACAGATGTTTAAGCAGTTTTTCTGATTGTTGGAGTGGTATGTGAGTTTTTGTGTGTAGGACTTTTCGTAAAATCAAATTTCAGCTTGTTCTCTGGATGGTGCCAATAATTCCGTCGGACGGGATAGTGAACACTTTTCTGTTTTTGCTGATTCTGTGATATATTTTTTCTTTTTTTTTTTTTTTCTTCTTTTTCTGCCATTATTTTGGCAGCTCCGTAGTAGAGAGGGGTAGTAGATTTCTAAGGTTTACCATTCTGACCCATTTTTATTTCTTCAAAACATAAGCTGTGCTTGGATGTATATGTGCTTGCTTAGTGCACTGAGAATCTTATTGATTAAGCCTGAAATATATAGGTCAGCTTTTTCTAAGTCAAAAAAAGGAATAGAAAGAATGTAACCTACTTCCCATGTAACATGTCATGTACTGACATGATTACTGCAAATTCAAATAAATTGAATAAAAGCCTATTTTTTGTTCAGTAACAGCAGGGCCAGAGGGGAAGGTTATTATCAAGCCCTATAGAGTGGTGACAAATTAATGGAAAAGCTGGTGGCTTTGTTATGCAGTAAGAGGAGTTTTTCTGACACAGTTTGGATCCACATGTACAGTAAGATGAAAGGGTCCCTGCAAATCAGTACGACTGATGAAACCATTCTCCCCTTGGTGTGTGTGGTCTCTCAAGGATGACCCCAGCCTCATCCACAGGGCACAGTGGCTCATTGGATGGTTTGATGTGTCTAAAATGATGTAAATCCTCTGCTATGGCCTTCGAGGTCACCAGATTTGAACGCAGTTGAACATTTATGGGACATTTCGGAGTGAGGTGTTAAGACAGTGCTCTCCAGGACGATCACTAAAAACTGAATAAATATCTATTGGAAAAATAGTGCAGCATGGTTCCAGATGTATTGAAGCTGTTCTGGTGGCTTTTTTGTGGAGACTGTGGTATAATATTAAAATCATTCTCTGAAATGATCCCGTGTGCAAATTACTCCCATGCAAAATGCTTAATTGTGTCTTTGTTTTATTCACACAGTTATACTTATTGGTGGACAGACGATGTGTTGTCCTACCTTCCCGTACCTTATGATGAAGGTATGATTTGACGTTTATTTAATGTTACGTTGTTAATCCCATAATTCATAGCAGCTGATGCACGTAATGTTCTACATGTAAAATGAAATAAATATTTAAAATTATTGAACAAGTCTGCATGCTCTGTATATCTATACTAGATGGAGTGATAAGAACAATCGCAGTAATAATGATATTGTATACAAGAAAAACAAGAAGCCAGACTTACTGACAAAGAGTCGTAAAATTGAGGGGGAAAAATGTGTCATGGTAAAACTTTAACATCTGGTTACAGAATGGCAATACTTGAATAACTAAATCTTTTATCAATTGCTTACATGAAATAACACTATAGCTGATTTATATACCCTGTGGTGTTAAGTTGCTAACCCAATACAAGAAAAATGTATGGATCTGTTGAATTGATCTATATTTCTGCTTATAAAAACATGAAGTAAATGTCACCGAAGTTATAGTGTTTTATATGTGTGTATTTTGAATGTCATTGTTTTGTTACATGATCCATCATTTTTATATATATATTTAAAAAATATATGGTGTGTTATAATGTAATATTTCTTCTGTGATACATTTCTTCAGTCCCCTGTGAGAAGAACAGGAAGAAGGTGTTGGTGAAACGAGTGAATCGGTATGATGAGAGCACAGACATGTACACGGAGTTCTTCAAGCCTTTTGAACTCACCGCTTTTGACGATACGTTCTGTATTGCCATGACCAACTCAGCAAGGTCAGTTCCCTTAGCGAATGCTAGCTTTTATTCCTTCTGTATGTTCTGTAGAAATGGCAAGCCAATTAAGTAATTAAATGACAATTTTTGTTTGGTTTGTCTTAGAGAGTTTATGCCAAAGAGTGTTGGCCTGGATCCTAGCCCTTTCACTGTGCGTAAACCAGAAGAGACTGGCAAATCAGTGCTGGGGTGAGCATATACTTTACTTTTTAAAATTCATTCAAATGAATTTTGCAGTGAGGTTCACCCATTATAGGACGTCCATAGCGCCAGGTGGTGTTTTCTCTGACTGCTGCTGTGTGTTTGAACAAGGCACTCAGTCCTAATGTGCTCTGGGGTCATGACCTCTTCCAGAGCTTCGGAAGTTTTCAGTGGTGTAAAATGTGAGGCGTTAACGAAAGATGGTGAGGGGAAAAAAGTCAATATGAAAAGTCTCTAAAGCTTGATGTCAACAATTATTTACAAACCATTTGGGAGTTTTTATTAATGTGCCATCACTAAAATTGTTTTACAATCAGTACTTGAATTAAAAGGTCGAACAAGGTCAGAAAATTACATTTAAAATGCATTTATACCAAAATGATATGACTCACAAAGATGATATTGAAGTCAGAATCAGTGTCAATTTTAAGCACACCATGTTGTGTTACACCAAACTCTTTTTCCAATGCTTATTTTGTTCATTCAAAAAATGATGCCAAATTGGAAAGATGCTATCTCTCTTGTTCATCAAGCTTTACACTACCAGTCAAAAGTTTGTACACATCTACTCTTTTTCATAGGTTTTTCTTTATTTTTTTTGCTTTCGACATAACGTAAAACGTTACTGAATACATCAAAACTATGAAGCGACACGTATGGCATGTACTGAATTATGTGGTAAACAAAAAAGTGTAAATAAAAAAATGAAATATGTTTCATATTTTCGATTCTTCAAAGTAGCCACCATTTACCGTGATGATACAATCGGCATTATCTTAACCAGTTTCATGAAGTCGTCACCT
>JAQQZR010000012.1:23406084-23417223 GCA_030068235.1 Notoglanidium macrostoma | reverse complement strand
AACAGTCCATCATTATCCAGTCTCTTTTAAAGTCATAAAAATAAAGAAAAAAATTGAATTACAAGGTGTGTCCAAACATTTACTGGTAGTGTATATTGGAGCGACCGTTCCTGCCCATCGGAGAATAAGAATCGTTCGCTCCTACATGATCCATGAGATTGCAGACCTGCCATTTTTGCGTTGGCGCTCCAGATGTATCTTCAGAGTATTCAAGTTATCTCTAAAAAAAAAAAAAATATTCCAAAACGGAATTTGCCCACTTAATAAAACCAACAGATTTTTGACAGACATCAGAGACCACCAGAATCTGGAATGCTCAAAAAGGGTTTTGAACTCTCCGATATGAACCAACCATCCTTGGAAGCGCTGCCTCCTTTCCTCTACCTCATTTTAATAATCTCTTTCCTTGACTCCATTTTCACACTTAAAAGATGTGCCGACACCCTCACTTTCTGTCCAGGCGAACGGAGAAAGTTTTGAATTCATTAACGTGAAATAAAGTCTGTAACCTACATTATTCTTAGTTAACTTTGGACAGATGATCTGTATAACTAACCCCAGTTAACTACAGTACAGTGTAAAAGAAATGTTGTGAAGTAAAGATGACTTCAAAAATAATGTAAATCTTTCTGCTGCAACGTACACCGGAATAAACAATAAACGTTAGCCGGGTTTCCATTGCAGTTTTGCGCAGAATAGAAACGATATTTAAACACAATTGTGAATAGTCTCATGATAGTTTCTCCTCTCGCGATAGCTCTTAGTCTTACAGAGCACTTTTTTCTTCCAAAAAGGTACCCTATCTTTATTGTTCTTTATGTCATGTGACTTAAATGCGAATAACGTGTTTTCAGTTCAATTTTGCGAAATATTGCTTTATGGAAAAATGTTTTTGGACGTTTTTCTCTAAATTCACGTTTCCATTACTTTTAACTTGTTGGTTGTTTTTTTTTTTTTTTTTTTTCAGTTTGCAATTTCAAATTTGGCATTAAAGCATGTTAAAGGAAACCTGGCTATTGTCAAGGACAAACTCCCTGACTGTTTATGAGAAAGCAAACATGACCGGATCCAGACTCAAAAGGGTGACACATGATGATGGTGGGATTATAAACTGTTACTTTTCCACAATTATATGCTTTATAGTCAGATAATGTGTCGAAAGGATGTTCAGTATGTGTCCCAGGGCTTTTAGGATTTGTCAAGGACTGAAAATTCAGTGGAAAAACAGCACCTTTTTTTTTTTTTTTTTTTTTTTTCTTCATGCGATTTTTGAAAAGATGCTACCCATGTTAGTGACGCTGTTCGAAGAAAAAACACCCACCTTGAATGATATGAACACTTACCGGTTTTGTTTTGATGGTCTCTTATTGGAAACCGGTTAGTGTCATTTATTATCAGCACTAACCCCCGTATTGTGTCACACAAATACATACACACAAAACACAGTGACCTTCAGTGTCAGGAAACCAAGAAAACAACAAACGCACACTCACTCATGCGCGCGCACACACAGGAGGTGATCTACTCATGTTTTGAAGTGTGTGAATATTTAACCTGACTGTTGTTTTTCAGGTGTGAAACCGTAGCACATGGTCTCTGCTCATTATTAACTCCAGGGTCACCGATTCATGCACAAAGTGGGACAGAATGTCAGATTAACCCGAACACTAATAATCAAATCTTCATTTATTAAATTAATGAGCAAATTCAAGCACTTTTTTGAGTACACTAGCTATGCTTTTTATTAGTCTTTCAAAGACGTCCAATATTTCCCTTTTCTTCTCCTCTACAGTAATAAGACCAGTAAGGAGGAGGCCGTGCTGCAGCGTAAGACGGCAGCTAGCGCTCCCCCTCCACCCAGTGAAGAGCAGATCTCCAGCAGCTCCGAGGATGACTCCGAGGAAGATCGGGAGGACGAGGCCACGGCTCCTCAGCGCTACACGCCGATCAAGCTTGCTGAGTCCAGAGACAACGTCCGCGCTCAGGAGGTTGGTGGCCTTCCCGATGTTCGCCATTACTTCATATGAACGAGTGTCACTCGGTGAGCAACTACACGCCTCCTCTGCGAGGGTCAGTGAACCAGCCCTAGTTTCTCTCTGAGCTACATCTCTGTTTCCATGGAAGCCGTTTCACTTACACCTCCTGCGTTCCCTTTATATTATCATTCGATCTCTATCTCTGACTGTGTGGTGCTTTTATGCACTGAATTTAAATCTTTATATTATCTAGATATCTAATGGATAGTAGTATCTATCTCTCTCTTTGTCCCTCTCTCATATTTCTACTAAACACTGATATTCAGCATTACAACCCCCAACGTACCTTTACTAACGTCCTGAGGTATTACAATAACAGCGCAATACATGGTGCTATAATATACTGATATACTAGGGCTGTGCGATATGACCAAAATCTCACATCCTAACTAATAAAATGTAATAACGTTGTTTTCACACACTCATTCTGGTCTTAATGGTGATCTTAATTTCTTAACGAACACCACGCTCACCTGTCATTTGGCTCCGGGAAAGAAAGCTGACTTCTAATCCGTGGCTAATAACTTGACCTTAGCAGTGCCTAGCAACCCGTCATTTGGAAACACCAGCGGCGGCCACGTCCCAAATAAACCGTCCAAATGACTAAAACTGTTGCCATAAAGAGCCTTAATCATGACACGAAAAGAAAAAGATTATTAAACAGTGGCCATGATGTAACTAAAACAAGGGAATGAATAAACCAGGGAACAAATTAGTAAAACCGGTTGAACTTGTACGAGGAAAGGAAATAGTAAAACATGGTTACAAATTAGTAAAATGTGGTCACAATTTAACTAAAATGAGATAACGGAGTAACGAGGGAACAAATTAGTAAAACATGGAAATTTAATTATTTAACTAAAACAAGGAAACGAATAACCACGGGAATGAATTAGTAAAATGTGGCCACGACGCAGGATAGTGGTAGCTCAGTGGTTAAGATGTTGGACTATTGATCGGTTCAGCCGCCTTTTGAGCAAGTCTTTAACCCTCAACTGTTCAGTTGTATAAACGAGTCACTCTGGATAAAGGCGTCTTCCAAATGTCTGTCACGGTTTACGATGCGTCTCTTTTTTTTTTTTCTTCTTCTTTCCGTGTTGTGTGGCTTTGTGTGTAGATTTGTGACAACAAAATAAACGATAGCACGTAATATAAAACGATATCGTCAGACGATACGTATCGTCATATCGAGCAGTCCTGACGTACTGTATATATATATATATGTATGTGTTCTATTCTGTTTATTTGTATGGTGCATTTAAGTTTAAGATTCACAGCTAGAGTTATAAAAATGCAAAAAGGAAAACAAACAAAAACACATTTTTCGTACTACGTACACTCACGGTCACTTTAATAGGAACACTTGTACGTCATGATATACATGCTAACTCAAATAAGCACCGTTTATGACCGTGGTGAGCAGAAACGCATCTCGCGACACGTCCACGTCAGGTTTCGTTTCCGTCAGCTGGGATCTGAGGCTACAAATCTAAATCTGCTTTGTAAAGAGCAATGCAGTGAAGGTTTTGCTTTTCAGTCTGGCATGTCTTCCACATGCCACCAGTTAAAAGCAATGCAGTTTATTTTCTGCATTTCATGTTTTTTCATGTTTGTGATTGCTTTCCCACACACACACACGGAATCTTCTCCATAATCCTGGTCACTTTAGAAATCTCGGTCTCTCCGCTGAAGGTAAATTCAGTTCTCAGGAGAACACTTCACTTTTTTTTAAGCGTAGTAGAGCTTTCTAAATGCCTGAATGCTGAAATAACATTAATTAATAAGTGGTTGAAAGGACGGACAGCATCATTTTTTAAATTTGCAGTGCATCGTGCAAAGACACCGACACACTTGCACATGCCTTTTCTTTCTCCCTGTGTTTCTCTTTTTCACGTTTTCTCGGCAAGCGCACATCCCACACGGGTGACTCAAGCTTTTTTGTCATGTTGCCATACCAACAGGGTTGTCTGGCTGTATATTTGTTTTCATGGAAGTACAGAGCGGAGGGGAAAAGAGAGAAAGAACGAGGATTTCTCCATTTCTTCCAGCTAATGATCGTTTTCTGTTTCTCTACCTCTCCTCTTTTGCGGTCCTCCTAGTGTTTAGGTTTTTTCTTTGCGGTTATTACTAATCCCAAAAAGCTTAGTTTGATTGATTTGTAGATCGGTTTGTGTTTGACGGATGTAAGAAGATCTCTCTTTTTTTTTTTTTTTTTCCACCAGCACACCAGCTGTAGAGCGCACCCAGTGTGTGGGCACGTGTCTGTTTTGTTTTCTGTCAGTTTTCCAGCATGTGAGCGTTCTGTTGGATTCTCAGTCTCGGCGCTTTGTTCATCCAGCTCACGGACTTGGAATTGATGACACACTCATTAGAGTCTCCACGGTGAACCCACTCAACCTCCCTCTCTCGCCTTTCCTTACGACACGTTTACAATTACTGCATGTGATACAGCTCACCTCGCAGACATCATTAATATAGATCTTAATATGTTTGTCAAATCCAGAGACTGTCCATGCAAATATGAACTTTTAAGGGCATTTAAGATTAAGATTCATCGCCAATATGAACCCCCCCCCCCAAAAAAAAACAAACACATATTTGCACTACATACACTTACTGACCACTTTAATAGGAACACTTACACATCTGTTCTTTCATGCAGTTATCCATTCAGAGAGAAGAAAAGATTAGAGCTGACAGGAAGGGTACGGTAACTCAAATAGGTAATTTGTACAGCCGTGGTGAGCAGAAAAGCATCTCGGAACGCCGATCACATCAAACCTTGACCGTATAAGGTTTCAATACTGTCAGCCAAAAGCATGAATCTGAGTGTACAGAATCACCAAATATTGCTGAATATTGCTTGTAAGATCGATGTAGTGAAGGCTTTGCTTTTCAGTGTGGCACGTTTTCCACGTCTTTTCCAAGCCGGAGCGCTGGAACGCTTTTAGATCGGAACTTCCGAATCCTAGTACAGTACATAGCAGCGTAAATATTGATTTTAGCCAATTGCAGTATTTATAGTGTTAATTTTGTTTCGATTCACACAGGTAACAGAAATGATCTATGTTAAGGTTGATATAAAGAAAAAAACATCAAAATGGTATCCGTTCGAACGTTTGCATCTCTCTTTTTGGCAGTGATGTAACGATTGTTTAGGATTTTGTAGACCTCCAACCTCTTTGCATATCTTCCGAGCAGCTTTAGATCTGTTCAGTTGTAGTGGTTGGTTGGTTGATTGTTTTCAAAGGAGATGGAAAGATTTATTTGTGGTTTATTCACTTACTTTCCCAATAGTAAATATGTGAGGAAATGGTAGATTTTGAAGAAAATCTCTGTCTATCCATCCAGCCATCCGTCCATAACTCAAGCCCAAACATGCCCCTTCCACTATTAAGGTCACACTTATGACGTGCACAAAAAGCATTGCACACAGTAAGAATACAAAGACATTTTTTCCTTTGCTTTTTTTAACCTATATTAACCAAGGGTGCCAATAGTTCTATCGCTGGCTGGATCTATTAGACATCATACACTGTCTTATTCTAGTCACTTCCGGAGAGTTTTTTTTTTTTTTTGAAGAACCTGATATCTGTTTAAGATTTTCGACTGCAGCTGGGCTAATCCAAATGTTTTTTTGACTACTAAGCTTAAAAATAAGATGGAAAAATAATTTCGTTGCGAGTGTACGCTGACGTCTGTATGCCGCTGTTCTCCAGAATCTTCTTTCCTTCCCCCCTTGTTTTGTTTTTTTTGTTTTTTTACATTTTCTTCTGCTTTGGACATGATATACAGTGCATAGGACACGGCGACACACTTGGCAGGTTTCTGCGCAGTAAAAGACTGAGCTTTCGTTTCCATGTTCCATGTGAAATTGCAAATAAAATGAAAAACAATCAGATACCTTTTTAGTGGAAAAAAGAAAAACAAGCGAGTTGCGTAAGTGTGCGCACCCTTAATACTATGTTGAAGCACCTTTTCTTTTACCCCACTCCGTCTTTGTGGGTATCAGCATGGCAAATCTTGACTTAGCATAATTTTCCCTCACTTTCCTGCAACAATATTCTAGCGCTGTCAAATTGTGAGGTCATTTCCTGTGCACGTATCACGTCTACTTTGGGTCATTATTGTACTGAAAGGTGAAACTCCTGTTCATTTTCAGTTTGCTATAAAATGCCTGAATGTTTTGCACTAAAATTGACAGGTATTTGTAGCTCTTCATGATTCCCTCCACCTTGATGAAAGCCCCAGCCCCGTGAAAGCGTGATGCTGCCACCACCGTGCTTCATCTTTTATCTGGTGAATATTTTGTGCCGGAATTATGATGTAATTAATATACCATTTGGAATTGTTCTTATCAGACCATAACACATTTTGCCACATGGTTTGGGGTGATTTAGTTGGGTCTGGATGTTTTTTCTACCCCACAGCTCAGCCATGTGTAGAATACGAGTGATTGTTGTTACATGCACAGAGTAATTCGTTCTTGTCAGATGTTCCTGTAGCTCCTTTAATGTTGCCGTAGGTCTCCTGACAGCCTCTCGGGTAAGTTTTTTTTCTCGTCCTTTGGTAAATTTTAGGAGGACGTCCTGTTCTTGGTAATGTCACTGTGGTGCTCCATTTTCTCCACTTGTTGATGACGGCCTTCATGGTGTTCCATGGTACATCTAATGTTTTGGAAATTCTTTTATAGCCCTCTCCTGGTCGATGTCTTTTGACAAGTCAGATACCGTTCAGGTTTTATAAGCTCGTAGAGGACCACGGCTTCAGCTCTCGGATGAAACCAAGATGTGCCGTAAATCCTACAGAAACAGCTGATCTTTATTTGCGGTTAATCAGAGTAATTTCATCGATTACTTTTGAACATGAGATCGAACATAATCGGTTCGCAGCCACATATCCGTTTGTAAAAGGGTGCGCATACTTATGCAACCAGGTTATTGTGACTTTCCTATTTTCCCTCAAATGTTTGATAGTGCTTAATTTGTATACGTTGTAATTCCACGAGGGGGGAAAAAATTCTGCCGCGAGTTATTTATTTATTTATTTTTTATTTTGACCTTTTATTCTTTCTTCTTATTGATCTCTTCAATTTTATCCAAATCTTCGTAATCCTTCGACTTTATGCTGCATCTGTACATCGCTGTGGTTGACGAAAGCCTCTGATTTCGGACAGAGCTCCACATCCTGATCACATTGCTTTACTGAAATAACCTTTGGTTTTGTATCTTTCCGCAGAATGTGCTTAAGAGATCAGATCCTCACCCGATACTAGTTTGTACTAGTTCCCCGGAGGTGCATGCTGTGTGTGTGTGTGTGTGTGTGTGTGTGTGTGTGTGTGTGTGTGTGTGTACGGGCCTGGGACATATTAAAATCTCAAAGACTTATGATGTAGCAGCTGAACCTCAGGCTCTCTGGCACTGAGCTGACGCAGAGCAAATTCAGTAAAAGCATCAGCTACCATCTGCCTCTAAAAGAGAGCATTTTTTGTGTGTTTTTTGTTGGTTTTTTTCTCTCGCTGTGAGGCGTTTCCATGGAGAGGGGTAGTGTGTGTCACAGTCACTGTTGCCCAGGTTCCTTGGTGGTTATCAAAGACACAGTGACTTATTTGGCAGTATTTCCATCCACACAGGGCCTTTTCTGTGTTGTTGTTGGGTTTCTGCAACTAGAGAATATTATCATGTGCTTTTCTCAACAAAATGAGACAAGCAAACTAACAATCTTTCATACATTTTTCACAATACCTTTTTTTTTTTTTTTTTTACAGTTATAACAGCACTTAACACCTTGATTTGATCAATTCCTGACCGGACAAATTCGAAATAAATAAATATCCATGGCCTGTCTCGTTAAATGAAGTATGAGTCGTTTACTTTGTGTGGATTCGACGCCAAAGCTTTGGTATTGAATCGTAGTTTTTGATGCCTGGAATCATTTTTTTTCGATTCCTAAACGAAAGCAAGACGAGATATATTAAATTACAAAATTTAAAATATAAATATAAAAAATAAAGTGTTTATTAATGCTACTGGGTCAAACAAACAAACAAACACATAGTCGATTGAATGTTTGAGTTTGCTGACTTGCTGCCCCATAAAAAAGCACTGCGCATGCTTTATGACATGAGACATGAGAAAATCTTCGTCTTGTAGACCAACATGTAATGGTGACTACAATCGTTAAAGTTTTCCACACAAGTGTAAAGTTTACGCAAGCCACACTGTGCGACTTGGATCTATTGAACTCGATGTCAAGTTTGATGTATGCAGACTGTAGGGTGATCACATCTACCGAATCATATTCTCCGATGCATGTCAATATACAAGAATAACATGCCATCAGCATTGTGTCCCGTTGATTCGTGCTTCGTTTCTTTCAGCATTCCTGTTGGACGGTTAGGAAATGTTAGCCGTCACATTGTGATAAGGTCCCGCTAAATTTCTGATACCGTCGGAATTTGATCTTTGCCCGCAAGACTGTGACAGCGGCCATCTTTGGCCAACCGCCCTAACAGCCGAAGATTCTTTCACCTTAGTCATCTTTCCCAAAATCCCACAGTGTATTCCCACCATGTTCATTCATTTTCAGCTAATAATATACACATAAAAACAGACCTTATAGCATGAGACCAGTGTACATTACAGTGTAAAAAAAAAAAAAAAAAAAAAGGTTTCTGGAAAGTGCTCAAATTTTCACTCAAATTTCCATCAGATTCCAAAGCATGCATTATCAATTTTGTCAATTGGTCATTTTAGTCCAATTCAGGTCAATAAAAACATCCTGGTTCTCTAGGACATGGTCTAAGAATACCATCAGCCTAAAAACTCTGTCTAAGAGTTCCATATAATTGATGGAATAAACAAACATTTTTTTTTTTCAGTGCACGTGTTATGAGACATAAAATCTAGATGTCAAGCTTCTTGTACTTTTCAGTCTTTATGAACGTCTATAGCAACTTATCATGGAGAAGAATTTGTCCCATTATCCTGTTCTTCGGTGCTGTTACGCATTGAAAAGCAATTCTTTTTCTTCTTCCAAAACATTCTTCCATGAAGGGCCATAAGGATAATATATAACCTAACCGTCATTGAATTAGTGCATTTATCTTTTTCTTTTTTTTCTTTTTTCTTTTTTTTTTTTCCTCTCTGTGATTTTTTTGGAGAGCGTTTTGGGTCACGTGTGTCATCTGGAAGCCATATAAAATGGATCACAACAGCATGAGTTACAAGAAGAAATTCAGAATTGATAAAATATTTAAACCTCAAAATCATTTCCTGACTTTTACAATGACTGCATATGTAGGACTTCTCAGCTGCTGGATAGAGTACGATTAGAGAGCAGAGAATTTTAGGCATATCATATATATAATAATAATAAAATGTAATAGTTAATAGTGGGATTTGGGTGTTATTTGAATAATTGGTGAAATTCAATAGTTAAAGTTTAACAAATTAGTGTTAAAAATAGAAAAAGCATATAAAATTGTTCCAGGTCAAAGGGGGAAGGACATATATTTCTTCTTGTATATTTTGCATGTTGTAATGAGGATTTTAAGAGTCGTTGTGTTTAACTGCAGGCTCTGCAATCTCTGCATGTGACGAGAGTACTGAGATTGTGTGTCGCACTACAGCGTATTTAAGTCAGGGGAGGTCAAGAGGTCAAGTCAAAAAATGCCAATCCTGTGTTCAAGCAAAGGGTGTTGTAGGATTGTCGGTGTAGTCGAGTCTTGGTATTGCAGTGAATGTAAATTTTACAACAAAAGCATCTCGTGCATCGGGATGTGGAGCTGGTTCAGTAAATATAACAAATCGTATTGGTCTCTGTAATGGCTACTTTAAGATGACATCATATTGCGCTACAGTCTGGTATGAAATGTGCTCCATATGAATTAAAATCTGTTTTACTTATTCAGTTTGGAAACAGACACATTGTAAGTTCAAAATCATGTACGTCTTCTTTTAAGACATTTTCTTGTTTTTTTTGTTTTTTTTTTGTTGTTTTTTTAATTTTAGACAAGGTCCGGTTATTTCCCTAATGAATGTCCATGTATGTCCATTAATGAGCAATTCTGAATCAGGTTCGAGCTTCATGAATCTGAAGCTCTTAACTTCACCCTTTATAACCTCTGCTGTTTGGCTTTTTTTTCCTTCAGGAGCAACAACAGCAGCCTGCAAGGGAGCCTTATGGGTTGAACCTGTCTGCTTTGCCCAGGGACGAGGACCTCTGCATATATCACAGGTTAGACTTGCTACAGGGGAATTAGGGGTGGGACGGTGTACACGTGCAGGGGTATACCATTATAATGTAGGCTTTGAAATATGATTCATACAGAGATTCATAAATCAGAGAGAATGTTATCTACATTGTTTTGCTGCACTAATTAAGCCTCAACAACAGTTGAGTGAGAAATTTAAATTATGTATATTTGTAGCGCTCTCGTGGGTTTGGAGCGAAGAAACAGGAAGCAGGATTGGGATGAAACAGGGTTCTTTATTCCTTTCTAATGAGCACTTTTCAGCACTATGGTAGCACAGAGAGACACACACACACACAGATCAGCTCCGCTCTCGCTGCTCGGCTTCCATGCCACTCATTCTCATCTCCTTTATCCTGAAACACAAAACACTTGTTAATTGATCACCCACAGGCTCACGCGCTTTCTCCATACTCAAACCGGCATTCGACCACGCCCCGTTTGCCGCAATATACATTTTTGCTTATTTTATGAAGGGTGCCAATACTTCTAGAGGACACTGCTACTGACTTTTTTTTTTTTTTTTTTTAATACCTCTGATGTAATTTCCATTCAGAATGGCAAGTTTTTCTCCCATAGACAACTTAAATACAAATACAGTCTTCACAGGTGAAAGTCAGAGCTTAAACTGAGAGTAGATATCCAGTGTTTAATGATTAAATAACACTGCACAACAACTGTTTTGAAAAGTCTTGCTTCCTGAAAAGTTTTTGCTGAGTGTGACAGGTACCTACTGGGTTGCACAAATATAGTTCTGGTTTTACTGCATCATATAGGAACTCTGAGAAATAGACATTTATATGTTTACTGACAATAACGTATTTAGTCACGTTTATGTTTCGCATAAGC
>JAQQZR010000012.1:23374663-23405984 GCA_030068235.1 Notoglanidium macrostoma | reverse complement strand
GCTGTTACGACATTGACGAGACATATCGCCCGACACCAAAACGTCTATAGCATCAAGCTTACTTACTGTTATATTGCCCCAGATACTATACTTTACTATACTGATACTATACATATACACTGACTATCTATATTAACCAAATGAGCAGGATCGGTGTATGCAAGCCACCTTTATCGCATGCTGAGACGGCGTCAAGCTCGTTCAGACCTGGCCAGGCATGCCCAGGATGTCATCTTCCACAGAACAGCTTCCGACCTGGCCCGATTCCATGCCTGGACATTCCCAGGCTGCACACACCGTTGTTGATAAGTCACTTACCGGAGCGAAAATGTTTGGATACAAATATAAGAAAAAATCATGACAAAACTGAAGATTTCTCTGAAACAGTACATGGTAGGTAAATTCTGATGTGATATTCGTGATCAGCACCCGAAAATCTATAAAAAAAACACCCAACAGTGTTCAAGAAGTAAAAACTTTGTTGTGCAGTATAATCAGCCTTTATATGACACACCTGGGCAACAAGAAATACCATGTCGTATGTCGTATCTCACTTGAAAAACTGGGCGGTTTTATGCAAAATGTGTTATGTTCTATGTTTTTTAACATAGCTATGTGTAAATACCAGGGAATAAAAGCTGAAACTCTGATCTCTTTCCTTATATTCATCTTTTGATCTTACACACAAATGTCTTCAGTGCACAGCAACAGCAGATTAATTGGCCTTGTTGTTCCAATATTTTTGGAAGGCACTGTGCATGAGAAAACCGATCAAGCATCATTTGAACTCCACATCCTATCCGAGATTGGATGCTGGTCAGGTGATTGCGCAATCCATGCTATGAAGAATTGCCACCGAAGCCTCCAGAGATCTATATCACAGAGCACCTCTATTTCCTTATCCTCACCCAGGTCCCTCAGTAGAGCTCGCATCTCCGACTTGCAGATTAACATGACTTAACATGAATATCAGCTCAGTAATGACTGGTTAGCGTCCTTTCCTCTGTCTTTAAAAGCTTGCATCACGTGTATGCAAGGCTTCCCATGTGCGCCTCTACACTGTGTTCACAGTGCATCTGTGAGGTTAGAACAGCTCTCCAGTCCTATTATGTGCATTATGTCAACTGACAATATTTGCTTCAGCCACAGATTTCATATTCTGTATCGAAATGAGTCATTATGGATGATTAGGCAGGTTCTTAATTATGTAACCTTTCATTATTCAGTCTGGGTGCATAAAGCTCATCATGCAGCCAGTTGGTGTGAGTGGTACATGTGTTAAATATAATGCATTAATGATGTGATGGTGGTTTGATTTCTGTGCAGATTTTCTCACCTTGGCCGAAACCAACACAAAGTTGAAAGGAACGAGCAGTTAATGGACACCAAGAAATTTCTGGAAAATGTCATCCATCTGTAAGTCACACATACACACATTACATGTGTAAAATAGCACTTTATCCAGGACATCCTATTGTTTTGCATTTTATTTTTTATATAACTCACGGACAGTGCACACAACTTAATGAAACAAGTGAATTCATCATTTTAATCTTTTTGCTGTTCTGATGTACTTTTGAAAAGACACTACTGTTCAATTCATTATATCAAATTTATGTATTTTATATCGGCCTCACGCAGTGTACTTCATATATTCTAACTCCAGGTTTCAGTCTAATTCATAAATGATTTAGGCTTCAGCAGGTAAGCTAAAGAATTCGTAGAACTTCAATGAATGAATGAACTCAATGAACTCTTTTCTATGCCACTGAGGTCTCTACTGGTTAGGTGGGATGGACATTTGAACGATTCTTACGAATAATCTTGAAGCTCCACCCCTACGATCTTAGGTGACCTGTAGTGTGTCTTTTACATGTAGATATATTACATGCTTGAACCATAAAGGCTCCATATAGTGTTATTTTTCCATGTTGTCCCATCTTAAATTAAATTGCATTAATTAATTATTTTAAAAAAAACTTAATTTTACTCTTTTTTTTTTTTTTTTTTTTTTTTTTTTAAATCCTTTGCAGCATATTTTGAATTTGAAAAATAAATCTTAACTGCTATAAGCTAGAAAGCTATATTTTATACTATTTTTCATTGATTTGATTCCCCCCCCCCTTTTTGATCTCGAGATGTTGTTAGTGCCCTTAACGTACATTAAAGATACACTATGCAACCAGTCAGTTAACAAGTGAGCAACTTATTGTCCAGCTGGTTTTGGTCTCTTTATACGATGCAATGAAAGTTCTGTCCTTTAAACTTATAGTAATCATTTTTTCAATTCGCAGTGTTTCTACCACTGTGGTTCCATTTTCCCAAACTATGCTGTAAAATGCAGGTAGTTGCTGTAATTACAGGTCTGACCCCAAACAGCAGCCCAGCAGCGGAGCACTATAGAGCAGTATGTAATGCCTTAAAAGCCACTTTTTATTCAAGGTCAGCTCGGTCCACTCTGCTCCCATCAAGACCTGCTCATGTGCACTGAGATACAATCACCATTTCACAATTGTGTGCTTCAATAAAGTTATGTAATGATAAAGTAGAGCACCCACTGAAAGCAGCTGATAATCTAGTTCAGAGATGATCATGTGTTCGCCTCATTTTGCGTGTTCAGGAACTGTTGAAATACTGATTGCAAACTTGTTGCCATGAAGGTACAAGATATATGTCAGTTATTTGCACCAAATGTTTCTTGCATACACAATACATTTGAGTCTGTGGTTTTGAAGAGGTCTTGGCTAATGAGATTTGAGTCTGCCATTTGCTTAAAAGAAATAAAACCAACTAAAAATCAGACTCCTCTCTTGAGCTCTGATCAGTGTTTGACTTATTTCTTGCTGTAGGTGGAGTGAATATGCATGAGAATTGACCATTCTCCTTTTTCCCCATCCACATTCACTATTAAACACAGAATTTAATGTTTACCTGCCTCTACACTGAAAAAATGGAAATAGATTCAAGAGTACATATCACGTATAGTTTGCATAAAAAACCATTATGTTTCTCATCAAAAACGTGATTTAATTGTATATGCTAAACTTAATCGTAAACCATTTACATGATGAAATCTCACAAGGATGTTGGCAATCTTTAGTTCAGGTGAGAGCACTAACCTTTCCACACTTGTTTAACAGCATCACCTGATCTTAACATGACCATGCGATATGATTTATGATGTACATTGTATTCCTGAGATGTTTTATCTTGGTGAAACAATCAAGCTTTCACAACGCATACTTCCTTTCCGGTTCTTTTTGTCATTCTAGTTCATAAAATCCTCATTTGCTCATAATCGCTTTCAAAACCGAGGGATGTTAAGATGACCTTCCCTGAGACAGTCTGGCTGGGCAGAAATTCATTAATTGTCAAACCAAATGTCCAAATGGCTGCACAGTAACTCCGAAGCTTCTGTAGCTGTAGCCTGTTGCGGGGGTCCTGGGTTGTCATGGTAACGTGTGAGGCCAGTTGTTCATCCTGCCAGCTTTAAAAAGCTTTGGAAGGCATTGGAGGTGGTATATAGCAGATAAATTAACTTTCATGACTCAGACAGCTGATCTAGTAGATATCCCTGGCTGGTGGGAAGAGTCTCACACAACTGCTGGACAAAATCACCCAAATTGACACTGGTCTTTTGTTGTCCCAAAGAATACTGAACACCTGGGTAGTGATCATGCTGCTTAGTTAGCTTGGACCAAAAAAAATATTGCATTCATATTTTGTCCGGCATAGAACAATTAAGCGTCAAATGTCACATGGGCAATAAAAGCAATATGACATGCTGTTGTACTGAATATCAGCACAAGCTGTGCACCCAAGTCAGTACAATATTGAGTATAACAGCATGATTGCAAGTATGATATTGTTTTTAAACAGCAGTTCTATAAACAAGAACGTAATTGACATTTCAGACATCAGATGTAATGAATTTCAGTGTAATGCCACAGCTGGATTGAGCATTGCATGCAGCCATGGCAACGCACAGACGGACCGATAGCCTATATAGAAGTGTAGTAACGGTTTCAATTGAATGAAATATTCCTACTGTTGTAATTGTAGGTAGAGAGTAAGTGGAGTGATCCAGATGGTGACATGTTCTGGTGCTGTTGTGCTTAATATCAACCCATTTGGAACGCTGCTTGTCCAATCTAATTAGTCTTGATTCATTCCGAAGTAGCATGGAAAACATACAAAACGTTGTACTTCCCAAAAGTGCTTCTGAAAGGAGAACGCATCCTTGCTTGATTTCATCATTGCTTCAGTGGACAATCGATTTGTCCCTGCTGTAATCATAAAGATGCTCCTGTGTTCATCCCTGGACTCGTCTTTACAATGCTCATGGTTTCAACACTGTTTGGGTCGACTTTTCAACACCTCTATACTGTAATGATCTAGAATCACACTCCACCCAGAAGAATTTCCTCTTTTCGTCCGAACCCGAATGCTATTAATATACTTGATGGCAATTCGCACTCTGGCTGCACAACCCTGGTGCATTTGCACATTTGTCCTCGGTATGAATTTCCGTTTTCCTGCAGTAGTTTTGTGATTTCTTGTTTGTATTCTGTCGTTATGTGAACCCTTGCTGCATAATAAATTGATACACTAAAGAGAACCTTGAACCTTGGTTCTTCTCAAGGGTTTTTCCTCAGATCTTCCCAGGGAGTCTCCGGCTTGTTGATTTTGTGACATCTCTTGTTAAAAATGCTGTACACGTAACAGCGAATCGAGCTGCATTTATTGATCTCTTTCTTTTTCAGAGTTCCAGTGTCATTGTTCAGTGGCGACAGTATTTACGAGGCGTCGGCTCCACGGGTCGACTTGGAGACCCAGAACATTTTCCGTGCACACGTCCACGCAGGCCAGGGTCTGATCAAAACAACGTGTCGAGAAGACATAGTCATTTACCGCGAGTATGTGAAAAACAGATACATGTGACACGTTAGTCACATGTTCTGTCACCTCAGTAAGCCTGAACAAGACCTTCCAGCAAATGAACGTTGGAAAAAATAAAAAATAAAAATAAACAATTGTCTCAGATCTCGCACCATCTCACATCAGTAGGTCTGGATTCTCTTTACCACAGATTGTAAGAATGGGCCGGGTTGAGAATTTTATTTCACTTATTTTATTTGCGGTTATACCACAACCACTCCACTGACCGTTTATCTTTTATTTCCAGTACCTTAAAATATACTCTGTATATTCCTTGCTGTTATGAGAGAATTGGTTTCACAGATTACACAAGTTGTACAAGTTGGACTATAATAATAATAATAATTATTTGACCTTGATTATTTATATAGTGCCATGATTAATTAGTGCATTTAATGTTTATGTGAATGAGTTTCTGTAAATCATTTAAAGATGTTAAGTTTGTGTATTTATTAAACATCTGTCTGACTACTAGTTTCTACTTTGTTTCTGTCAACGTTGTGCAATGTTTTCATTTATTCCGGTCAGTCCATCGGCTCTCCTTGTTTCTCTCGTCCTTTGTTCAGCCATCTCTCCCTGAGTCTCTTTTGCCCCTGAGCCTCGTGACTTCAGAGCAGATGGACAAGCCATAGAAACAGCAGCACGAGAGGGTCACGTGGCTCGGTGTACAAATGACATGGCAATCTCACAAAAATACACAGGTGGACACACGCACACACGTTCATACAAACACACAAACACTTTCAAACCCTGTTTCAACATTTACGCACACACGCAACACACACTCTACCGCTTTGGGCTCATCACATATGGATGTAGTGCAGCTATGAGCACTTATTAAAAATATATTAGGTAATAATAATCCTGCCAAGAAGAAAAACATGCCGCAGACGGGTTCTTTTAGCATTGCGGGTTGCACAAAGATATTTAACATGACTGAGAAAAAGCCTTTTTTTTTTCCTGTTATCGTTACAAAAGTAATAGCGATGAGGATTGTTTTGCATTTTTAATCCATGAAAATGAGTTCATTGTTTTAAAGGAACAGGAATAGGAGCCGGAGAAGATGTGACGAGCACCGATCTGACCGAGAGTTTAGCCTAACTGTCTGCTTCAGTGCGTGTTAAAGGTGTAGTCAGAGATTGCGGTGAAGATTTTGAACCTCAAACTCAAGTTTATGTATAAAATAAACACTTTGGCTCTGATTTGATTATGACCAAAAGTATGTGGACACTTAACCATCATGTCCCAATAATTTTATGTCTCTCAACATAAAGATTCATGCTTATTTCATTATTTATTGTTATTAAGATGTTTTTTGTTATTATTAGATCAATTCCAGCTTGGCTTTAGGGATATTTATGACTTGACATGACTGACAGAGCCTCATATTCCTGATTGTTGGATATTACGGCTTCACATCATTCTTTTTTCCCCTCTTGTGTACAAAGCTGTCGTCGTCTTCTTTTGTCCCCCCCTTGTCTTTTTGTGACCATTTGTTTGACCAATTATCTCATGTCATTGCTACATGTATTTTTATTTTATTCACCCTTTTCATTTGGGCTGTATAACTCAGCAATTTTCTCCATCTCTTCATCGCCTTTCTTTTTTTCGGTTCCTGTCTCCGCTTCATCCTCCTGTAATGTGCTTTTCGGTTCAAAGATCTGTCAAGTCACATGCGTGTGTGTGTTCATGCAGAATAAGGACACCCTATATATAGGTTTATGCACTTCTGCACTTTTCTCTTGTTGTTTTGACTTCTTTCACAGTGGAGCTTCTAGGCATAAGGAATTATTAATATACGTGTTTTGCTTTTGTTGTTTTATTCAATAAAATGTTTGTAGTATATGCTGATCAGCCATAACATTGACATTTATGTAAATATTTTTATCAGACCCCCTTATCCAGAGTGACTTACATATGTGCTTTGAAGTCTCTATCAGTAAATACATTCTGATACTAAGGTTCACTAAGCTAAGAATACCATCAGTCTAAAAACTTGTTGGCAGTTAAAGTTTTTTTTTGTTGTTGTTTTTTTTAATATAAGAAGAAATACTGAAAGTGTTAATCCAAGTACTTCTGAAAGAGGTAGGTCTTTACTTGTCGTTTGAAGACAATCGGTGACTCTAGACATCTAGGGGAAGTTCATTCTACCACCTAGGTGCCAAAACATTAGAAGAGTCTAGATGCATGTCTTCCTTGTACCTTGAGAGATTGGGGGAATGCGTGGTGTGATAAGTGCTTTGAGGTAAGACGGTGCTGGTCTGTTTTTTGGCTTTGTAGACATTATTGATTTGAATCTGATGTAGGCAGCTTCAGGAAGCCATTGGAGAGAACATAGCAATGGGGTGGTGTGGGGGAACTTGGGAGACCTGGATCAGTTGCAGAGGGTGAATGACTCTCAGAGGCAGATCTGCCCGGAGTGAGTTACAGTAGTCTAGTATTGAGATGACAAGGACTGAACAAGTACCTGAGTGGAGTGGCCTATGTGGAAAGAATGGCTGCATACCCCCATACACAGCAAGCTGTGATGCAATGTGTGTTCTAATATCGTTCTATCATAGCCAGCATTAACTTTTTCAGCAATATGTGCTAGAGTAGCTCTTCTGTTGGATCAGACCAGATGGGCTAGCCTTCACTCCACATGCCCATCATTGAGCCTTGGGCACCCATGACCCTGTCACCAGTCCAGTGGTTGTCCTTCATTGGTCCACTTTAGGTAGTTACTAACCACTACATACAACGAACACCCCACAAGACCTGCTGTTTTGGACAAACCCTGACCATGTTTTCTAGCCATCACAATTTGTCAAAGTCGATCAGATCCTTCCACTTGCCCATTTTTCTTGCTTCCAACACATCGACTTCGAGAACTGACTGTTTACTTGCTGCCTAATATATCCCACCCCTCGACAGGTGCCATTATAACGAGATAATCAACATTGTTCACTTCACTTGCCAGTGTTTTTAATGTTATGGCTTGTAAATCAGTTTATATTATATTTTATCATGTGCATATTTGCATTGTTTAAATACTCGTATATCTTTCATGCTTTCTTTCTCTTTTGGTCACACGTATCCACCCATATGAACTTGTTATTCATTTTCATGCTTTATTCTCTCGCTCAATTTTCAATTCAGTTCAAATATATATATATAACAGAAGAAAAACAGAGCTGTGTGTTTGAGTGTGTTACTCACTGTCCCTCAGGTTGTTGCAGGCAGATACGTACTGTCCTGCTAAAATGCCTCTCCGCTTCATTTCTCAACATTTGTCAGTGTTGGGCAGAACTGGGAGTGTCTGGGCTGAAATTTTGTAAAAAAATATATATATTTTACGCAGGTTTTTAAATTTGGTTCACTCTGTTAGGAAGTGCAGCACTTTCTCTACTGTGTTGCTGGGTGCACACTATCTGCTCTTTAGGGAGCCATGATTTCTTGTAGTCTCTCTCTCTCTCTCTCGCTCTGTCTCTTTCTCATCTGCTGTTTACTCAGATTGCTCTTTTTTGCACCCTGCTCCCTGGCTTAAGTGCATGAAGCTCATGTAGTTGCCAGGATACACAGAGATACAGTTTGCAGGACAGGTAGTGAGGCTTTGTGTCAAAGCTTCTAAAGAAAAGAATCTGCGTTTTTATCTAAAACAATTTCTACCACAATTAAAATTCCATGACCATCGGCAGGTTTAAAATATATCGTGCACTCTCATAACACTACTACACATTGCCTATTAGTTTCACTGATGTTGTTAATCAATATGCTTTAATATTAATAAATAATAAGCAATTACTTTAAATTCTGGAAAACTCCAAATGTTATACAATGTTCATGTTTTATCGGAAGTGATCAGCAATGCTTCCCATTACACTGGAGAATGACATGTTAAGTTCTCAACACATAGCAAGGTCTTTGAAAAATGCTGCCAACCACACAATTACAGGTCTGGGGTTGGCTAAATCCTATTGCAGTTTTATGATTAATCATATGTTTTATAGACATTTTTGTCCACATGCACCAAAGTAGTGGAATTTGATAGTGAGAGATTTGTTTTATGCCATGTGCCATGGAAAGACTTGGCTCATAAAGCCCTGGTCTGAAACTCTTGGAAGCTGAAGATCTACCAGCAGATATGTTCTCACTACCACTGTGTTGTCTCCATCAGGCTGGCAGACTGTCAGTCAAAACTGCAAGTCTTGTGACACAATGCAGCAAGCCCAGAAAACAACTGTAGTTATTTTCTGGCAGACATGGCTAACATCAGTGATTCAGGATCTGAGACCATAAAGCTTGGTGATTCTTATTTTTAACAGTGAACTCATACTAGGCCTACAGCCATACCCTCGTTCCATGTTTTAACACCTATACGGGCCCCACCTGGCCTGCTCACACCTTCTGACTGGCTGGTGGGTTCCTGAGTGCTTCTTGTCTACTCAAGGGGTTCCTGGAGGCAATGTCACAGGCATGCAAACTGCAGTCCCCAGCCTTTTTGGGACTAAAGGTCTCATTGATGTCAGATACAATGAAGGTTGTTGCTCTGTCCCAAGAAGACCACATTCATTTGGGCCCTCATTTCTGGCAGTGGTGTCTGTGAAGGATGCTAGACGGACAGCAACTACATTGGTCAGCTACGTAGGCTTGTTGAAGCTGAAGGCTTGCTAGAAGTGGGTTATCAGCTAAGGCTGGATAATGTCACAGACACGTAACATGGCCTTGTCTCAGTATAGGGATCCCAAACAGTGCTTCTCTAGTGATTCACTGCATTCCTAAGATGGTTGCGAGCACTGCCTCATTACCCTGAATTTCCTCAAATGGGCCCATCCATGACTGGGGTCTGGTTTCTGGGATGCACTGTTACCATGGCGCCATGAGTCTAAGGTTAAGGGTATCTGAACCAAACATGGTAGCTCTAATCTGGTGGTGGTTACAGTGGTCCTGGTCATTGCAGTGGTGCAGTGATGGTGACAAGTCCAAACATTGCTTCTCAATTGTAGATCCAGATAGCTTGCTGGTGCAAAATGTCCTGACCCATGAATGACCTCACTGCTTATCCTCTACCCCTGTTTTGTCCTGCATGTGACCCCAAGAAGGTTGGCAAGACCATTGGGTAACACTTCTGCTTTCACTAGTTGTCTGAATGCTCTGGTGACCAGATCACCAGTCCTTTGGTCTAAATCAACCAATAAGGACTGTGGTCTAACAATCCAGGAATCATCCAAGAGAACATCCAGGAGATTTTGCATATAGGAAAGCAAGTATACATGCAAAGCACTTGATACAAAAAATGTCTCTGTCTTAGCAAAGTGCAAGTGGCAAAATAAAATGGCTAAGTACATTCTATTTGAAGTAGGATAATTGTTCTGCACGGCTGGCCAGTTGAAATGTTGATGCTCAGACTAATGATTGAGTCATTATAAATTATTAATTGTCATGAATCACAACAAACCACTTGTAGGTGTGGCCCAAAGCATGGATATTAACACTTATATAAGATTATGCATTGCCAGTCATAATCACTACATTGAGTTTTAGTGCCATATTTAAGAGTCTGAAGCATGTAATGAGGTACAAATTGTGTTCATTGAGCATGCATTTAAAACCTGCGTGAATGTCATCTGATGCAAATGTCTTGTGAATTAACTAACCACATAATTACTGCCACATTCTGGGCCCAAGAATAAAAGACAGCTAAAGAGTGTGTGTTGAGAGAGAATGATAGCCTCAGATGGAGTGGTCTGTTATCACACCTACACAATATTCAATGTTAAAGAAAAAGGAAAAAGAAAATGTCTTTTTGCAGATGATGCAGGACCATTACATTGGCAGCAGCATTCAGGCTCTTTTTACCAAGAACCTGTAACAAACCTGGTTGTTATACTGTGAACACTACAATCCCTTGCAGAATGTAAGTGAATAATATTGTATATACTGTTAAATATATTACATGTATTATATACATATAATATATTAATATATATATATATATATATATATTAATTGTTTCTTTTTCATAATAGATCGTCTGGTGTTACATGTGAATGCTCAATTAAAAAAATAAAACAGGCTATTGTCTCACCAGTTTTCTATGCAGATCAAAAAACAGTGCAAATCATGTTTCTATGCATTACTATGATTGTCCACAAGTAGTGTAGAGGACAGTTTGTTTCTGTAACAGATGATCAGGAGGAACTGATCCTATTCATAATGTAGACTTGCCTGTGTGATAAGTAGCTGGATTTATGTTGAGAACAGGCAAAACTAGAAAATGTACAGGGTCTGAGTTGATTCCTAACTTTGCATTGCACTGAAATCTCCAAAACAAAAAGGATTGTTTTTGTTTTCACTCGCAATGAAGAGGTCACATTACTTACACACAGCTCCATCGGTTGACTCATATCCTACTGATTAACATTCATCTACAGGCAATATGTGCTACAAAGTGATCCAGGAAATTGGCTGTGAAAATGATAATATATGTAGGAGTGTCTTCTCTATAATGTTTGTAATGGTATGGTATTGGTGTCCTGAGATTAAAGACAGTTAATGTGCCTCATTTCTTGACACTTATGTGCTCCCTGAGAGAGAGAGAGAGAGAGAGAGAGAGAGAGAAAAAGAAAGAAAAGGGGGAGGTGTCTTGACGTCATTCGTGTTTTTAGCGGTCTACACGGTTTCCACAAACAGTCTTCTCGTTCTGTCTTCAGATCTGTATGGCTGTATGGTCGATGCTTTGCCTCAAACCTTCATATTCGTGGAGAGCCTCTGTTTTCCCAAAGACAGGAAGTTTTTTACACGGTGGACAAGCATCCAAGTTATCCTTAATGTGAAGAAAAAGGTATGTTACGTGGGGCGGATGGGTTGACTTTAATGTAAATTGCTCACTATTTCGTTTGCGCAACTTTGCTGTAGTAGGTAAGAGTTTCGTTTCAGCACCATGGATAGCACCATAGTTCATTAGCGAGTACAATGTTTCAACTGTTTGTTTTTTTATTTTCATTTGTACCGGTCCAATATATCGTTTTACCAGTTTCATGAAACGCATTAGTGATCTCTTGTTTATGGATTAGAAGTGGCTCGACTGGCAATTTAAAACCTTTGGCTGCATGTTGCATTAAATGTTTTGCTTATTGTCTTGCACTCGATTAATTGTCAGTTGTCTCTCTTCAGGTCGATTATCGTGAAGATGAATGAGAGCGCAACAGCAAACGAGAGTGTGGCGGGGTTTCCCATGGCCTCGTGGGTGGAAGCCGGAGCCTTCAGCGGAAACAGCAGCCTGGCGCTCTCGTCATCCTCCCTGTTTCTTGACTTTCCAGTAAACCCATGGGACATTATGCTGTGTCTCTCCGGCACTGTGATCGCATGTGAGAACGCCATCGTGGTGGCGATCATCTTCTACACGCCGACTCTGCGCACCCCGATGTTCGTGCTGATCGGAAGCCTTGCGACTGCCGACCTGCTCGCGGGAGTGGGACTGATCTTAAACTTTGCGTTCCAGTACTTGATCTCATCGGAGACGGTCAGCCTGATCACGGTCGGTTTCCTCGTGGCCTCGTTTACAGCCTCGATCAGCAGCCTGCTGGCCATCACCGTGGACCGCTACTTCTCCCTGTACAACGCGCTCACGTACCTCTCGGAGAGAACGTTGCACTGCGTGCACTTGATGCTGCTGGGCGCGTGGGGAGCGTCGCTGGGTCTCGGCATGCTGCCCGTGCTCGGCTGGAACTGCGTGCATGAAAAGGCCTCCTGCAGTGTCGTGCCGCCGCTCACGCGCACCAACGTGGCACTGCTCGCCGTGGCCTTCTTCACCATTTTCATCCTCATGCTCGGCCTCTACTGCAAGATCTGCAAGATCGTGTGCCGCCACGCGCACCAGATAGCGCTTCAGCGCCACTTCCTCGCGCCGTCGCATTACGCCGCCACCAAGAAAGGTGTTTCCACGCTCGCCATCGTCCTGGGCACGTTTGGCGCGAGCTGGCTGCCCTTCGCCATCTACTGCTTGGTTGGCGAGCGCGAGGACCCGGCCGTGTACACGTACGCCACGCTACTTCCGGCCACCTACAACTCCATGATCAACCCGATCATCTACGCGTACCGCAACACCGAGATCCAGCGCTCGCTCTACGTGCTTTTCTGCGGCAGCGCCGATGTATCCTATCGGTCCAGGTCACCGAGCGAGGTCTAGATACGACCCTCCTTTATTAAACTCACATCACATTGACTGATCTTCTAAAACTAAGTCAGAGTTAGTCAGTTACACAATTGCACTTTACTAAGACTCGAGCCAGCCATGAGGCGTTCTCAATGCTGTGAACAACGGACTTTGGTGACAAAGCGACAACCTGACGTAAATAATGTATCTGAACTAGAAGTAAAAAATACAAAAGACAGCACTTTATATGAAGATTATAAACGCCAAAGCAGTATTGTACAGCCCGTGAGTTCTGTGATTTATGTGTTGAATTTTTTTTATCTTTTAAAACTGGCTTTGAACGTGTGTTTTTATATGGAACAGAAAGTGAATTAAAAATGTGGATCTGCAATTTTGTCTCTGTATATTGCACACAGCACTACTATAGGTTGATACAACTTTTGTCCCGATGATGCCAGACACAGAAAAAGCAACAGAAACCACAAAGAAAGCAATGGAGGCGTTATTATAAATATTAGTAAACTTCTAAAATAAGAAGAAAACATTTACAAAGCCAGCCATGCCGTGGCTTTGGAAAGTCAATTGGTGTACCTACTTTTAATTTTAAAACAATCAATTAGAGACATAATTATTTCAGCTTAATTCACTGTATCAGAACTTCAGTGGGATAAAGGTTTACATACACCAAATTGACTGTCTCTTTAAACAGACTGGAAACAAAAAAATAATAATGTTATGACTTTTAGAAGCTTCTGATTAGCCCATTGTCTATTAGAAGTTAATTGCGAGTACACCTGAGGCTGTATTTTGCAGCCAGTGCCTTTAATGGATATGGAGGAGAAAATCCAAGAAACTTGAGCCAAAACATCAAAAAATAATTTGTGTGAAGCATGGGGGTGGCGGCATCATGTTGTGGGGATGTTTTGCTGGAAAAGAGACTGGTGGACTTTAGAAAACATATGTCAACATGAGGGGGGGGAGGATTATCTAGAAATACTGAGACATCACTGAGACAATAATTGGACTACAAGACATCTGTCAAAAAAATTTAATCATGGTCACAACTGGGTCTTCCAGCAGAACAGTGAGTCTTAGTATACCTCCAAAGTTGTAACAAAATTGATTAAAGTCAAAGCCCAGACCTGATTCCATGACAAAATTTGTGGCTTGAATTGAAAAAGCATGTCTAAGCAAGGAGATCCACAAATAGTTATTATAAACATTATGTTCATACACATTATATAATTGTCATGGCAATAATGGGCTTTCATTTATCTCTTTAAACTGTTCCTTTTCAGGGCAAGAATGATTGTACAATATACAACTTTAATAGAAAAAAACCAAGCATTTGGTGCACAAGTTTTAATTTATTTTGGGTTTTCTGTCCCGCAGAAATCAACATAGGGTCAAAATTATACATACAGGGTTTAAAAATAGTCTTAGATTATTAACTTAGTGGAGTGAAAGTTCCAAAATGTCTTTTATCTTGCCAAGGCCAAGGCCCATTCCTGTTAATGATTATGACTGACTACAGCTGGTAGATTCTATGCACAACATAAAAAGTGTTTGTTTGACAAGTATAAGTTAATAGGGGGTGAAGCAATTTTACCAAGGTCTGGAAGAAGACCCAAACTGTCACCCTCAGCTTAGAAGAAATTGCTTTAGATGGTCAGGAACAAGCCAGGAACCATCAAGGCACAGGCCTGCCATGAACTGGAAGCTGCTGGAACAATCTACAGTCCAGCAAGTTTTACATCACCATGGACTGAGAGACTGCTGTCCAAGAAAGAAGCTCCAAAAATCATTTCAATTCAATTAAAATTTATTTCTATAGCACTTTTAACAACAGTCATTGCCACAAAGCATATATGCATATATGTATATACAGTCTGAATATAAACTTATGAATCTATATATATATATATATATATATCCCTATTGAGCAAGTCTGTGATGACGTTGGCAAGGAAAAAACCCCTGAGATGACAAGAGGAAGAAGCCTTGAGAGGAACCAGACTCAAAAGGGAACACATCCTCATTTGGGTGGCATTGGATAGTGCGATTACAACACACTGTAACTGTGCATTATATGGTCAAAATCAACACCTTCAAGCTTGATTAAAGTTTGCAGATGACCACATGGACAAAGAAAAAACCTGGAGGAAAGTTTTATGGTCAGATGAGAGAAAGATTGAGCTGTTTGGCCACAATGACCAGAGGTATGGAGGAACACTGTACCAAATGTTAAGCATGGTGGTGGTAGCAGTGGATGAAATAATGGAGAATCTCAGAATTTTTTTTAGCATAACCTCAAACCAAGGTAGATGGTTGAAACAAGTTAAGACAATTGGGTGTTCCAACAGGACAATGACCCCAAACACACATGAAAGTTGGTTGTGGAATGGGTAAAGCAGGTAAACCTTAAGCTTTAAACAAGTCCAGATGTCAGCCATATTGAAAAAAATGTGGACTGTGCCTAAAAATCGGGTCTGTGCCCGGAAGCACACACATTTATTTGAACTCTACCAATTCTGTCAAGAAGAGTGATCGAATGTTTAGTTGGAATTCACATGCCCATGGCTACTATTCCTTGACATTCCTAGTAGGACAGATTTGATTTATTGTCTTATTTTAATTTATCTCTGTTGCTCCAGTTAGCTGTGAGAGAGTTGTGGGTGCAGAGACGCACATCACACATTTTTACAAGCAAATTTGAGTGACAGCATGTAGTGGGAGTGTGTAGTGACAGTGTGTTTTGGTTCATGAGAGCTGAATGACGTGTGGTCTAGCGTTTGTATGTAGTCCATGTTGCCACTCCGACTGAAGAGACGGGACTCTCACAGATGCTTGAGTTTTACTGACTTCCATAAAAGTGACATCACCTTTCACAATGGCCCGATGGGCCTAAAAGTAGAGACTCATTTTAAAATGCATCTGCTTTGGTTGCTATAGTTCCATGGTCATTTTTGAAAAAGGTTGACTGTGGCACAGTAATTCATAATCATACAGTGACTAATTTTATTTCTTTAATTAATAGAAGTGATGGTCACTGGGTTGCATGTTGAAGTGAAACATTTTGGCAAAATGATTATTATGCATTTAATAAACAGGTTGTGTTGTGAACATCACATGGCATTATAATGATTAATGACACGTTCATTACCATGTGATTACATTATGAAAGAATTATTATAGCACGCTTTCATGAGGTATTATTTAAGTTTAGAAAGATGCTTAAGAAATTATAGTAAATAGCTTAGCCTAGCTTGCAAATTTCCCAACTGTGTGACTAATAAAGGATATCTTATCTTATCCAAGTAACATTATAAAATTATTATAATGACTAATGAATTTCATAGAAAGTGTTAATGTGTTGTTTTTCCCCCAAACTGTTTATTCACCACTATAAGTTTTCATTGGCTTGGATGGCTGTCTTGCATGTCTTGCTCCTTTTCCCTTTTCCTTTATTTATTTGATGCTTTATTCATTGATGCCGCACCCACATAACCTGCTGCATCTCTCATCCAGAATAAGCAGGAGAGAGATTGTGGCTGTCAGTCTCACTGGGAACATTAAATGCAGACATGGCATTAGTCAGGATCTTCGCCGTTCTCCATATCATCATACAGCTTCAGCAATTTTTTTATTACTGTAAGTATTATAACCAGTGTATATGTTCATCTCAACAGAAATGTCAGAGCCAATTTTTTAACCAGCCAACCAGTTTATATGAAAAGCAGAAAATAGAATAGATTGCCAAAAGATACTATGATCTTTTACACAAATAGCCCAAGTATAGTCCAACATTTGCAGCTTTTTATAATTACATAAGGCTAACGTTGCAAGCAAGTAAGGAAGGACACCAAACATGCCTTGGCTTATTATTGCATTTTTGGTATGTTAGATTACACTTAGTTTAAAGTTAGAATAAGGGGCATGGCTTTTCTTTTGAAATAATGTATATGAAATCTTTCAAAGCTTTCAGTTTTTGGTGTGTCGAGACACAGTCACTGAATACTAAGCTAGCAGACACTAAGGACTGGCCAATGCTGTCACTGATACAAATACTCCCATTACAGTACTTAGTCATGGTACCAGTTGTACTGTAGTGACCATCTCCAAGGGCTTTGGGATAGCTGCTAAGGATATGTTCTAGAGACCCCCTTCCAGGGCAAAGAGGGCATGATAATGCCTTACTCCTTCCACAAATATGGAGTTTGTAGATGACCTGGATAAAGAACTTTGTGTTCTGGGGGTCAGCCCACCCGATGTCTGTTCAGTTGAGCTTCCATTACAGGGTACTCTCCCATCTTGTCCAGGCTTCCTGCTGCTTCTCGTGTACCTTTTCTGTACTGACCTTGTCCTGGGTCTTGTTGCAGTAGGGCTTGGGGATCTTCATCCACTAGCCACCATCCCCACTATTCCCCTTTATCTCAGCCCTATCTCTTCCAACTAATTGCAGTCCCTCTATATCCTGTCTGTCTGAATCTTGATGCTTGATGCTCGGGTCTCTGGAGTCATAGTACTGCAGTGCTATTCTTGTATATGACACCATGAACTCCTCAGTGGTGCTGTTAAATAGAAGCTGTTGCTCCTCCCATATAGAGCTGATCTGCTTCGGCTGCATGGCAGACCCAGCCATCTTTAGTGGTCGCTGGATATCTTCCTCACCAAGACCTCAACCATTGTCATTGGCATTGTATACACCAGCGGCTAGAGGATTGAACAGAGGATACCATAATGGTAAACCTCGAACCTTTCATGTAAACCAGTCTTCTTTCCCCTCTTGTGATTCCCCTCTGACCAGCTGTGTGACGCCAGCCATGTACTCCAAGCTGCCTGGCATGCCTGGAAAACCCACATTCTGCACTCCTGAGTCGATGTAGGTATTCTGGATGAGAAACGGTCTTAGCCATTGAGACAAAATGCTGAAAAGTGTCTTGTCCTTTCCTCTGAGCTCTCCATCTTGAGATCCATATGCCATCTGCACACATCCATCCATTGGAACCTTTCCCCTGGGCCAGATGACCCTCAAGAACATCAAGAGCAATTGGCATCTGTCGTGCTTCTACCCAGTTAGAACTTTTGCTAAAACTAAATAGGTTCGCCATAAAGGCTGCATTCTTTGACATTTCTCTCCTCTGCTTGGCCACACCTGTCAGAATATTGGCTGCTGGTAATTTCTAATATAGCCTGGAGTCAGATTTCAGAGTCACACTTAGCTGTTGCTTCTATAATTCAGATAGCATCTTTCTCAAAGTGGTGCCAATCACTCTTGCTGGTTGAAGGCCACTTGAACAGTTGGAGTCCATGTGCAATGATGAAGTAGCCTTTGGTGCTTGGAGATTCTGTGACGTGAATGTGCGCTGTATTGTTCTTTCCTTTGCCAAGCTTTCCTTTCTGACGTGGTTTATCCTTAGGCTTTATTACAGGCCTTGTTGCAAATATATCTTGAGCTTTTAGTTGATAATCCTTTTGGTTGGTTTATCTTTTTAGGTCTGTCCTAGTGACGAGCTCATTGTCCCTCTTTCTTGGGTCCCCCCTGGGTGTTTGATTTGATAGATTCATCCACAGAGAGTGTTGGGTTTGCAGACTGAGCTGCTACCACTTCCTGCCCCAATGTCTCCCCAAAATTTTTGGTTGTCATTGAGTGCCACTGGCTATGTCAGATCTGCTGATGATAAGGTACATCCTAGAATGCACTGGGAAGCATCATCAATGATGCATCTGTCCCAGTAATGAAAATGAACCAAATTCTCCTATTATCTGATATGAGAGCTCCAAAAATCCCTAATGAATTGTTAAACTAAACAGGGTGTTTCAAAAGTCTGGATCCATTGTCAGTTTTCCTTATATAAAAGGAAATCACCTCTGCATGTAACAACTTCAAGTCTGATACCTTAAGAAATGTTCTACATTCTTGCATTCAGCGTACACACAAGTGTTGCAAGTCCAAGGCCGTCAATTTGAACATTTGTTGTAATATCAGTATTCAAATAAATAATTGCCTATGGATCCAGACCTTTGGGACAACCTGTATAATAAAACCAATGGTCCTTTAACACGTTTTCATGTTCACTCCAATCACATATATTTTGTCCTTGTAAGTTTGTAAAGAACCCATACATTTATATACATTTTTAACCCTAAAGCTCCATGGTGTCTCAGAAACTGACAGGCAAAGGACAAAAAGGTTGTAGTGGTGGTATTTTCTGTGAACTTTCCAGGCATGAGAGTTTATTTCATCCAACACACTTATGTATATTGTTCATAGGCATGCCAAGGCAGTTCTTAGAAACATGCAGATAGAAGAAGAGAGGCATTTATGTGTTCTAACTGGCATTTCATAAATGTAGAGGAATGTGCTTAGGCTGTTAAAGAAGTTGACTAGTTAGCAAGTTCTTTCTTGGGCAGAACTTTGAATACAGGGACCACTGTGTCACACTAAACTACCTTTATTTACTTTAACCGTCTATAATTTGAGAGATATTATTGCACTCTTGAACAAACTACTCTAAATCAGAGGGAAAGCACAAACAATGGGCAGTGATTAGGAATATCTGCATTTTTTTTCAATTTTTAGCACCACTCACTTAATGTATCCACAGTGCCTAGTGCAGTTTATAGTGCATGCACAGATGTGTGTGCATGTGTGTATGATGATTAACCACCCCTCTTCCTGGAAACATAGGCAGGCCTGGATGCAAGTGCTCAGTAAAGCACTTTATTCTTCCCAACTCACACAGAGCTGAATGATTACATTGTGAAAACACAGAAAATGGTCTGTTTCTGCCCAGTGCTGCACTATAGCAGGTATGTGCATTTTAAGCTAATTGAAAATGCAAATATGAATAGATTCACAAGTCATCAGATGATGCTATTAATCAACATGCTATGATGCGATCTATGATGATGATCTTTGCAAACTATTTGCTCTTTATTCAAGTTATCACATGCAAAATCCCAAAAGATGGCATACGCTTTGACTAAAGACATTCAAACGAAACTTTTAACAACTCCATACAGTTCATGTCACCATACATTACCTGTGATATGTCAGTTTACATACATGCTGTTAGTATTTGGTAGCATTGCTTTCAATTGCTTGAACTTGAATCATACTATTGGTGTAGTCTTCCGGCAACTTCTCACAATACTTTGCCAGAATTTTTTGTGAGAAATTTTTTTTTTCTATGAGACAGTGCTATGCGTTGGCCATTCTAAAATTTTCACTTTCTTGCCTTTAAGCTATTTTGTTATAACTTCGGAGGTCTACTTCAATGTCCTGCTGGAAGAACCAGTTGTGACCAACATGATGTTGCCACCCCCATGCTTCACACTTGGGATGTTGTTCTTTGGATTACAAACCTCACACTTTTTCCTCTAAACATCATTATGGCCGAACAGTTTTTTTTTCATCTCAGTTATGGAATGGCCTTCCAATTCTAACAGTTCTAACTTCCTAACAGTTCAGGACATAGACACTATCTCTGTGTTTAAGTCTAGGCAGAAAACACATTTGTTAAGTCAAGCCTTTTGTTTATAGCCTTTTATTAGGTAAAGGAGTAGATCTGGAGGGTTCTTGGGCATAGAGTGTTTAGATAAACTGGGATGCTTGGATGCTGTCACCCCCCATTCTTACTTGTTTACTCAGGTTTGTTGATGGTTTGTACTTTCTGTCTCTCCCTTTTAGTTATGCTATCATAGGTAATCTTGCTGGAGTCCCTAATTGCACTCAGTACATGATATACACTGTTTCTTAACCATTACATGATGATGAGCATGTCTAAAATTATGTTTTTCACCTGTCTCTCTCTCTCTCTCTCTCTCTCTCTGTCTCTTGAGCTGCACATGCTGCTCCTGAGGTACCAGTGATCCTGAGCCCACTCTGCTTTCCGGACCTACCTGATCCATCCTGATGTCCTACTTCTGGTTGGAGTTATCATCACTTGAAAACCACTTTCTACTTTTGAGGATGGCCCCATATGAACTGCCTCAACATACACCTAGAAATGTAATGATGGTTTTGAACTGCTGTTGACCTGAGCCGTTCTGTTACAATGGCATAGGACTTAAATTACCACAAACAGTCTTGCACTCAAATCTCCCTCAGTGAATCAGCTGAAAAAGAACAGATTTTATGTAAAACTATATTGAATTATGTGCCACACATCTGTACTTTTTTGACCATATAACAAACAGTTATAGAAGTGAGTTAGTTGTATTCACACTATCTAGTGTCACACAAATGAGGATGGGTTTCCCTTTTAAGCCTGGTTCCTCTCAGGGTTTCTTCCTCTTGTCATCTCAGGGCATTTTTCCTTGCCACCATTGCTACAGGCTTGCTTATTAGGGACATAATAATCCTCCTCTCACCTCCCCTACTTTAGTAGGGGTGGTATGTGTGTATGTCTTCCTCAATCTCGGGTCCTCTACCAGAGGCCTGGGAGTTTGTGTGTTCTACATAGTATCTGCACTGAACTGCACATTTCTGGGCAGAGACCTCAGTTGATATGCCTGGAATCTGTTGGAGCCACTCTCCAAGTTTGGGAGTCATGGCCCCTAATGCTTCTATTGCCACTGGAACAAGTTTGCACTTCCACATGTGTTCCAGTTGTTCCTCCAGGCCTTGGTACTTCTCTGTCTTCTCATGCTTCTTCTTCCTGATGTTACTATGAGTTGGAATAGCTACATCTATCACTACTGCTGTTTTCTGCTCACTTATCAACCACCACTATGTCTGGTTGGTTGGCCAGTAGCTGTTTATCTGTCAGGAACTTATCTCTATTAGCTCACAAGATCTTAGCTCTATTGTTCTCAACTACTCTCTGTGGTGTCTCCTATCGGAAATTGGGAACTTCTAACACATACTTGGCGCAGATGTTTCTGTAAACTATCCCTGCCACTTGGTTAAGTCTTCCAGTATATGCTGTCCTAGCTAGCATTTTGCAACCAGCTATTATGTGCTGGACAGTCTCAGGGGTGTCTTTTCACAGCCTTCACCTTGGGTCCTGCCTACTGTGGTAGACCCCTGCCTCTACAGAGCTGGTTCTTAGGGCCTGTTCTTGTGCTGCATTGATCAGTGCCTCTGTGCTGTTCTTCAGGCCTGCTTTTTCTAGCCACTGGTAGGATTTCCTGATGGCAGCCACTTCCTCTATCTGCCAGTGGTACATTCTATGGAGGGGCTCGGTCTTGCACAATGCTTCCTCTTCCTCCTCACTATCCTCTGTCTTCTGCTGCCTGTGACACTGGTTCATCAGTTTGTCCTGGGGGACCATCTTCTTGATGTATTCACAGATGTTCCTTGTTTCATTCTGGATAGTGGCTCTGACACTCACTAATCCTCACCGCCCTTCTGTCTGTTGTTCATAGAGTCTCAGGGAGCTGGAGTTTCCATGTTTTGACATCAGTGACATCTATTTCCTCCTGCGGCCAGCTCACTGTTCCATCTGGGTATCTGATGGTTAGTAGGGTGTACACGTCTTATTCTTACCATTTATCTGGCTTCTGAGCACCTGTCTGACCCTCTGGAGATATTTTGCTGTGGCTGATCTCCTTGTAATCTCATCCTAATTCCCATTGGCCTGTGGGATACCGAGGAACTGTCTATATCTGCTATTTTGCCCTCTGGTAACTCCACTCCCTCAGTCCTGATCACTTTCCCTTTCTTGGCCACCATGCATCTGCATTTATCCAGTCTGAATGATATCCAGATGTCCTCACTGTAGATTCTGTTGAGGTGGATCAGTGAGTTGATGTCTTGTTCACTCAGCATACAGCTTGATGTCATCCATGTACAGCAAGTGGCTTGTGGTTACACCACTTCTGAACTTGTTTCCATATCTATTCTTTGTTATGATATGGTTGTGCATCGGGGACGGGGAGAGTGCATCACCTCGGTATGGCGACTTGTGCGATGGCCGTTGAATTGGCTTCCTGTGTTGTCTTCCACAGCTGCATTGAGTTCTTAATGAAGCTTATCAGTGCCTTGTTAGCCTTGTATAGTGCCAAGTAATGTAATAATGTGTGTGTGTATATATATATGACAGTGTCCATTGTTAAAGCACTATACAAATTGGATAGAATAGAATTGAATTGAATTGAATTGAATCTGCCCAGAGAACACTCCTCCAAAAGTCTGGTCATTAACTGCAATCTTCAGTATGGCTTTTTTTATGCCAGTCTTAGAAAAGGGGCTTCTTCTTTGCATGACACTGGCCATACCGATCTGTCTCTAATTGATTATTTTAAAATGACCTCTGTTGTGCACAAAGTAGATGAGCTAATTTAGTTGCAAAAAGAAATGTATGACAACATAAAATATGTGGAGGTGTGAAAAACTGAGGCTGAATATATTTAGCTTAGGGGTATTTAAACTTTTAGCACAAACTGTTCACACAGTCATTTCTAACAGAACCTCTGTTAGCTGTGTATCACTGCCTAGAATTTTTTATTTTGTTGCCTGAACATATCACACTGTCTCTTTTCACACAAAAAAAGAAATATAGTGTTGGAGCACAGGCTTAGCCTCTTGGGAGCCACTGGAACTTATGGTTCTTTTTCAAGTATTCATTAGTTAAGTGTCAGGACACTGGCAGCTCTTTCAGAGGCTAAAACCCTCATCAAATCGTATGCGCCACTGTCACTTCTGTCACTGGTGCTGATCCTTGATCACTGAGCTACAATGGACCCTGGAATATTACTGCATTATGAGTGGTGTTAATGTTACTTAACGTATTATGCTAGCAATAATTATTACATTATAATGCTGTTACATTTACGTTAGGCATGTAGTTAGAACCAGCTTACAAACAAATATATAATTAACTAAATAAATCAATACACTGACAAGATAATTTATATATTTTTTCCATACTTATTTAGAAAACAGCATGGTGGCCCAGCAGGTATCGTAGCTGCGTCATGGCTCCAAGGTCCCCGGATCCTGAGCTTAGGTTGCTCTAATGTTCTCCCTTTATATGCATGGATTACCTCTGGGTTCTCTGGTTTCCACCCATCTCCCTTAAACAGGCCCCGGAATAGAAACTCTTGTTGTTCAAGAATTTAACACATGACCTAATCTGTCTGTCAAAACAAATTCCTGATATTAGCTACATTTTGTGTTTCGTTAGCCATTTTATATCATCAGGGCAACTAGCAACCAAAATCTAACTAAAATCAATATGGTTACAGACTTTTTTTTTTTTTTCCATTTGTTATTCTTTCTTGTAATTTTCCTTTCACAATTTAAACTGATTAAAAATAATCCCCGGAGTACTTTTAAAAAGTATGGTTGCATATTATATGTAGGATTGTGTATTATATAGGGTTGCATATTATGATGCTAATTATACTTAAATTTGCATAGGTGGTGCTAAATGTTCCAAAAGCCAGCTTTTTATGCAATAATTCTGGAAGAAAAAAAATAATTTTGACTGTATACAATATTTTTGAAGAAATTTGCCTGTTTTTGATTTCGAAAACAAGAGTAGTGCCCCCCAGTGGCTAATTTCTGTAAGGTTGCATGGTAGATGGTGCCTAGACGGACAAGCAATTCGAGTTTTGTTGTGACAAGATGAAAGCTGTTTAGCCGAGCTTGTCCATGTTTTTAAGCTATCAAGTCATTATTAGTAAAATCTGTAAATTTAGCACTTATAGATTTTGCACCTTAGGTCAAGATCAAATCAGTATTTTTATGGGATCTTAAGGGTTTTTTTTTTTTTTTTGAGCCAAGGAATCTGCACAACCATTTATCCATTTATTGATTTTCTAGCCCTTATGTACCAAAATCTTTTAAGGGCCAAAATCTAAACTGTCATGCTGTAGCGCCCCCTTCAGGCCAATTACGTGAGTAGAAAGAGGGAGTACTACCTGCTGACCAGGTTTAGAGGAGAAAAGGGTTTCAGTTAGGGGTGTGATGATACACTCCACTCACAAATTGATTCACAATAATGGCTCCACAATTCTATATAATTTGATTCTAAGAATATTTTGAACAAAATTTGAAGGAAGGATGAGAAAAGATTCCTTTTTTAAATTTCTGAATCAAAATCAAAGTTTCTTTGTCTGTATAAAACTAAATAAATCAGAGAATTGATAAACAAGAGGTTTAATATTGTAAACAAAATGTACTACAGGTTCACCATATGTTAAAAATAAATAAATTTTAAAATCCTCCCATAAATTGATTGAAACAAAGTCTCTGACCCAGCGGAAACAATCAACTGAAACATAACGAGCTCCGTAGCAACGCCTGAGGCATCATTTTAATTGGAAATAGAGCTCCAAAGTGGGCTAATGCATGCAACTTCTGGTGTTCAAAGAGGACAACTGCACTAGATGTATTATTAATAGAATGCTGATTCCTACAATGAGTCACAAATTCTTACAATGCATATTGTCACATTTTTGCATTGTGATGTTTACACCCCAAGTTTCAGCACTACATGCTTGGACCACCACTAGCACTACTACTACTACTACAACTAATCCTATCAATACACATTTATGCTTATGGAACACAGTAACAGTAGATAAATCTGTTAGTAACAATTTTCTAGTTGAAATGACTGATTCATGGATGGATTCATTAAATAATTGACTGAAATGTTTCACATACAAATTAAAAACACAACACAGCTGATAACCTGGTATATTATGCTGATTTTGTGGTGCCATCATCTGGTAAAGTGCAACATTTACACTCTCCACTGTGAACTGCAGACAGCACTGCAATTCCTCCATGATGGGAGAAGAAATGGTAAAAAAAAATATATATATATGTTGTATTATGTATACTGCATATGTATATCAAAATATTATGTCAAACATGCATATATCTAAAGACATGTGTCATGGAACCTTTAACATAACATTAGCTTTTATTAATTCAAGCGAACTGTTACATTAAACAGTTACATAACTTACAAGGTGTACACCTTAAAATTATATTCGTTTTTTTGTTGTTGTTGTTTCTTCTTTTATTTTCCTGTCTGGAACATAGAAACAGCTAATGTTTAGAAATGCAGGCAAAAAGTAGTAACGGCACAGTACATTCATCAACTTAACAACACGTCTATACAAACCATAAGGCAGGAGAAGGAGAAATGTATGGCCAGGTCTTTACTGTCAGACGACAGTAAATTGATACTGTAGTGGTCCGATTCCTTATTGATTTAAACACATCATGTAGAACCCTTCAGAATGCTAGAACCCTGATCAAACATAACAGCTTGCCTTAATCTTGGCATCAAACACCATGTGTTATTTTTTTCACATCTTTACAGAAAATGAGCATCTTAACCACATTTTTTCTTTCTTATCAATATCATACAATGACAGTACATATTGCTCAGAGATATGTAAAATTATTGTAATGAGAACATTATCATATATATTTTTTTTTTTTATGCACTGCATCCTCATTTTTTTGTAGGTGTTTACTGGCCTATTTAAAATGTGAATGTTTTCCTTGTACATGTAAAATAAAATAAACCAGATGGTGGCAGCATTGCCTTAGAATTGAATATGACGCTAAAGATGCATTGCCCACTTACGTAACACTAAACAGTGGCTCTTTGTGGTCCCTCCATGTGATGAGCTACAACATCAGAGTTATTTCCATTAATTGTAAAATAGAAGCGTTAAAAAACCTTGAGAACATCAACATAAGTTGAATTATGTTGTATAAAAAACATGAGCGCAAACATCCTGAAAAAAGACAACTGGAGACACAAAGTTTCCTGAAACATACCACATGGAGAACCGTGGAAGCAGGACAGAGAAAAAACGAGACACAATTTTTTTTTTCTTATTCTGTAATTTCATAATCATTCCCTCGTAAATATTCAGCTTGTCTCTCCCTTCTTCTTTTCTCTCACTCCATCCAGTCAACCTCATCGAACTCAGAGTCATCTTCTGAGTCGCTGTACTCCACAGCGATGCGTCGGGACAAGATAGTGGCTACGTCGTTGCCCACACGCTCATGCTTAGCCTCCTGTTCCCTTTGCTCCTCGACCTTCCTCAGCTGGATACCTGAGTGAGAAAGAGAGCAAGATAGAAAAACAAAATCCCTCTAGATTTGAACAAAGGCACTACTTACTTACAAGTTCCAGACAATTTATAAACATGCCCTAAACGGTTTATTGTATATTCCCAGAACAGACTAAACAAGCTACCGAGTATGCACAAAAAATAATACACAACCTACTAAATATGCCCAAAAAGACAAAACAGCATATCGACATGCTTACAAATGTGCCAAGTATGCTTGAAAAAAGCTTGAATATTACCAAAGCAGACTAAACAATCTACCGAGTTTGTAGAAAAAAGTTGAACAGTTCACTGAATATGCTCGAGTTTGTATTACCTTTACGAATGGCTTCTAATAGGACACTGCGCGCGTCGCTGATTGGCGGCAGGTTTGATGGATGTCTCTTGACTTCGTGACCCGAGTGAGTGGGCGTAGACGAAATCGGGAATGAAGGCACAGGGGGCGGACCTGGAAGCTGACAAGGAGGGGAGCTTCGGACCCCTGGGTGGGGCAGAGGAGGAGGCGGGGGAGGAGGAGGTAAGACAGTGCCGTCTCCCATGCCAGGGAGCAAGATTTTGTCCTGCTGTAGTCGGGCAGGAGAAGAATGGAGAGGTGGAGCGACAGGAGGAGGGGCGGGGTGTAATACACCAGGGGCAATTTGAAGGGGTGCAGGAGGAGGGGGGATAATAAGGGGTTGCTGGGAAGGTAATGGGGGGATTGGGGGTGGTGTGCTGCGCATGCTTGAACCTGATATGGTAGATGGGAGAGGAGGGGGGGGTGGGGGAAGTGGGGGAGGAGGAGGGGGTGGAGCACTGGGGTTCAAGAAGACAGGAGTGCGGGCCGGAGACTGAGGACGGCTGTCGGAGAAACCCGAACTGGAGCTGAAAGAGAAATAAAAACCAAGAAAGGTCGTGCCGTTGAGACAGAACTAGGGCTATTTTAGTTTTAGCTGGAGTTACAAAATATGTATATATTAAATACCAAAAATATTCCATTCATGATATTTCTTTGCAGCATTTCAATCAGCTAATACTACTATAGAACTAAGTATATTAAATAAATAACAGGTCACCAATCGCACTCCAATATTACTGACATTGATCAAATGATTCGTCGGCACGTGAGAATATTATCGAAAGTGATCATACTGCCTGGGATCTGAAGTGTAACACTGAATACGCTGCGGTTCCTATTGCAGTGTTCTTTAGTGTTAAAAGCAAAACGGATCAGCATGCGAGTGGTGAAACAGCGTGAGGGATGGAGGAAACTCAACTTGTCAGCTTGAATTTCTCTGGGAGTTTTGTTCTCATTTTATTGTCTTAAATAAAAGGAAAATACACCCACAGAGAGAGAGCGAGAGAGCGAGAGAGAGAGAGAGCGAGAGAGAGAGAGAGAGAGAGAGAGAGAGAGAGAGAGAACGAGAGAGAGAGAGAGAGAGAACGAGAGAGAGACCCAGATTGCAAGAGGGAGGAGAGTAGAAAGTATAAATTGTGTTTTAAACTGGGTCACGCCATGGTACAAAGCCAAGACAGAAAAACTTGTGAAGAGGAAGGTGCAGCTGTATATATAAATATATACTATATATATATATATATAAATACTTTTGTGTTTTGATTATTATTAAGGTTTATAATATAGTGCAGTTGAATTCTCAAATCTGTTCAAAAGTTACTCATTTATTTTCTATAACAGCAGCTCTGACAGTAGTTTTATATATATATATATATATATATATATATTTCAAATCACAGGTTAAACTTTTCATTCTAACACATTATCGTTGCTATAGTAACCACAACGGACTTGAATGCCGGAGGTTTTACATATGCGGAGTCTAAAAAGAAACTTTTTAAGAATTTGTTATTCAGCAAAGAATTCATTCCATATGTACCAAATCAGTGGTGAAACTGTGTGTATGGATGTGTTTATCATCATCATATCATTTATGGAAGGAGTCTCCACTGTCAGCACTTTTTAGTAACAGTTTTGTATTGCCAATGTTCTTCTGGAAAAAAAGACAAACAAAAATGTCGTATATACTGTAAAGAATAAAACACTTTAGGACATGTTATAGGAAAAATAATCAACTTCACATCACACCACCCTGTCCTTGTTATTATTTTCCCATAATTATGTTCCTTACATGAACATTACAATAGCCAAACACTCCCATGTCTCCACCTGAACCCAAACATACAACTACGCTTAAAATTATTAGCTTTAGGTTGTTTTACTTCATGTAAAGCTACCATTTTGTGTAAAATCAGCATTCTCAGACTTCTGTTCCTATGCCATGTATGCACTTCAGTTCGCTGTATTCATCTATCTATATAACATAGCAAGCTCAATTCTGCTCATACTCTACATTCCTGAGCAAAGAAACATTACATTCGAACAACTCTTGTATTTACCCAATCGACAATTACAATTGTATTGTATTTAACCCCCATAAAGCCCCAGGTGTATACGCCTGACATCAGAGCATGCTGAGATATTTGAGAATGCTGTGCGCACCATGGACTAATCCATCATCGAGAAAGTCAGGAGTCAAGATGTTCATGCTGGGTGCAGTGTAGAGGATCTCAGCTGAATCTCCTCTCCAGGTAAAAAAATCTCCCTTTCCTGCAGGGACTGAGAACTGAGAGAAGAGCAAGCCTCCCACTCTTACATTTCTTTTCTTTCTTTTTTTTTTCTCTCCTCAAGGAGACCTCAGAGAGCATTCTGAGCAGCTGGATTGCTGCTTGGTTTGGCAATTGTAGTGTCTCAGCCCACAAGATCCTGCTGTGGGTAGTGAAAATAGCTGAGAACATCACCATGGTCTCTCGTCCCTCCATTAAGGGCATTTACAATAAATGCTGCATCTGCAAAGCCGCTAGTATTCGCATGTATTCTTCACATTTCTTATCCTCCTGCTGTCTAGTCTAGCATGTAGGCCATTTCTACAGACTTTTTCTCCAAATCGCTCAGGCTCCACAACTCCCAGCTACCAACATCCTTCCCATCTTCAAGAATGTTCAAGTGGATAACTCTTTCTTTCTTTTTGCACAACCAAACCTTTTACACTGCACTCATTTCCAACTCAGGAAAAATTTTACTTACATGCATCGACCACTGCATATACCTATGATGCCATGTTTTTTGCACAATCAGCAAGTTCAGGATCCTGCTCTACAGTGTGGATAGTGTGCATTAGTACTGTGAAATTACCTATGAAGAACATTCCAGTCCTTCAAAAAGATTGCGGTCAATAGAAATATCCGTAGATCTCGTGCCATGATGGCCACCATGTTTAGATCATGTGACCACAACAGATAAGCAGGGACAAAAGTGCCATGAAAGGCTCCTTTTGTTCATAGAGTTGTCTAAGAAGCAGAACAAATGTCCTTTATCAGTGGTGCAAAAAAACTGCAAGAGGTAAAACCAGCAAACAGATAAGTAAAAGACTAATTTGGTACATTTAAGTAGAATCAGGAGTTTGAGGGAAAGTACATAAGGATCAGAGTCTATTTTATTGGTTTTGATGAAACACCATTTTTTCTCTTCTGACGTGAGTAATTTTAGCCATCTTTCACCTCTAGTTACGTTATTGCTGTGCAGTGAAGCCAGAATTTGGTTCCAGAACAGCAATATCAAGTTCAGTGATTTATATATATTCTGGGATATTATAGTCTGGGAAGAAAAGCCACTTTCACTGAATATTGTATATATAAATACTTGGAAAAAGTAGCAGATGGAAATGTGACAGAAAAGTCGAAGGTGTGAGGAAATGTGTGTGTTTGCTCTTATATATAGCTGAGATAAGACTTGTTTATTCATGCTGTGTGATGTGTGGTGTATGTGTGTGTGGGTACCTGATGGCGGAGGCAGGCTTGATGTCTGCAGGGTGTGAAGGTGGAGGCGGTGGAGGCTCGTGAGGTCGGCCGTACATGCGCTCCCCTGTGCGGTTGAGCAGCTCGCTCATCTGAGAGTACGGCAGAGCAGCCAGAGAGAACGAACCATCCAAATGGTCCATGTACATTTGTCTAAAATTGGTGAAACAAACAAAAATAAAAGCGGTTACCAGTTACTCATTTAATTAAAGCATTCGAGTGTGCACACACACACTTGCATCATATGTGAATATAGAGTTAAATATTGCATCTCTCTCTCTCTCTCTCTCACACACACACACACACACACACACACACACACACACACACACACACACACACACA
>JAQQZR010000012.1:23352642-23365944 GCA_030068235.1 Notoglanidium macrostoma | reverse complement strand
CACACACACACACACACACACACACACACACACACACACACACACACACACACACACACACACACAGATGACAGACTTTAGAAAAATATGGGCAATTTGAAACAAACTGAAATAGTGAAACATTACAAATTAACGCTGGTCCATGTAACTGTAATAGAAGTGCTTACAGAAGTGCTTTGGAGCCTCTATCAAAAACACGTCCTCATGCTAGTTCACTAGGTCAGGGAATAAAAGTACCATCAAGAACATTTTGTTGTTGTTATATTACTGGCATTAATTAAAGAATAATTCAAACAAATCAGTCAGTTAAAAGAAATGACGAGGTATAAACAGAGGACAGGCCGGTCTGTCTGCGTATAGCCGTAAACTGTAAACAAATGCCTCAGCTGACAGATTTAGCACTCGCTTATTATTATTCTTATTACATATTTTACTGACATAGAAGTGAGTCAAAATAACTTCCACTTCTACCTTTAAGACTTTACCCTGATTGTTCATTTCATGCTAATACCGGTCTGTCCACTTGACCTTTTTTGGAGTTTTGTGGATGCCACTACACCACTATGTGTGTTCACATAAACAAGAGTACAAAGAAAATCTGCCTTTCCAAAACTTTGGAAACCCAGTGTAATATTTTGGTTTAGCTCACGCAAGCATTTACAATTCTTCGATAAAATATTGGTAAATGAAGGCTGGTTTAGACTGAAACATCTACTAGTACTATTATGATACTATTAATTAGAAAAAATTAAAAAAATTATTAAAAAGAGCCACCAGCAACAAATAAACCAGTATTATAGTAGATATCGGAGTTTCTTTGTATTCAATTCTGTTTTCTACCAAACTTGGAAAATGTTCATGAAAAAAAAGAAAAAAATGTAAAAAAAAAAAAAACATAATCGCTCTTACTCACATCTTACCATAACATTTGCAACAGTAGTGCCAACGGTGAAGTCTCAGCAAAGACTTCTTTCATCAATCCTTCCAAACAGCTTGAGACTTCCAAACTGCATATTTGTGAAGAGGTTTATCCTTCACTGACCACAAATCAACGTGTTCTTGAACACAATCTGTTGCAAATTAGCCTGTTTCGCCATTTGTTCCCGAAAATGATGTCAACTTTTCCCTGGCCTTGAAAAAGTCTACGTAATTTGTTAACACCACTGGAAATGTTTGCTTAATAGACTCTACAATTTTCTATTACACTGGTTAATTAAAACAAATTCATAAAATTGAATACATCCATAGACACACTCACTGGCAATTAACAGAAACTCTTGTACTGCTGAATGTTCATTATCTAATCGTCTAATTCAATCTTCCAGAGGCTCCCCATTACTGGGCAGTTGAAAATTTAAAAATAAATCAATAAAAAAAGTCAGTGTTTTTCCAATCTTTCACTGTTAAGTTTTGGACACGCTGCGCCCACTGTAGCCTAGTCTTCTGCTCTGGTTGCCCCGTCACCTCAAGATGTGACATACTGTGCATCCTGAGATGCTTTTCTGCTCACCGTGTTTGAAAAGCTTTAGCAATACTGTACATGTTTATGGTCATGCTAATAAAGCTCTTTGAATTGAATTGAATTGAACTGAAAAGAGTGATCATTTGGGTCACAGTAGCCTTCTCGTCACCTCAAACCAGTCTATCCGTTCTCCAATGATATCTCTCTTTAAAAGGCGTTTCTGTCTCTTGAATCACTGCTCACTGGAAAATTTTTGTTGTTCACCATTCTGTGTGAACTCTAGACACTTGTGCACAAAAATCCCAGAAGATCAGCAGTTTCTGAAATACTCAACCGAGCCCATCTGTCACCAACATCCACACCACAGTCAAAATCACACAATTTCATGAACACAGCTTTAGGTCCCGACTTGTATCTTCGTGATTTTGGATAATTGAATGAACAGGTGTACAGGTGTGTGCACATCCCATAGCAGGTTCTCTTCAAACATGCTCCTTCTTTGCTAACGGCGCAGATGGAATACTGAATGATTCGGATTTGTACTCCTAGCCATTTCACTCAAAAGTGCAAGTGTGTATTTGCGTGTGAGGAGAGAAGAATCGTAACCTCCGGACAGTGTCAGCACCAATATCTGCGAGAATGAGGAGTGAGGACAGAGTGGATGTGACCGCTGCTCCAGCACTTTCACCAGCACCGCGTCCCATCACTCATGTGCTAACCTAATCTATTCCACACTAATGTAATGCTGTCTAATACAAGGCCTGCTTCTCCCACACACACAGCTAATCTAATGAGAACGAATAGCTTTCCTCTGCTTCTCCCTCTGCACAGAAGTTGATTGAACGTTGCTGGCTGCCATCATGTCATGCTCTATGAAAGATGTAGGCTAGTTTATGTGTAAATGACTAGCGCATTAGGGGGGTGGTGAGAGCACCAGTGCTATTCTAACACACCTGAGTTCAGTACTTCTAAAGAGAGTAAGAGAGTAATTTCTTTACTGATAAACAAACTTTATATGCAAATAATTTTTTGGAAAGGTAATGTTTGGAAATCTAAAATATTTTTGTACTGACCCAATGATGCACAAGACTTTTGCACGGTACTGTACACGCAGAATAAAGTCCTAATCTACGCTGAGAATAAAGTCGTAATCTATTCAGAGTAAAGGCCTAATCTAAATTATGAGTAAAGTCATGATATATTGAGAATAAAGTCGTCATCTATATTGTGAATAAAGTCATAATCTATATTTAATAATCTATAAATCTTTATAGTTGTAATCTGTACTGGCTATAAATTCTTAATGCATTGAGAATAAAGTCGTAATCCGTATCTTTAAAAAGTTTTAAACTCTTTAGAAAGTTGCAACATGTTGAGGATAAAGTTGTAAATCAGAGAGAAAAAAAAGTCGTAACCATACAAGAAAAAAGTCGCAATATTTCGAGAATAAAGTTTTAATCCTCTGACAGAATCAGGCTCATCAAAGCAACAGCAAAGATAATCTTGAGCCATCCTATTTGTTTAGTATAAATTTTGTTATAAATATTTATTTGATGAATTCTGCATCATTGAGTCGGTTTTGGAGTTTCAAACATTACTTTTCCAAAAAAATTATTTGCATTTGATGAATGTTTGTGTGTCAGCAAAGAAAGCGACATATTACGTAAGAGACCACTTTTCAGATGAAAAAAAACAAAATCTACATAATGAAAGCTCCGGTTCCTTTTTCCCCCCAATATACTATGACTTTTTTCTCAAAATACTGCGACTTTATTCTTGTAATATCAGATACAATACTCCTATCTCAACATATTCTTGAAATATTACACGTTTATCATCAAAATCTTGATTTAAACACTGTTTATTATTTTATCGATGATTATCTTTATAACTGTATTGCTCTCTTAGATCACTGAACACCTCGGTTTCTTTACGACATTGTTTAGTGGAATTTGTATTTGCGTGCAAGAAGATTGATTGACGGGAGCTATTTATATTCAGAATGAAGGGTTTAGTCGCTATTGTTTCGGGCAATCACGGGAGCTCTCGATGGTGGTGTGTTATTATGTGCTGCAGGAATGTGATCCACTGCAAAAGGATGCATTACACGCTTCACACACACACTTCTCACCCGTGTCATACTGTTCCCCTCACTTATCGAGTGTTGGGGCCACGGCAGCCCATCGTCATCCTGGGGATGTCCTGCCTGGTCTTTTATTATTACAATACTCATAAATAATAAAACTCACGTACACACACACACACACTTTTCTTTGAAATGCTGCCGCAGGGGCCAGTATGAGAGAGGAGGAGAGAAACAATGGTGGTGATGGATGAGGAGGATGAGAGTAGGAGAGAAAGAAACTGCCTTCATGCATAGAAACACAATCTGCTTCTGATTAGCTACTGATTAGCCTCTAGTGGTGGAGTGAGGGAGGTCTGCATTGTGCGTGTGTGTGTGTGTGTGTGTGTGTGTGTCTGTAATTTAGAAGCAGTCAACGCGAGGGCTTCCAATCTGTGTAAGCTATGGTGGTCTGTAACGAGGGGGATGGTGGGGGCGGGTCAGACCAAACTGTTAATCACGGAAAACATCCACCCAAGTATACACACCACCTACATCTCTCTCGCTCTCTCGCTCACACACACGTACACTGGCCCAATCTTTTATATACCCTGCAGTCATACATCCAGACACATCTCCATGGAGCTGTAGAGAAGAGTGATTCACAGCATGCCCTCACAGTGCTTTTCCATCAACAAGCCGCCGGTGCTGGTGTCTAATTGTCTAATAGATCTATCGTTCCAATCATTTCCACCTCAGAAAAGTCTGTTCTTGGGTTAAATGCCGAAAACGCTGCTGGTCGGCATCACTCAGTCGCCTCAAATCATTTACATATCCGTCAATCAAATAAATTTCCTCCAGTAACGCAAGAAGGAAACGACTATAACACTGACTACAAAACAAACTGAACAGGAGCTACCCTGCTAATGCTCATTTTAACTCATTTCAAAATACACAGCTAAAAAGCTTTGTGCTGTGCAAAAAAAATGCTGCATGACACGACTTTAATCAAGAAAAGTATATTTAGTATGATTAGTCTCAAGATCGCCTCGCCGACCTAGCGTTAGCATTCACAATGTTTTTTGGAACAGTTCAAAGTTTCAAATAAAAAGCATTTGCAGAGCGTAACAAGGACACGGGACCTTTCCTTTTACTCTCTCCTTAGACACCGATTCAGCACGAGGCCTTGCCGATCACTACGTCTCGTCCTAAATCCTAAGTCCTTTGCATTTGCCTTCATGACCCCTGACCCTCGCTGACGCCGTGTTAACTTTGGCCTTAGCTGCAAATTTGCCCAGTTATCTCCAAGTTATACAATTTATGAAATTAAGCATTTGCAGCTCACAGCTCAAGCGACCCGGTTTGATCCTGAGCTTTGCTTACTGTGGAATTTCTCGTGTCCATGTAGGTTTCTACCGGGTTCTTCGAATTTCCTTGCACCTCCCAAAAACATGCCGGTGAATAAATTGGTGAGTCTAAATTGCCCCTAGGAATAAGTAAACAAGTGTGCAAATGTGACTTTTCATGGTGTCCTGCCATTCCAGGGGCTCCGGGATAAAGCGGATAGTGAAGTTAACAGAGTGAAGGAATGAATTTATTAACTGTGCAGACCACACATTCTGCCCTGTGATCATTATACATGCGCAGAAGACATTTGTGAATGCTTTGAAAGCTACACTTCATCCGGTTCCTCCCTCTCCATACCTTTTGCTTCCTTTTTTCCTTCCTCTTGTCCTCTGTGTCCTGCAGCATCTTCTCTCTCCACAGGTCGAAGAAGTAGGACGGGTTAGTGTAGAACTTCAGAGCCTGCTTCCCGTCATCCCTGCAGAAAACAACACACCCTGATAAAGAACTCAGAATGGTAGGAAATCAGAAGAACAACATGACAAACAACCGTTCATGTTCAATGTAAGCGCGCAATACCGAGCCTATATTCCAGGGCCGAGAGACCGAGACCCTGAGCGACATTTGGACATTACGCTATGCAAATTAAGCAGAATAAAGACAATAATCCAACTTCAAATCAATTCCTTCACCATAGTATTCTCCCACATTTAATTACAATTCAAAATACTTGATAAATAATCAAACGGAAGGGCTTTGCAACAAGAAAAACAAAAAGACTTGAACTGTAGAAACATGTCACTGGGATTTTGTAGTATGTAAAAAGAATTTCATCTGGTACTTTCATTTATAGCTTATTCACGGCACACTTTAGCACATTATTTTTTTTCTAAGCGTGCACCTCTGGTCATCTACTCAAGCCTGTTTTCAACAGAATTACTATTCCAATTACTTTCTTATGCAGGAATATATTTATTCTGTCAGTTATGACAGACAGAACAAACATCCTTATGAATATTGTATTGCATTTCTGCTAATAGATCCTCCTAATTCCTACATAGTGCACCTTTAATTATATTTATTAGGGATGCCACTGAAATATTTTGGCAAACATTTTGGATTTTTTCTGAGAAAACCTTAGGCACAGAACAACATTGAGTAAGAGCATTTGTGTATATTTATTTAAAAAAAAAAAAAAAAAAAAAAAAAAAAAAAAAAAAAAACACAACAACAACAACAACAAAAAAATGTATAAAAATATAATAAAACAAAAGCACACTTTTGTAACTGCCTAGCTCTGGTACTGTATGTACGCATACATGATACCATTAATTTCAGTAAAACGAATGAACTGCAAAGACAAACATCTTTGTTAGAACTTTATTGTATTGAAATTTTTTATTTTATGCACAGCTTTTATGCTATTTATGAGGATTCCAAAAGTAATATTTTTTATGCTCCTGGATAAATTAGGGAAGATTTCATGTAAATTAGAAGCAAACTGAAGTCGTCGTATACGTATAACACGTAATTAATAGAGTAGTACAGTATATACACCGATGCTTGTGCCCGAATCTGCACTGTATTTATACAACGCTGATGAATAAGTGTTTAAAATGTGTGAGCAGATGAAGAGAAGCAAATAAGTACAGAAGAAAAATTGGTATATAAAAAATAAATAAAAAGAAGGAAATCTCAAAGTTCATATAGTCATTAGCTCTTGCTTTTTAAAATATTATCTGCCTGCATGTGCTGTCCATTAAAAAGCATTCCTGCAATGAAAGTGTGGCATTTGGGCGGCATTTAAGAGTTAATATGCACGGTGAACTCCGTGTCCTATATGTAGGAAACAGAAATAGGACACACTGAAGCACTGCGGCTCTGACGTCAAGAATCGCGCATTATTACCAGTTTAGTCTCGGACCTTTTCGATCCTCAGAAGTTTGCAGTGCACTGATGCAGAGAATAGAGAGATGGAGAACTCTGTAGATATGAAATCACAGGGAATATGCGGTACAATATTAAGTACCTGTATGATACCAAGCTTGAGTGTTATATTAAACATCCAACGGATGAAAAAAGCTACTGAATTATAGAATTATCACTACATTTTTGACTTAGATACAGTAACAGCTTGTGCGTTTTGCGATTTCTGTGTCGCCAACTAACTTGAAATAGTTGCAATAATTGTGAAGGGTTAAAGAGAACTTCGAACAGAAGAAAGACTAGCAATATCAGCATTGTGATTAGTGACAGTGACCAGTACAGTACGATTTATATTTAAATGAAGACATTCGGTCAGCCAAGCCAATAGAAACTCAGCCATTATTGTTTATATTTTCTACATGGATATTATTTCCCCTCAGGATCAGCATTAACCTTACAGCCATCCTCGTGGATTGAGTTTACATGATGCTGGCCAATGCAGTTATTTTTTAATCACAATACTGACAAACACAGTATGATATCCCACTGCACTGTGCTCCACTTAGGATCTTACTCAAGCATTGTTGTTAGAAAAAAAAACCTTAAACAGTGCAACATGGGGAAAATGAGAGAGGAGCTGGAGGAAATAACAGCAGCCAGGGGAGTGAAATGGGAGAAAATGAACAGGAGTGTGAAGAGGAAGGAGAATGTGATGAAGGAAAGACGAGTGTGAGAGGGAGTGATGGATGGAGCAGCTGTCACATCCAGAAGAAGAAGCCGCAGGTGCTGACGTTCTCCTGAAGTAATGAGGGAACGTGAGAAAACAGACAGAGGGAGGGTGAGGGAGAGAGAGAGATGAAACTTTAATACATTCCATGTTTATGAAGCGTGCTTAATTCAAAACCGCAGTCAGAGTATACCGATGGGTATAAATTTAGATGAATAGAATATGAGACCCATTAATAACCAGTGTTAAGGGAGAAGTTGTATACTGACAAATCTAACCAAGGACTTTCTCAAAGGTTCTGTATTCAAGGACCTCTTTATCCGTAACAAAAATTCCACAGACCACTTTTGTATGGATTTATTTCATGAACATTGTATTTTTTTTTTTTTATAATATTTTTAGCTTTCTATTCCTGAACTTTCCACAAAAATAACACGTTCGAGCTGACTTTGGTGCTTGGGCCCCTAAATACAATCACTTATATATAATAACCTGATAATGTGGGCTGTGATTTCCACCACTTCAATAAAGTCTCAGATCCCCTGGCAATACTTATTGGACCCCGCTTTGAGAACCACTGCCCTAACTGACCATCTGTTTAAGTTCAAGTGTTAATTATAAGGCATATCTGAATCATACAATTATTACAGGTATAGAAACACATCAGCCACAGTGATGTAGAAAAACTTGATACAAAATGTGGCAGTGGTAGCTCAGTGGTTAAGACATTGGACTAGTGATCGGAACCTCAACACTGCCAAGCTATCGCTGATGGGCCCTTGAGCAAGGCCCTTAACCCTCAACTGCTCAGCTGCATATCTGGGATATATGTAAGTAATCACTTGAAGTCCTGATACTGTGCTTTGCAACCTTCAATCTCCAAAGTCTGCTGGATGTAGCCAGTGGTCCACAAGTCCAAATGTCCACAAGTGATACTTTTTTTGTCCCCCCCCAAGGATATATGTAGCTACAGACTATGTATAAAGTCATTTAAAAGAAGAAGGTGCCTCTTGACCTGTGCTCAAGTATGCCTGAACAATCACTTCCTTTAGGAAATGGGCTAACATTTCTTTACACAGCGGAGCCACTCTTTGGTGCGCCACAATTCACATTAGCAGCTGGTCACAAACAGATCAATTTCCACTTTGCCACAAGGGATCTAAATCACCTGTACCACCAATCCCTGGGCACAGACACTGCATGTGCTGTCTGTTTGCAATGGCCCATTACTATTGTTCGGTGGCCCATTGTTGGGTCTCCTTAAGGTTTGAGACGTGCTTCCTTGATGGTTGATGTCAAACAGTACCATTGCATTATCTGTATACACTAGTATGTGTGGCCCCATTAAGGGTTCCTGCAAATGTTGCATCACAGCTCTCAAGGATTTCAAGGATGTTGAAAGGCTGACATCAAGCCTTATTTTCCATCTTCCTTTCTCTGGCAATTTCCCACACAGCCTTTCTGTGAGCCATCCATCATTACTGCTTCTTTTTTGCATGAAGAACACGTCTAAGGGCAGGTGTTACGTAAAAGGGCATGTAATTTTCAGTGCGAAATGTGTGAAATTGTAAAGGCTGCTCATTGTGTTTGTCCACCACCTCCTACAAAGCCCACGAGTCTAGCTAGATATTTCCTTTTAACATTTGTAAGCCACCTGTTACAGTCCCTGAGTCACCCCTGGGCTCATCTACGGGTCATAACACAGAGCACTGAAGGAGAAAACCTTGCCCTGGACCAACACCTTACAGTACATGCCCATGCTTCTATCACTACTACTGACACAAGCCTTTGTAATTTAGCTGACAAGCACTGAGCCTTCTGCCAGCACTGAAATAGGTGCAGTATTCCCAGTTTAACTACTTGGGTTGCTGCTGCCAACGTCCAAGCCAGACACAAAGTCTGCATATGGGCGGTGAGTGGTCATTTGCAATATCCTGTCTGTGTCCATCAGACATGGCATGTCTTCTATCAAGAAGGCTTGCTTAGCACCCAAGTCAAGCTTCATGCCAGTGAACTGCACAGTCTCTGCAGGAATTCTTCTTGGTATTGACTTTTAGTTGGAGAGTTGCCACATGTGAGATCAGGAGCTCAGTCTGCCTCTTCACCTGCTGTTGTGACCGTCCACATAGCAGCCAATCAGTCAGATAAGAAAGTACACACAGAGCATGACACTGCAAGGGCAGCCTGCACACACTTTCTGAAGTATTAGAGATATCCTAAATGGAAGCAATCTGACCCGGTACCTCATCACTCAGCTTACGTAAAAGTCACCGGAGTGGGAAAATATGCATCTTTCAGGTCTATGGACCCATATACACATATAACTTGTCTACTCCTCCATTACATGTATGCAAATATATGAAACAGCAGTCATTTTAAGACTCTTGTACCCAAAAATAGGTGGATTCTTTTTTTTGGTATCTTTTTTTCTTTTTTTGGAAAGAGTCCCAGCCAGGAATATTAGTCCACATACTATCGCTATTTATGCACTTCTGCAGTCTGGATAGCCAGATGTAGAGTGGATCTCGCTAGAGTGAGCTTTGTGGTGCCCAGCTTGGTAGAGTGAGCTTGGTGGTGCCCAACAATGAAACTGTAAACAATATCCATGGGACAGTGCAATCAAGAGTCACTGATGTAATGGTATAAAAACCCAGTGCTTCAGTGGAAGAGATGCAAACTAGCCCATTACAAACTGCATATTTTAAGAATTGATTGATCCCCCAATGCTTTCAACAAACGGAGATTTAGTCATGCTCTGCTCTGTTGTGTTGTGTTTTGGGCTGTTACTGTGAACAAAGCTGGCCTGTGTTGTACTCCTCTACAACTCCTTCCATCCACTGTTGTGTTTTCTGAAGCCCAAATTCATGAGAATAATGTGACGGCAGGCAACGGCACTTGAATGTATCCTGCTGCCTTTAGTCTTTAGTTCACATTTCAGACAGAAGTGGGTGATCATTGAATACTTCCTGGGTCTAGTGGCAGCTGGCGTAGTGTTTTACCACACTCTGGCAGTGATTTTTAAGGCAGCCAAATTTGCCATCTCATTTGCATGAACAGACCCAGAGAGACCCATAGCTTGGATCATGTGCATGTCCCGTTGTGGGCGGTATCTCATTAAGGGCCAGGAGTAAATGTGCTGCCTGGGTAAAAAAATGTATGTGACAACTCCAGATTAGGCTTTTTAGTCAGGAAATAGTGCTGAATCCAGCACTGTAAAGGGAACCATTATTTTCAATCTATGCAAAGAAATATCTGGGTACTTTTTTGAAGTGTATCAAAACTCCTCCACACGAGACATTTTAATGTGACCTTATTATTTACGTATTTTAGCACATTTTCCTGTTCGTTCTTGACTTTCACGGAGTCAGTCAAGTGTTAATGAGGAACTTGCAGAGGAAGATGGACAGGCAAATTTCTTTGCTGAACTGCTGTGCTAGTGCAGCGTGTCAGGATCGTGAAAAAGACGAAAACAGTGCGTCCCAAGAATGAACCGATGTTTAGAGGGAAAAATATTTTACCTATCAGCTCTCTGCATTGTTTACATTTCAGTTCTTAGCAAACTATTTCAGTTGATAGGAAATGATGCTTTTATAGGATTTTTCCCAAAAAACAATTTCGAGACAAGGATCCTAAAATACTGACCTATAGGATGTAAGAATGTTGAGGGGTGGAGGCTGTTCACAGAGGTCGAACGTCTCCTGCATCGGGATGGGTAGAGACTCACGATCAAATAGCTGCTGGTCCTGAATGGTGGAGCTGCGAAATGCTTTCCTCATGGTGATGTCCTGCAGAGATACTGAAAGAGAGAGAGAGAGAGATATGCACAAAAACACAAAAGAATAAAAAACATGTCATTCATGTTCTCCCTCTTTTATGCTGTGATGCTGTATTTAAACCGATTACTTTAAACTATAGCGATTCATCCATAAACTAATTTCTATAAATTATGTGTATTAGTTCATGTAATGGCTTTCCGAGGCAGGTGGATGCAAGTGTGAGTAAAATCTTATTAATCATAATAATCCGAATCATCGTGAAAAACGTGCAAAGGAGTGCAGCCAAGTAAAGCAGAGTCAAAATACAGCAAAAAAAACAAATAATCAGGAAAAAAATGCTCAGAACTGCAAACAAAGTCAAACCCTGGCCAATAAGAATGAGTGAATGAACTGCGTACGTATATTGAGTAATAAAGTAAAAACAGGAAACAGGTGCACACCAATGAGGGACAAGGGCGGAGACATAAAAGTCACGAATTCAACACAAATCAGAGCAGCTCTAATTAAAATAAAAGGAAAAGGGTAGTTTGTAAGAACTAAATGTACCCCGACGTCATACACAAGCACTGCATTAAGTGGTAATCGTTTACATGAAAGGACTCCAGGTAGGATCGGTGGAACCAAATCTTTTCTTTCATTCTTCCATTTCATCCTTTAGCCAGAAAAATACTTCTTACTCACTTCTCCTTGCCATTTGTACAATCTTTCTCATTATTTTCCTCTTTCTGTTCCTCTCTCTCGGTTTGATGGACAGCCAGTGACAATGGATTTGACAGGATAGAAACAGAAAGCTACAATTAATCCCTTGTTTGGCCTGGGTTGGAATCGAAATAAGGATTCTAGCCAATCAACATCAACTTAGTACGTGTTATTATCCTAATTATCATCACACTTGTCATAGTCATGATTAGTATCTAAAAATGTTCTGCTCTTAATATAGGTACTGTTCAATCTGGGTTGAAGCTTTTTGCACTATGCAATAAAATGTGCTGGAAAGATATGATGTAATTTAAAAATAAAGGATAATAATAATTATCATCATCATCATGGATGAAGAATCATTTAACAACATAACGATCATTGCCCAGAAAATGCATTCCAACATACAGCAGTATCAGAATCTCACGTCTTATGGTCATCGCTGATTTTCTCACCCAGAAAACCTTGCAGAGAATAAACACGGTGACAATATGCTAGATACGCTTGTACTTTTCATTTGCCCAAACGCACCAGGCATATTAGTCTGTGTACGTGGAGGTCCCTTTGGAGATTCACCAGGAGCTTTTTACTGTAGCCAGAGGGATTGAGGGCACGCACCACAGCAAACAAGGACACCCTACAAGGACACTATAGAGCTAGTATGAGTACCTTTGAGCTCATTGTGAACATACTTTGGAGAAAAAGTTAATATGAGTCTTTTCTTTTCTGATCTTCTTTGATTTGAACATTTATTCACATTTGTATGCATTTAAATGCTAGAATTAGTATTATTAACATGATTGTATTCACATCTTACACATTCACATGGTTGTATTCCTTAGACACACATATTTATATATGTATATATATATATATATATATATATATATGTCATAACACAATGTACCAACGTACCACAGACAGACAGGAGTTCATATTATTATACAGGTCTGACTGACTAACTCGGTTCTTAAGAATCTGTTTAATAAAGAGTGACTCTTTTGCTTGAGCTTGGGGTCTCCTGATTTCTTATAAGTGGATTTCCAGGACAATACCGGGGCTGAGCAGAGAACATTTAAATATAGTACAATATTATACAACGTATTAAACATCATTTTATTGTTCTTTCTTTTATCACAGATTATTTTCTTTATAGAAATACGACATGACTATGACTATGTACTATTTTTTAAACACACTAGTATATATTGCAGGCGGCACAGTGGTGCAGCACTGTCGCCTCACAGCAAGAAGGTCCTGGGTTCGATCCCCGGGTCACCCAGGGTGCCTTTCTGTGCAGAGTTTG
>JAQQZR010000012.1:23320389-23334351 GCA_030068235.1 Notoglanidium macrostoma | reverse complement strand
CCCGAAGATGCTGGGATTGGCTCCAGCTTCCCCGCGACCCAGATGGATAAAGCGCTATAGATAATGGATGGATGGAATTTCTTGCCAATTGGTAAATATAAAAAATATGACAATGTTAAAAAAAAAAAAAAAATGTTAAGGAAATAACAATGCAAACACCAACTCTCCATGGGACTCTCCTCATCCCTTTAGTAGGGTAATGTTGTTGGACGCCTACACAGATGACACTCACACCTGAATCCCTTCTGTATGGAGCAGCTTTAAGTAGTGCTTTTATCTACCGAATCTTCAGGGAAGCCTTCAGGGGAGCGAGATCCTGAAATAACACTGCCTCAGCATTACAAGGTGGAAGTGTTCTCTCTTTACCCCCAACTTAGTTGCTATAATGTTTCTTAGCTACTTCTACCACCAGGGACTGCTTTTACATTCATTCATACTTGATATTCAGCCTACGTGAACACATGCTAAAACACACAACTGCGAACCACGCACATGCACACTCTACTGATATCCCAGAATCCCCCTGCCACTGAGATGTATCTGTGCAGACACACCCAGCACCACTACTACTGTTCTCTTCTAGTCTAGTCACTGGTGTGTTATTTGTTTGTGGCAACCTGTATTGTGTTCGCTTATTGATTAATTTGTCTAATTATACACTGTTAATTCTCTGTCTCTTCACAAAGTCTTAACATGCATTCATGCCTAGACTGTGATTCCTTAGTGCCCGAGTTCCTGGCTCAGTGTCTACCATTCAGTCGTTCTGTTTTCCTCATCTTTTGAATATGGATCATTTCATAGATTATCTTTGTTTTTGCACTTGCGCCTGCTTCTCTTTTCTTGCCCACGTATTTTGAAACTATAAAATGTACATTGAATCATTTCAGGGAAAACACAAGAATATTAGCGTCTTAATTAACACCGACATTCCATTTACATAATAAACAGAGGGAAACATGTTGGCGGATTTTGCGCTCTCTTAGCTGCCTATAGCCTGAGATCTCATACATCTATTCATTGGCCAGAAGCCATTATCCAAAGTCTCTTGAGAAGTACATGTGTTAGAGGCTAAGGGGTTAATTGCTAAAGGGTCTAACATTATCTCAGGGATCTTCACAATATTTCAGTATATCAGTATCTCTGAACCACAAACACTGAGCTACCACTGCTCCTTAGAACCTTTATCTTTAGCCATTTATAACAAGAAAACATGAAGAACAGATTAATAATTAGTGTTCTGCTCCAGTGAACAGTTATAATAGTCAAAATGAAAGATTTAACAAGACTTGATATGTCAATGTGCTGATAATACATCACATAGGTGGACAATTCAGCAGCCGGGACAAGCAGAATTCACACCCAGGCCGTTCATTTCTTAATTGCAGTTGCCCAGTGGAAGACGTTCAACAACTAGTTTTCTTTTATATTCGTTGCTTAGTTATTTTTAGATTTATGTTTCAGGGCAATGAACACTCGACTAGGCAGCACACTGGAACTTACACCTTCCCAGTGGTCTCGCAAACAAATTAATGATTTGTACACCCCTGCCACAGAGTGTGAGTTTTACACCGTGGTTATTGAATCTCTGTCTGTGTAATAGGATTGTTATGCAACTCTAGTCAGTCAATTGCAGGGTCTTCGAGGTCTTGGTCTTGGACTTTAAGTTAAAGTCCATACAATTTAAATTCCACTGAAAAACTAATTATTTCTTTTGAGGGAGCAACCATTTTAAAACTATTGCTATTTGACAGATACTCTATACAGCCAAAAGTATGTAGTCGGCTGGCCATCACACCTACATCCAAATGTGGTTCTTCCCCAAACTTTGGCCACAACTTTGGACGCAACAATTGTAAAGAATGTCTTTGTATGCTGGACCATTCAATTTCCCTTCACTAGAACTAAGAGGATCAAACCAGCATGACAATGCCCCTGTGCACAAAGCACCTCCATGAAGACATGGTTTGCTAAAGTTAGTGTAGAAGGCCTTGAGAGTCCTGCACTTCAACCCCACTGAACACCTCTGAAATGAACTGAACTGCAGACAATGGTAACAAATCCCAAAAGCCACACCCAAAATCTAGTGGAAAGCCTTCCCTGAAGACTGGAGGATCATATAGTAGCAAAGGGGGATTAAATTTGTAGTAGGATGTTCAGCAAGCACATACACATATAATGCCCACATACTTTTGGCCATACAGTGTATGAGCTGATGTTCCACTGATTTGCTCACCTTTCTAGAGGTTATGCAATCATGGGGCAGCATGCTCACTGCCCCCTGTAGCTCCATAGAGTTAATATTGCACCAATAGTGGTCTGGGAACTGCGACAAGCATTAACTGCAACAGAGGCTCACTGCAGCAGTAATCATGCCTTATACTCACTCTATGAACTTTTCACTGGAGGAGAAGCAGCAGACAGGACAGTTAATGACAGGGTTGCCAAATGGAGCTAGTTTAAAAATACTCGGTGGACTCCAAGATCTTATTTTAGAGCAAATAATGAGAATGGTTATGAGCCACTGCTGGTTGTAACATTAGTGTGTGTGACGATATCTGAACCTATCTGTATCAAAATGATAGCTTTAATATAACCCTTACTTGAAAATGCCCTACAACACTCCTCAAATCTCCGTACATGTCTGGGCTAGCTGAAGATCGTGCATTAGGATGGAGTGTTAGATGAACCCTGAACTGATCTCTCACATCCTCTTTACACACCTGCATAAGAAGTGCAGCAGATCATCAGGGATCACACTCTGGTAAGAAGGTAACTGCTATCGCACTCTGGAAATGTTCTGTTGTCAGGTTAAAAAAAAAAACAGCGCAAAAAGCAGCTCTGCAAACACCTGCATGCCAGACGTGTTATAAAATGAAGTAAAAGAGCACACATTTTTAGCTTTATTTTGCAAACCAGTGGTTTGCTTTCACTCCAACATCCAGATATTACATAAATCTATGGAACTATATATAGAGACAATTATCAAAATCCAGTGGAATGAAAAGCCCAGCCTACTGTGAATACAGAAATGTAGAACAGGTTATATAACAGATCAGCAAAAAAAAAAATCTAATTTACGCATTATTGATCAGTCTAGACATTCACTGCACAAATCTGCTTTTTTGTGTTTGCACTTGAAGTACTGGCAAGGCAAATGCTTACAAGCAATGTCTTTCCACCTAAACTTGTTAAAAGAAAAAAAACAAGATTAAAAAAAATCTCTATTAGATCAAAGCAAATGTTTCTACATTTCTACTTCTACGTTGCTATTTCCATCTGTCCATCCATCCATTATCTATACCGCTTATCCGAGTCACAGGGAAGCTGGAGCCAATCCCAGATGGGCAGGAGGCGGGGTCATTTCTATATTATATTATCATTTTAATTAAGAAATAAATGAATAAACTTGCTAATTTATATATTCATCTATTCATCTGTCCACCAATCCATCCATCCATCCAGTAGATGCAGAGAATGAATCTGTTCACTGATATATATTGACTTTCCATCCATCCATCCATTCGTCCATCAGTTCCCTGTACCAGAACAAGTACAAAAATCTGATTTCTCATCCACCTCAAGTATCGATGTTTTGTGGTGCTGACATGCTTTTCTGCTCACCACGCTTGCAAAGAGTGATTCGAGTTACTATACGCTTCCTGGCAGCTCAAACCAATCTGCCCAGTTTTCTCTGACCTCTTTTATCAACAAGACATTTCCCACCACAGTTCTGTCGCTCACGCAATATTTTTTGTTTTATGTAGCATTTTGTATAAACCCTACAGACTGTTGTGTGTGAAAATTCCAGGAGATCAGCAGTTTTTGAAATACTCAAACCAGCCCATCTGGTACCAACAACCATGCCACGGTTAGTCACGGAGATCAGACATTTTCCTCATTTTGATGTTTGATAGGAACATGAACTGAAGCTCTTGACTTGTCTATACACGATTTACTTGCATTGCGCTGCTGCCATGTGATTGGCTGATTAGATTACTGAACAAATGTACAGATATACAGGTGTTCGGTGTACAGATAATAAAGTGGGCTGTGAATGTATTTATCATCCATTCATCCATCCAGCTGTCCATTGACGTATCCATCTATTCATCCATCTATTAAACTGTTCATTGATATATCCATCCATTTATCTGTCCATGGATCCATCCTTCCATCTTTCTGTCCACTCCTGTTCATCCCTGTCCATCCATCATCTGTTCATTCATATATAAATCAGTTTCTCTGTCTGTCCGCCCATCCATCCATCCATCTTTCTGTATATTCGTGTTTAGCCCTGTCCATCCATGAATCCATCCATCCATCCCAGTTTCTCATCCTATAAGCCCATGTTCATGCATTGCTGCTTCAGTTAATGCCTTGCTGCTTCTTAACTCTTTCCACGAGAGAGCTGCACTCTATCCCATAAAACTGAGAAAACCAGATTGTCAAAGTGAACCTTTGTATCCTCAAACCTGCAGTTTGTTGCAGCAGGAATCTCTACATAATGCTTTTAGACACTAAGATGACCAGCTTTAAGAGACACGACAGAACATTCATGGCATAATATGAAAAAGCAAATTAAATCACATTCTTCTCAGTAACCGGTGAATAATAAAGAGCAGGAGGTTTTATGAGATCGTATTCATGACAGGGAGAAACTAAACAGATGCGACACAAGCAGCCCAGATGTAGCTTCAGTGCTGTAAAGACATCATATTTGTGAATAATATACAATGTCCTATGACATGTACACTGAAGTTATTCATCTGCAAGAAACGTTCATTATGGAAGATCTACTCCTACACACGTGTTACACAAGTTAACATGCTAACACACACACATATACACACACACACATACACACACACAAAAACACACACAAACACAAGAAGCAGATAAGAATCTGGTAAATGAGACACGACCACAGTGCCAACATGCAAATGCATAAAAGTCATCTCAATGATACACATGCTTTTTTTAGACATATGAAACTAGTAAAATAATTCTCTCAATACACATCTGCACACGCACACACAAGCACGAACACGTGCGCACACACCCACACAGAAGTCGGTATCAGGGAGACTGTGTAATTAATGTAATTGATGTAATTAATCATTAATTAATGTAATTGTGAAACCTCAGAATCCTGTTCATTCGAGAGAGAGAGAGAGAGAGAGAGAGGGAGAGAGAGAGATCGGGTTCACATTATATTTATTATAGTCAATTGTTATCAGTGTTTTATTATATTATGTTTGTTACTGTTGTTGAGGTCACACTGTGTGTAATTTATAAATTAATCTTTAGGATAGGTATGTATGTACAAAAACCAAGCCGTTTTTCGCTGTGGTTTGCTATTATCCACGGTTTCGGGTATCCGTGTTAGGTCTTAGAATGCATCCTCCACGAATAGAGCAGTCGCATTCAGCCATAACATTAAAACTGCCTGCCTAATATTGTGTAGGTCCCCCCCGTCCCCCAAAACAGCTCTGACCCATCGAGGCATGGATTCCACAAGACCTCTGAAGATGTGCTGTGGAATCTGGCACCAAGACTTTAGCAGAAGGTCCGTTAAGTCATGTAAGATGCGAGATGGGATTGAGATCTGGGGAATTTGAAAGCCAAGTCAACACCTTGAACTCCTTGTCATGTTCCTCAAACAATTGTGGAGTGAATGTCGGACTGGAATGTCATGTATGTGTATGTATGTAAGACTGGAATGGAATCGTAATATTTTAATTATATTAATAATGTTCTAACAAGCCTTTGGCCACAAAAAAAAGACACATCTTTAATCCACATTAAAAATAAAATCTGCTCAAACCAAAATGTGATTTTTTTTCATCAACTAACAAATCTTTCTTGATATTAAAATGCGACACATAAAATTCGTAAGCGGTTTGTGTGCGTACTATGTCTAATGCTATTCAGTGCCAAATACAATAAACCAGAAAGATAGCAGTTATTACATTACCATTATGCTATTAATTTCATTGGACGAGTCTCTAGTTGGCATGTAACGATTCACCCAATTCATGATTCAAATCGATTCAATTCATGATATTGGGTTCATGATTCAATTTTGCTACAACATTTATTTTCCTATTCGTTATCAACTTAAATATTCCTTTTGTTAAATAAAAAAATTCCTTTTTTAAATTTTCTCAATAACCAGCAATAATTAATTACATTTGTAAATTGTTACATTACATTACATTGTACATAAAAAAACATTTGTAAACGTTGGAGTAAAATATATTAGCCATTTAAATAAAATATTAATTTTATTTAAAATGTAAAGAGTCAGAAAGCTTTTTCTTAAAAATTAAAGAGGCTTCAACATAAGTCCATTTTTGGTCCATTTGCTTCTCTTTTCCTTAGCGTTTGGCAGTCTGTAAAAAGATAGCTCTGATTACTTGTTGAATCTGTTTGTAAAGTTAATCGCACAAAAGCTCTTTCCCATTTTAGATATGCTTTTTTTTGTGGCATTAGAGCCGTGTTACTTCCCCCTCTTGTTCATTTTTGTGCCCTCTGCTGTCTAAAGAATGCAATTACGGCTAAGAAAAACTAAGCAATAAATCTCGGTTCATGTTTTATTTCCATCATTTCAAATAATCATAAATGTGTATTGCGATTTATCACTGCACAAGCTACATCGTTACACGCCTAGTTTCTAGCTGTACAAAGCTGTGCTTATACTAAAATAAGCGAAGTAAATACTTAGCCTGATTGTACACCAGATTTTTCCTAGCATGCATAATGAAAGCGGGTGCCAGTTTATCACCCCAGCGTGGTCGAAGCAGCCCACAGAGAAGTAGCTGCGTGACTCGCTCATTAAACCCAACTGTGCCCTTTCAAAAGGCCTGGCTGCCATTTTGGATGAGCTGTGAATGGGCCGATTCTGGCCTACACAAAAGCTGGCAGGCGCCAGAGGCTCTTCCAGCCCACTGTGGTGCTCGATGCCAGTAGCAGTGCCAACGGCACAGTGCGCCAGTCAACCTGCTGGGACAAGAGGAGGGCGGCAACACTGAACTATGTGATTGAGAACGGTTCTATTGAAACGCACCACTGAGTGTCTTTCAAAAGCACAAACAAACACACAGCACTCCGTTTTAGAAAAGCCCACACAGGCCAGTGAATCATAGCTGTCTAAAAAAAAAAAGGGGGGAAGAGGGAGTTCATTCTGCATCGACAAACAATGCTTTGTCTTTAAAATACAGCTTTATGCAATGCCTGAGGTCAAATCATCTATTGTGGCCTGGTGCTTTTAATGGCTCTTTAACATTAATCAGTCCTGAGATTATACGAGGTCACACACTGCAAAAATTACATCTTATAAAGTGAAAAAAAAAAACTTGAATAAATGAAAACATATCTAACATTTCTCATTATGAGATTATTATATAACAAATATAAGACTGTTAAACCTATTTCTAGATACATGGTCTTATTCTATTAGCAGATCATTTCACAGCTTTCTAGAAATTACCGCTTGTAATTATTTGCCAACAAAATAAGACCGCTTCAAGCTTTAAATGAGTAGAAACACCTAGAAATAGACTTAGTATACACAAGTTAAGTTACAGCATTTTAAAGTCTGACTACCTTTAAAGGAGAACCAGAGGAAAATTGCTTAGAGATATTAAATGTGTTGGGATCTGTATTTAAGAAATTGCTGATTTCCTGAGGTTTTCATACACTAGAGTTTATGTTGCTGATAGCGTTGTGAGATGAAAGAGTTCAGAGGATCAATGCCATACTTGTTCAAGCGGACAGTAACTCAACTAACAACTCTTTACAGCCGTGGTGAGCAGAACAGGAACTCAGAACTCAAAAGACATCAAACGTTTAGGCAACAATAGCAAAAGACCACATCAGGTTCTACTCCTGTCAGCCAAGAACAGGAAACTGAGGCTACAGTGGATAAAAGATGAAGTGACATTTAGTCGAAATATGTGTCAAAATATGTTATAGGAAAGTAAGAAACAATTTTGCCTTTGTTGGCTATTTGCTAGAATTCACCTGCAGTGACATCCGACATAATAATAATAATGCAATGGGCCACCTACCTTATATAACAACAACAGGCACACTAACTAATGCCTACCCACGGATACAAAAAGTCACCTGTGTTCTCACCACCCCACACTTGATGGTTTCTGCAGTATCGCAAGCTTCTCATTCTGATTAATGAGCACACAGCTAACAGAGAAAACACATCTTCCCCCAGAGGAGGACATATCTACTGCGACACGACTTGGCCAGCCCACACAAGATTGACTCTATAATGAGCATGGATTGCCACTTATTCTCCAATTACGCTAAAAAAAATGATAAGGGCACCGATTTTGTGGCTTCAGCCAGATGAGATGTGGGGCAGAGCGAGGAAGTAGGGTGCTATACTGCGCAAACTCGCCACTAATCAGAACCGTCCAGACAATGAGGTTTTTGTAATTAGCCTTTCATTAGCTCTTAGATCATTCCGAGTCTTGCTGTCCTAGGATCAGTACATGGTCTCCTCGAGGAGGCATAAGTCCAATCAGCGATCATTATACACTATATTGTGTAAAAATAGTTGCTTTTTCATCTGAATTTTTCTACCTCTTTCTTATTACCTTGTTGCCTCCCAAAGGTGCTTACACTGGAAGACCTATGAGACACAATTTGTCTTTTAAAAGTCTTCCTTTGGTTAGAGCTTTATGCAAATCAGCTCCAGCTGGCTGATGTGAACAATGACAAGAGGATACATTATTGTTCCTTGGGGGATTACCTGTTTTTTTTTTCCTTCTCTTCTTGTTCTCCTCTTCTGTGCCATTTTGTTACTCTCCTAACATGGAGTTTCTTTTATCACTGGGGGTGTAACTATTCAGGCAGACGCTGAAGGCGGATGTAAATGTGGATTAAAGTGTTTATTAACAAGCGAAGGCAAACAAGCACAAAATGATGCAAAAAAAAAAAAAAAAAAAAAACGGGCAATGGTCAGGCAATCAGCAATCAGCAATACACGGCAAAATCACAAGAAGCCAGGAACAGAGTCAAATCAAAGAGCTCAATCAAAAGTCTGTTGACTGGGAATGTGCTGTTGTAGCGCATGGTGGGCAGGCTTGTAAGCCACGGTGTATTCTGGGAAGCGTGGCCGAGGCTTTCCTGTACGGAGTTTGCATGTTCTCCCTGTGCCTGTGTGGGTTTCCTCCAGGTGCTCTGGTTCCCTCCCACAGTCCAAAGCCATGCAGATTCGGCCAACTGGCTACACTTAAATCACCCATAGGTGTGAATGCGAGTGTGAATGGTTGTTCGACTATGTGTTAGTCCGCTGACAGACTGGTGTCCAGGGTGTTCCCTGCCTCTCACCTGAAATCAGCTGGGATTGGCTCCAGCTCACCTGCAGCACATAATGGCTAAGTGGTATAGATAATAAATGGATGGATGATTAAATACTGGTTTGTTAATCCAGTGATAATTACAGTCATAAGCTCAGTAACAGAAATTTCACAAATTTGTGAAATGTAGCTCACATTGGCCTAAACTGCACAATACAGTATACATAGTAGATATAATAAAATCATGTGGGGCAAATGGCAAAAGTAGAACTCGCATAGAAAAATGCACTTTACATACACAAAGGCCACATAGAAAAACATGGGAGTGTATTGGAAGCTGCTGTGCTTACCATATCTGGTGTTTCCAACACATCTGTTCTCTGTTGGCTAACAGATGGATTGCTGTGAGCAGAAACAAAGACAGCAAGCGACACACACCTCACATGCACATTATTACCGGGCTTTTAAAATACAATTTGACCAAAGTTCAAGACGATGGTTAAAAACCGGATGCTGTGATTCTTTTCCATATCATATGCTTTTCAAAGCAAGATTGCACTGCACTGTTCAAAGGTTTGTTTTCCAGCTGAAAGCCTGGTGTGCAGAAAACTGTATGTGGAACTGCGAATAGCCAATGACAGTGCAGACTTTATGAGTCTGAAGCTTGTTGCCAGCTAAGCTTATAAAATATATCACCCAAGCGGTACAAGGGCCAGCAGTGGATATCGAAGATGGAGACATCAAAACAATATCTATGCATCATGTCTTCTTAACACAGTTGCCCAAGACATGAGTCTGCTATTTGCTGACTCATCATACAACACCTCCTCCCGTTAGTCCTAGTGCTCTGTTTTCTCCTCCCTGATATATATTCTCCAGTTAATTCCACTAAAAGACCTGGTTTGGGTACTATCGTTATCCACATAAAACTAAATTGAAAAGGAATCTCATACAAACATCTAGCATGCCCCACAAAAGGGTCATTAATAATAGTGGCCACAGTGAAGAGCCTCATGCATCTCTTTTCATCTATGTCTGCTGCATGGTCCTGACTTTATGATCTTTTCTTGACTGGCCTTCTTATTTGTGACTGCCCAAGAGGCTTCTGTGCTTTGCTATGTGATGGTTTTAATACCTGTAGCAACTTCTAAGCTATTACCTTGTATCGATTGGACGCACATAAGCCATTGGCCTAGAACGTTCTGTTCCTGTTCTTTATTCCTTCACAAATACTTGGTCAAGATGGCAGCCCTATTATCCTTCTCCTGCCATTACATTTCTATTGATCTGACAGTCTTCGCTTGCAGCTGGCTTCACCCCAATTATTCTTCTATCGGCGTATTTCAGCTAGAAAGGCTTTCCTCCCCCCAGTGGACTTTTCCAGTTCCAGCAGTACAGGTCCATTCATTATTTCTGTAATCGCTAACATGGGCAGAGCTTGGTGCAGTTTGTCCTTCAAAGAATGCCAAACTTGTTATGATGAGAGTTTGCTGTCTACAGTACGAATACTCATCATGAAGTGTTCAGTGGACAGGAACCTAACAATGCAGTTGTGAATCTCCAACCTTGAGAGATTCTCCGCAGCAGCTGTCATGCCTAGATGAAGCTAGTCCTGTGACGAGCCGTACAAGTAGCCCAGGGGTCATCTGTGAAAAATGTTTATGTAACAATTCTGCCTCTGCAGCTCAGCTGGGGTATCTGGGCAGCCATCTTCAGTGCTTGAGTAGGAGAGTGGTGACAGTTTAACCTTCTCTGACCTACATGACTGTGGACAGTGATGTAAATCATGTCACATGTAAAATAGGGAGAGGACACCATTTTAAAATGAGGTGTGTGCTATATGGTGAGCCTCGATCTTAAAGAGACACCCGGAAAATAAACCAAGCTAATCAGGCACAGCAAATATAATACTGATTAACGGTGGTAATGTTTAGGGTTGATAACATGATGCAGACTCTTTCTGTCCATCAAATTTTTTTGCCTTAAAAAATGTAAATGCATAAGAAGTCATAATACATTCATATTTCTTATATTACATTACTCACTTTTTATGTACTGGTTATTCTTCATTTTATTAGAGGTCAAAATATCATGTGGTCCAACCGTTCCAGACAGAGCAATTCTGAAACCTCTGTTTGAAATGACATTATATTGCATGATATTAGAAGTGATTTGAATGTTACTGGCCACTAACAAACTTTGTCTGAAGTTTTTAAAAATGTCATCTGGTGTAACCATCAAGAAAAAACCCTTTTGAGACTTTTATATTCAGAACAATTTAATGCAAAAAGTAACATCATTGAGCAAGATCGACGAAAACATATACGAGGTTTGCAAAATTGATGGTTTTCACATATACTGAAACTCTATTGTTGCCATATATGGGGTTATATGTGGCATGAACTCAAGAACAGTGAAAATTTTATTATATCTGTAAATTTATATACCTGTATTGCACATTTTATATCATGTTTTCATGGGATGAAGGTGGGATGATGTGTTTCGATGAGATGAAAAATGTTTTTTCAGTTATCCACTTTGTGACTGTTAAAAGTGCTACCAGATAGACTAACTCATCCTCTTACAAAAACCATCTATCATTAAATGAATAAAGTACAAAGCTTCACCCTTGAGGATTATCCCATTAAAGATGAGCAACGGAGCAGTTTAGTAAATTTTCTTCCGAGTGTACACAAGAACCTCAAATGAGATCAACACCTACAATTTCTCCAAATAGCTGACTGACAAGACAAAAAATACATCTGTTGTAAACTCTCCAGAGCCTTTTATCCCCAAGCTATTTCTCTCCAAATAAAAAGAGATACTTCCTCCATCTTCCTCCTCTCTTTTCCTCACACCTCCTTCCCGGAGTTGGAAAATGAACTACAAAAATAAAATCCTTTAAAATTCTGCCAACGCCAGAGGAGAAGGAAGAGAGGAAACGACCTCCTGTAATTTACCCACTCATCTGAAAACCCTCTTCATGTTCACTCTTCTTTCTCCCAGCCCTTCTGCAATAACCTGTATACAGTGTTTCTGCTGTAAAACTCTGAATCGATATTGACTGCAAGTAATCTGTGGACCTTTGCTAATGCCGTGTTTCGTTTCATTGCCTCTTGATTCCTTATTGATTTCTCAGTTTCTTCATTAAACCTGGTCTTCCTTCACTTGTAGCACTATAAGTCACGCCCCATCGTGATCAATAATCATTTATAATTAAGCTATGGCAAAAGTTTGTTTTTAATTAATTACTCACTCCAGAAAACACTTGACAGCCTGTTAGAAAAGGGTTCATTTATAGCGCTGTAGAAGCTCTCTCTGGGCCGGTTTGTGTTTTTAACTTTCTGTTTCAGATGCAAAGCAGGTCCATGCAAATCAAAACCAGCTCCAGACTTCAAGGCACAATTAAAAACCCCTCCCTTTTTACTCAAATATGCTCCTATTCGAGTCAGGAGATAGCTAGCTAAAAAGGTACAGGATAGTTTATGAATAAGCATCCCAATTCTATACATGTATAGATTTTACATAGGACAGAATGCCTGCGTATAATATGCAAATTCAGAGATTCGTCCGACTGAACAGCAGAGACTGGAGAGCTGCAAAAGCACCTAAGCTCTTCGACATCTGGCCCACATCAATCATTACCAGTTTGGTCTCATGGCTTTCAAAAGCAGAGCTGAGTGAAGTTTAAAGCAGAGGAAAAGCAGTCTATTTTTGTGCCTCCAGCTATGACACTTTGCATGCCATGGGAAAACAGGACTAGCAGCCACTTTATGCTCATATGTAAACAAGCCTTCCTTCTAAAAAACCATGAGAAACATCTGAAACCTGATCATCATTAAAGGCTTCCACCTATATGTCGTTGCACAGCCATGCAGGACCATTTGAATATTCAAAACCGTCTATAGCTTTGGACCAACTGCCGTCGCTACGGGGTGTATAGTTTTGAGACTCGTAACAAACCGGAGTGTGTTAAAATTAACAATAAGTAGCAGGTCCTGTTGGCGCTGGAACATGACTGCTGTTACACCTATCAATCTGAAGAAAAGTTGTGTGTCTAGTCACCACCTGTTCGGCTTTGTATATGAAAGGATCTCCTCCCAACCCTGGAAGTGTAAGTGGACACCATGTTCACCTCTGGGTAAAAATCCCGCAGGGTCAAATTATCCACCAAGTCCTGACCGCAAAACAAAGGGGACTCGTCTAGCTGACCTGCCAATCATTTGAACACAGCTTCAGAAACATTGGACATGACCAGCCCAAAGAAAAACAGTGGAACACAACTATCCAAGTACAAAATAACTCCACTAGGAGTTAGTGGACTAACTAGCTAGCTAGTCCACTAGACTGCAAATTAAGGAGACTTTACTAACTAGCCAAATACAAAACACAGGAAGTGAAATAGCTGACTGCAAATCAAGCGGACTTAACTAGCTGACTGCTAAATAAAGAGACTCAACTACCAACTAGCCAAATATAAAACACAGGGACTCAACCGTCCATCCACCCATCCATTATCTATACCGCTTTATCCGTCTGGGTGGCGGGGAAGCTGGAGCCAATCCCATCATCTTCGGGCGAGAGGCGGGGTACACCCTGGGCAGGTCGCCAGTCCACCACAGGGCCAACACAGACAAACAAC
>JAQQZR010000012.1:23310224-23320289 GCA_030068235.1 Notoglanidium macrostoma | reverse complement strand
ATACCATAATAAGCTACTGTACTTTGTATAAAATAGGCAGGTAGCTAGTTAGCTAGTTAGCAATGTTGCCAGATATCCACTTGACCAGCTATTATAATTTCTTCAAACGTCCAAACGCGTGAAACGTGATCTTTTCCTCATTACATTATTTTAACTGAATGTTTCTTGAACACACAGCTTAACCGAGTCTCCAGTACAGTTTAAGTCATGTTTTATCCTGGTGTTGGTGTATTTCAGGAAGATGTTGAGACAGGAACACATCTGGATCCCTCCCTCAAGGAGATCAGCTACAATCCCACCTACGACACCATGTTTGCACCTGAGGTGAGATCTCCGAAGAGTTTCCGAAGTTGGCTGATCATTTTTAAACCCATTGCTGGAAGTGAGAATGAAAACGAGTGGTTTATAAACACCCTACCGAATGCAGTTCTTGTTTTTCTGCACAATTTGGCCTTCTGTATGGTACAGGATATTTTTGAGATGTTTCTGTAAAATGTCTTACGTTGTCTATATTTATCACACTGTAATTCTGGGATGAACGCGAGAGAGAGACAAACAAACAAACAAACAAAAATAGTAGTTAATGAAACCGTCAGCAGTGATCTAACCATCCTATTTTAAACTCTGAATATCACCTTGTGTTACAGTTTGGCCCTGTTAATCCATTTAAAACGCAACAAATGGCTGCACCGAGGAACATGCTCTCAGGATACGCTGAGCCTGCGCATGTCAACGACTTCATGTTTGAACAACAGCGGAGGACGTTTTCTACTTTCGGTGAGGATCGTGCACGACGCTTGTTGAAACTCACTCCAAAAGAACCGAGTATAAGTCCTTGTATCCTGAGTTACAGTGATCCTAATCGTCTTATGTAACGGATTCTCTGGGTTCCTGTGTAGGAGTGGCATAGAAATAAATCTCCAAAATTGTAATCATGTGTCAGTTACAGAAGCAGCAAGTCTGAGTCAGAAGACACTCTGATTTACTGTTTTCCTTTATATAATCGAGCAGCAGAGCAAACCGAGTGAGTAGGTGTGAATCGCACTGGCCTGTAGGTTGAATCAAATCATGAGATTGGGCTCCAGGATGCTTCTCCATCATCATCCATTCACCGTTACATAAAAGATCTTCACTGTGTTTTACAGGCTATGCCTTGGACCCGTCCATGGACAACAGTCAGCTCTCTTCAAGCAGTTATATAGGAGCAGTGGACGAGGCGGAGAAACACAAAGGTAACAGGTCGGGACATTGTGTCTTTTAGTCACGCGGTGACCAGCCGTGTCGTAGGGAAACACCTCTGTTTCGGTTTTCCTCCCCAGGGCAAACTGTATTCGAGTCGGGCCCAAGAAAGACGGAGAAGAGGAAGAAGGTGAAAGGAGGAGACGCGTCGGCGATCGACGGCTTCCTGGGACCCTGGGCTAAATATCAGGACGAAAAAGATGTCGCGAAACCCTCAGAGGTCAGCTGGAAGGACGAGTTTCTTTAAAGTAGTGGTTAAAAACAAACGCCTTTTCGGTTTCTTTCCGCCGTTGAACATGTTTGTGTTTTGGCTGGCAGGAGGAGAAGAAGGAGTTGGATGAAATCATAGCAAAGAGGCAGAAGAAAGGCAAAAATGAGGAAGAGGCTCCTGGAGAGGAGAAGACCATTCTGCACGGTGAGAGTCTGGGCCACATCGGTGGAGATGTTTGTTTGGGGTTTTTTTCTCTCTCCGAAATCACAATGAGAGGAGCAGGCTCTTTCCTACTGGCTAATAGACCGGGACGAATTAATGCAGATGTAATCGAGGTCATGTATGGTAAGACTAAAATTTCGTAATATTTCCACAGTATGTTTTGTTAGCTGTACTTCACTTAGAGTAAGTTTTTAATTTTATTTATTTATTTTTTATTTATTTATTATTTTTTTTAAACTCTGACTTTATCGTAGTTATATAAAATATTATTCACTTAAGCCGGTTTTCCTCAGCGGTTGGACATGAGGCTTTTTTTAGGCTTGACTGATCCATACTGGGTGTGTGAGCACTAACCCTGGAGTGTACGGTTGATGATCGCCATGTCCCGCGCATGAAAACTCTGCTTTCTGAAGCCCCGCAGCTGTTTACGCTAGTGTTCTGCAACCAGTGCTATGTTACGGCAAATCTTGCAAATACTCGCCTTACTACAATCGAAACGGTATTTTCCGGAAGCTGTAGCTGTCCAAATAATTGCTTTGGTACAGAAATTTGACAAATATATATAAATTTTTTTTTTCATATATCATATCAATTACACCCACTTGTAGAAGCCGTCACATGACTGAAAATCTTGACCTACATTTCTGAAAACTCCAGCCTTTTCTCTTTTGCGTGCATCTCAACCACAAGTAGTTACAGGATTTTTACAGGAAGTCAGGCTAAATGTCAACCAAGCGGACCGATTGTCTTAAAACAGTCTAGAAATATTCATGTTTAGGAGTGGCATATGTCAATCACAGCGACACTGGCCAAGCGTGAATGTCTCCGAGCTCATGTGTGTGGAAGAGGGCAGATAGCGCGTAAAAGGGCGGGATTAAATGAGCTCCCGCAGGGCCGCAGTGTAAATGTAGCACTTCAAATCATCACTCTGTCCTTTCTTGCTGTTTCTTTGCAGTTAAAGATGCGTACGATTACCAGGGCCGTTCTTACCTGCACGTCCCACAGGATGTGGGTATCAACCTGCGCTCGGCAGACATACCTGAGAAATGCTACCTGCCCAAAAAGCAGCTGCACGTCTGGACCGGACACACGAAGGTGAGCAGGGATCCGGTTCTTAAGAGCACGACATGGACTCTGGATGATTCCGGCTGTCCATACGAAAAGTGTGTTTTATTCTCTATAAGGTTGAGAGATCCTTTAACAGGTTAAAAGTATACGCGACTAACACTTCTATTAGGCTTATAACGTAGGCTGGATTTCAAAAACACGATTCTTGTAGTCGATCCAATGTAAGATTTTTTTTTTATTTTTTTTTTTTTTAAAGTAGTCATGAAGATGATATCTGAAATCAGATATAATAACTGGATCTATAAAACCACTCGGCTTTATCATTTAAGTCTTCAAGTACACCATCACGCCGGACTTTAAGCTCAACTCGAATTATCTTGAGCGTCGGCTGCGTTTAAAGCATCCGAGGCATCGGCGTATCGCTAGAAACCGATGCTTCGATATTTCTAACCTGCGCTAAATAACATCAGTTAGCAAAGCCTTAGCAGTGCAGTAGATCTCTACTTTGCACATTTTTGGGACCTGCTACCAACTTCCAGTTAGTCATGTGATGAATGTTATGAGTTTAAATCCGGATTATTATCATAGAGAAAGAAGCCTTGAAAAGACTTGGAGGGGTGAAGTGGCAAATATCTTAAGCAAGGGCAATTAAAGAGTTAATCATCCAGAACCAGTAGGTGGGGAAAAAAGCTAAGAACTGACAGAGAATTTCCACCGTTTCTGGATTATAAAGAGCGCAAGAATATCCGTGTAGTCGGGAGCTGCTTGTTGGCAGCGCCAATCATGAACAATGGACTTGAAGATTTTTAGGTCCAAATTTATTTTAGCCTTCTTTCTCTTTAGTTGTTTTTTGACATTTGATTTTCAGCTGAAGGTTTATGTTGGCATCACTAATTAAAAAAAAATAGCTCACCCATATTAAAGCCGTGCTTGTCTAGTGTTCGCCAAGTCGAACATACATGGATAGATTAGCGCATGTGAGATGGGGAGGTTTCCGGTTAATATCTGCTTGTCCTTTAATATCGGAGAGTTAAAAGTATCGTCCCAGATTATCCAGCGATTGGCTCATCTCCTAATTTATTAGGGATAAAAAGGCCACGCCCACGTTCAGTTGGAGAGCTTCCGAAAAAAACGTGCTCTGGTGATATACTACAATCAGAGTCAATGTTGATATTGTGGCGTGTGGAGATAATTACATCGTTTTAGTCGAGACAGCATGCATGTCTGATGTGAAGTCATTAACTCGTCGGAACAAAATGAGACGACTGTAAACGCAAGATTCCTGTGATTTTGATTTTCCTTTTCGCCTGTTTTAAATGGTATGTTTTTGTGAATAACCTGAGCTCAAAAGCTGATTTTGATTGAAATATGATTTGGCTAAGCACGGATTCTGCTTTTGAGCTAGTGTGTGTGTGTGTGAGTGTGTTGTATGCGTGCATGCTTGCAGCTGAAGATCTGCGTGTTGGCGTGCTTCAGTATTTGTATTCACTGCGTGCACTCGCAGCTTCAGCGCTAGGGCGATGGAGACCCCTCTCTGTTCTGCTCCCTCACACGTACTCGCACGGAGCCAAAAGTCAGCCCTGTGTCTTAGCTAGACCCACTGAACATGCATTTTTAAACCTAATGAAAGATGGGCTTCAAATACATATAGAAATATTGATCCGTTATCCATTATATATGTTCTTTTCATTTGTGTGTCTCGCTTTCGCGCGATCTCTGCGTTTCATGTGTGGAGCACTGCGGGAACAGCTGGAAGCCTTTGCCGACAGGTCGGTCAGGGTTTTTTAAAGCGAAGGAGAGCGAAGCTGATGTGAGCAGAATATTCAGATACTTGCTTGAGAATTCGGTTTGTTAGGAAGGAAGTTTCTCATTCTGGAACTACAAACTGGGCAGTTGGATATTGGAAACAGATTGCATGGACAGTTGTAGCCCATCCGCGTCACGGTTCAAGGTTCCGTGCATTCCGACATGCTTTTCTGCCCACCACGGATGTAAAGAGTAATTATCCGAGTTACCTTGAAGCAATCTTCTGATCTCTCTCATCGGCGAGGCTTTTCCATGCGCACAGCTGACCGTGCTTTTTGTTTTTCGAGAGAGCTCTTCATGAAGCTCCCAGTAGATCATCAGTTTCTGAAACCACCTCGTCTGGCACCAATAACATTCTGCCCCATTCTGTTGTTTGATGTGAATCGAATTTACTGAAGCCCTTGACCTTTTTTTTTTTTTTTTTTCTTTTCTTAATATTGCACTTCTGCAACATGTTTGTTTGACTGAATAATTGCATAAATTGTTGTTCTTGGTCAGAAGAATATTTTTGAGAGTGACCTTACACTGTAAGCATTTCTCAACTTTCACAACTTGATACAAAATACAGCCCCCTGAGCCGAAACAATGTGCAATGCTGCTCAGCCAAAAAAAAACAAAAAAAAAAAACAGAGTTAATGAGCAACACCATGATCTTTGGTGCGCCTGGTGGCTAGGATTGGCTGCAGAGATAGAAATCGCACCTCTCTAACCTTTATCATTTTTTCTTATTTCTGTTTTTTTCCTGTTTCTGTACAAAATAGCGACAAAGTTTCACGATAGGCGCTTTCATGAGAAGGCAGGGTTTGGGGATCGGTGCACTTCAGGGGGTTCTCTTCACCTTCATTCGAAAGATCACGTATTAAGTGTAATAGAGCCCGACCGATATTATCGGCCGACACGAGCCGAAAGTGCCGGTAAATCGGTATCGGCGTTTATAACGGCTGATAAATGACGATTAAAAAAAGAAACGGAGAGACAAAAGATGGCTGTTTTAACCATGTTATGAGTGTTGTTGCGTAGATTGTCCACTAAAGGGCACAATGCAACTCCACTGCTGATAACATGCCCAACAAGAATCCCAACAATCAGCCGACCCGAGCAGAGTCGAGTGGAGCAAAGATATGAAGACGTTCAGCTATTTAAAAAAAAAAAAAAGAAGTCATTTCCAGTTGTACACATAAATGAATGGCATATACTATGTGCAAATCGTATTTTTTAACTGAAAATATTTTTTGTATGGTTCCTTTATAAAACAAAAAATGAATAAAGTATTTTATAGGTCTGTTAATATTTTAAGTAATGAAGATGGATTAAAATGTCTTTTTTTACTTAATTAAGTAGGCTGTACCATGAAAACAAAGGACTACTAATTGTGCATGATTTTCAGATGAATAGTCATGTATATAATATGGAATAGAAGTATAGAAGCTTCGTCTAAGCAATCGTGACAAAAACATTCGCAAACGATTAAACTTATTAAAGTGTTTGTGTAAAAGTTCTAGGATTCGGAGGTTGTGAAAGTCGTGTGGTGCGCAGCCTCACGACTGCCTGTTCAATCTACAACCGTTGTACTATACGACAGCAGCCTAGAGCCAAATGTACAAGCCTGTCAGTGAAACTCGGGAACGAGGACCGCCGAAACCGGGCAGTTATAACGACACGGCTCTGTTCAAAACCTGCCCCGAGACTGTGGGACTCTCCATAAGCAGCCCATTCATCTTTGTCCTGCTTATCGACGAATGTCCCTATCGTACACACACTTTTCTCTGAAACTATATATGGCGCATGGCTCACACTCGTGACATTTTATAGATGTTATTATATTTAAGCAAAGTTACCAGTGTGTGAAAGTGTCCTGTTGATATTGTACTTGTATTTTATCCAGGTTTGAGCTTCATTTCTGTTTGCGTTCGCAGGGCGTCAGTGCTATTCGGCTCTTCCCGGTGTCTGGCCACGTGCTGCTCTCCTGCTCTATGGACTGTAAGATTAAGGTATGTTGTATTCCTTACCGTTCTGTAAGTCATGCTCACAGATGCGTTTAGGTGGAAAATCGAACTACGGTTCACAATTCCAAGTGCCTCTGGATCACATTGCACGATATATTGATATGCATAACTTGCTTTCCCATTGAGTGTGTGAGTGTGTGATAAACAGTCTCCTCTTTTCCCTCCCTGTAGTTATGGGAGGTGTACAATGACCGGAGATGTTTACGTACGTTTATTGGTAAGATTTCTATACTTCATCTGTTTATTACAGCTGTTTAGTGATTTCAGCAATAAATCACACTGTACCTCAATAATGCACTTCCTGAAGGATATTTAGGACACATCTTATAAATAAAAAAAAGTCTCCATGCAGAATAAACTAACACAATTGGGTATTCGTTATTCTTTCTTCGTATCTCGAGTATTCTTCTTTTTCTCTCTTTTTAGTGCTGATGCACGAGAGCATCATATCGTTTAGAAAGCGTTACCGATTGGTCGATCCTGCCTTAGTTAAGGTTTTATGTAGCACCGGATGGACATTCGATATTATTCGAAAGATATTGCTGTAGATCAGGTAATCGCCTTCCATGACAATTTCAGACAATTCACGTCAGGTGTCATTCTTAAGCGAAAACGCAAGGCGAAAATAGTGTCCATGCGACGCAGCAGAAAATCGTCCGGCGTGTCAGTGCAGCATGCTGGCTGGATCGTTCCTGTGCTTTGTGAGTCACGGCGACACTAGGCAGACGGGGCGTCGTGTATGTGGAAGAGGGCTGATTGCGTCTTCTCTCACCGTGTCGCGGTGTACACACGTGTTCACACGCCATGGGTTGTAGCTAGACAAAATTGGGAGTAAAATGATGGGAGGAGTCCAGTAAAGCACTGTTTTGTTTTGGGTTTTAAATAAATGCCAATGCCGGCTCACAATAACCTGGTATATTGGAAGGTTCATGAACTCACACAAAAGAGCCTGTCCAGGTTTCCACTATTTATTTTTATTTTTTCCCTTATATCAGCCCAACTGATATAAATGCACCAAATTCACATTCTGTTTGTTGCAACACAAACACATCATAAAGGATTCTAAAAACAGAGGCTCATATTTAGGACAGTTATAATTAGGACAGGCCCGAGCATGGTTCCATTACATGGGCGTATTCTCCATAATGTGGTATAGGATGAAGAAGAATAAAACACAGCACCGTATTAGCATATTAATTAATAGCGGTGTTGTGTGAAGTGAATTGGAACACCGTTAGCACCTCAGCGTAATTATTTTCAATTAACAGCAAGTCCCGTAGTGTTAATCTCCGTATACTAGAAAAGTTTTCCAAGGATTGCAGATTTTAATGTGTTAATAAGCATCATGTCATGGTTTTGTTCTTTTAATCAATTTATAATGACATCTAAAGTTCATGAGGGGAAAAAACTAGTTCCTGATCACTTTATAGCAGCTACCAATATCCGTTACCTCTTACGACGACAATCGTAATCGAAACCGTGTCCATTCGGAAAACGTAAACGCCTCCGATTGGTACAAAGCACTGGAACTGGCGTCTCCTTCCATAAATGTAAAACGAACATCTCCTTACAGAAAACGTACACCCGTCGTGCATCATTACCAACCCTGCGTGTTAATGGTTCAATGCTTCAAGAGTGAAGTCGTTTGTCATGTTGAAAAAGAGAGCAAGCGTGGTGTCTTCGCTGCTCATTACCATTTTTTTCATTTTCCTCCTATTCCCTTATATCGAATTATCCTTTGCTAAGGCAGATGATTAATTCCTGTCGTTCCTGTCTTCTGTAGGTCACAGTAAAGCGGTGCGTGATATCTGTTTCAACAACACCGGCACACAGTTTCTCAGTGCTGCGTACGATCGATATCTCAAACTCTGGGACACGGAGACCGGTGAGTTTAAAAAAAAAAAAAAAAAAAAAAAAGCAGTAAGAGTTTGTGATAAGCTTTACACATTTTTCAGTTGTGTTCTAGCGCTATGGCTTGGACCGTTGAGTGTGTATCGCTCCTGTCTGTTCTGCTCTCTGCTCCGCCAGCAGGGGGAGCCAAACCCACTCGGGGACGTTCCTGGATCAGTATTAGAGACTGGAATTAGAGTAGAGGGAGAGAAAAAAAAAAGCCTAAATGTCAATTTCCTTTTCTTCAGGTCAGTGCATTTCAAGATTCACTAACAGAAAAGTGCCCTACTGCGTGAAGTTCAACCCAGACGAAGACAAGCAGAACCTGTTTGTAGCTGGCATGTCGGACAAGAAGATTGTGCAGGTTGGTGTGCGTTTAAGAGGCAGAAGAATTGCCTACCGGAGTCCTTAACGTCCAGCTTTATATTAGATTGCGCGCACACACGGGCCCAAGGTATTAGCTAGCGTCAGTAAATCTAAAGACAAGACCTTATTTCACACTCTGTGGCTCCATCCATAAAGAGAAGGGAGTGTATTGAAGTGTAGATAGAGTCACTTGGGCCTTGCAGAGCTATCCATAAACCACACGAACCGCAGGAATGCAGAAAAAAAGGCTTTAGTACTTCATCCGTAAATGTGCCAAGAGCAGATAATCACGACTGAGACATCACTGACCTCTACCACTTTTTCACCAGGAGTCTTTCTGTCTCCTAGACCTCCAGCACAACAGTCTATCCATCAGCGATGGGGAGAAAGTCCGTTATTTTTGTGAGCTGTCAGCTTGTGTGTGTAGGAGAGGCTAACCTCTGTTCGTCTCCCCCGTTTCCGTCTCAGTGGGACATTCGCTCCGGGGAGGTGGTCCAGGAATACGACCGTCACCTGGGAGCCGTCAACACCATCACGTTTGTGGACGAGAACCGCCGCTTCGTGAGTACGTCCGACGATAAGAGTCTGCGCGTGTGGGAATGGTAAGTGCAGGAACGGTAACCAGATTACAGCTTCGATTTACAAAACCGCTTAGTCGGGGGAACAAACAGCAAGTCAGGCGGTAAAGAAACTAGCCAAGGGTACTATTAGTCTGAAAATATTTCACATTTCTACAGGCAGCGGCACAAGACCATGCTGGGGGAAAGTCTCCCTTCTGCTTTAATGAAGCGTCGACCCTGTGATGTCACTTGGCACGAAATGGAAACGTGTGCGTGAAAGAAAGTGTAAATAAAATCCAAAGAAGGTTTATCCTGATTAGCGATGCGTCAAAGGACACACACGGGTTGCGAGTCACCGTCCACTCCTGCTCAGTTGGTTTAGAGTCCGATCAGCGGGGCCAGGTCAAAGACGCTGATCCAAACTCTTTTTCGGGTGCTGATGAGGCTGGAGATGAACACGGTGGGAAAAACCTGCATGACGATACTACAGATATTGAGTCCTTCATACATCAATATGCTTATAAGCTTCAGGTCACGTTTTAAGAATCGATATTTTCTAAATTGTATAATATGATCCAGATTTATTATTCCATCCATCCATCCATCCATTATCTATACCAATTTATCCGTCTGGGTCGCGGGGAAGCTGGAGCCAATCCCAGCATCTTGGGGCGAGAGGCGGGGTACACCCTGGGCA
>JAQQZR010000012.1:23209669-23219864 GCA_030068235.1 Notoglanidium macrostoma | reverse complement strand
CACTCACACACACTCACACACACTCACACACACTCACACACACTCACACACACTCACACACACTCACACACACTCACTCATATTGGATTCATTATTAAACTCTAAAGAGTATTAAAAGTATTCTTCTTCTCTCTCTTTCACTGTCTGTGCTATTTTTGTCCAAACAACAGTCCTGCAGATGGTTTCATTAATACTGTGGGATTTTCTTCTCAGGCAGGTTCCTGACAATAAAGAAGCGCTTCTGCCAAGACTTTCCCAACTCTCTGACACACTCGGATTCCCAATAAAACATCACGTGGCAAATCAAATCGGATTTTTAGCACATTTTAATAGGATTTGCCAAATTTACCAACGTAACAGCTTTGGCAAGAGCAGAGTATAGGTTATTTCTAAATCAATACACATAAAAACGAGCAGTAAACATTACACCCAATACCATTCATCCAAGACAAGCTATTAACCGCTGGTAAGAGAGAGAGTTCTCCTTAGAAGTACTTTTTTTGAAATTATTTGATTGAACCACATCCTGTTTTCCTGGATTATAAATTTTAAGCCTGCATGCTTGTAGAGTCGTTTTGTCATAATTTACCATAGGCAACTTCCAAGACAAATGATAAAATGTCTAAAGCAGCTGAAAATGTGCCTGGAATTGGACCCATGAGCACACGCCGATGGGGAAGATGGTGTAAGAGGGAAAAACAGCCCCAACAATCACGTTTAGTGGATTCTTTTTCTTGTCGAGTTTCAAATTTAACCCTTAAAAAAAAGCGGCCTTGCAAGAAAGAAGTTCTCGCAAAACCCAACCAGAGCGTCATTAGAACCACTATTGGCGTGGTGTCTTAGAGACGGATGGGATCACACTATTGAGTTATGTAGACCATCAACACGGTTGGTGGCAGAAAAAAAAAAGAAAAAAAAAAAAAAAAAAAGAGAGAGAGAGACAGCACACAAGGAGAAGCAGCTCCTACCCAGAGTACAATATGGAGGTGGATCAGTGATGTTCTGCTGTGGTTTTGTGGAATGTGGCTCATGTTTAGCAGAAAACTTGATGCCATGACGCTTAATAGTCAAGTCAAGTCAAGCCAGCTTTATTTATACAACACATTTAAAAAGCTAGGAGAGTCGGCCAATGTGCTGCACAGCATCTTGGGTATATGAAATGAAAATAAAAGACAAATAAACAGAAAATGATTCAAAAAATATTTAAAGACAGAACACAGGAAAAAAAAAAAAAGACAGGCCAAAAACAGAAAACCTGATACTACAGATCTAAAAGATGTATAGTAAATAATAAATAATAACCCATAGTAACTATAGCTCTTAAAGATCCAGAATAAATAACTCTTTAGGATCTTTACAAACGATCTGGGGATACAAATAGGTTTTAGATTGGATTTTAAAAATGTCTATGTCGGGGCATGTCTTTATGAAAAATAGCAAGATGTTCCACAATCTGGAAGCAGCGACAGAAAAGGCCCGGTTACATTTAAACCGTTAACACTGGCTTATTAGAAGATCGAGAATACTAGGTGAAATCTTGGTTGCCTCTGCCAGGAGGTTCAGTCTTGGCCATAGACTGACAATAAGCAAAACATACGAGCACAGAAATGGGTAAAGAGACACGAAACGTGTGCTTCGCAACAGCCATCTCTAATAACAACATAACAGAGCATGAAATACATCGACTGAGATGCCACTCTTTTCCAACGAAAAGTTTTTTGTTCAAGTCTTATTTAACACTTTATCAAGTGAGATAACTCCAGATAAGGGAACTTGTCCACATACACTTTGAGCTCACATAATTACATGTTTTCCTTTATGTTATTTTGTGCCCGTTTTCATGAAATGTAATTTTCTTGCCAAAAATTCTGCATGGACCAGCCATTTCCCACCCTGTATTCAGCCCCAGACATCATAAAGACGTCAATCAAATCTGAAACAAAACTGACATCCAACATAAGAAACGATGCTCTATACTGGAACAAATCTCACCGATAGGATAAAAAGGAAAGGAAAGAAAAGGAAATGATTTCACACTTTGGTTTAAGGTGAGCAAGAAGCAGAGAGCTTGGCAACTTGGGAGGGTGGGGGTGGGGGGGTGGGGGATCTCCACCCAAACCACACCCGGCTCAATGTTGCCTTTAGACCTCTGGGAAACCTTTCACTGCATGTCTAACATACATCTCAAATTGGTATATCAAAGCCCAAGGCCAAAGTCTCAATAGCTTGACATGGACAAAACATGTCCAAATGTCCAACTCACACAAATGAATTCAACGATGTTACCGTGTCACAGTGCTTAAGCAAGGTGTCTCTGAAACATGCACGTTTTTGCGGTTGAGTTTGCATGGTATATGGATGGAATAAAACACAGAGGACTTTAATTATACGGTGCGCGACGGTCCGATGTTAAGCCTTGGCACGTGTTCGCATGTCTTAAACGTAAAAACTTTAAACGGAAGCACCAGCTGGGAACTAAGGCTCAGAGAAGGTTGGCCATAATTGCCCGTGCGCCGTTTCAGTGCCGCATGTCTGCCTGTCCTGAGAGCTAGAGGGAGGCACCGAGTTCTCTCGGCAAGGGCCGATGGTAAAATAAGGACTAGTATCAAGTACTTCGTGCACCCAAGGCCAGCATGGAATTTACCCACATACACACAGGACTTCTTTCCTTCATCCACCCCCACCAACTACCCCAAACTCCCTCCACACACACACACCACTCCCTACGTTCCAAACAAGAAGGCTTCCAGCATATGTTCTGCACATGTGCGCGCGTTTGCTGATTACAGTGTGATACTGGGTAACTCATACTGAGTGAATAAAACAAGCCCCGCTAGCCTGTGGAATATTCCACTGAAGAGTTTGCTGGGACATTAAAGACACATGCTCACTAAAGCTTTGTTTCAGATCAAATTAGACTTTTTCCACAATTATCTGATGACTTTTCAGCTAGCTCGGAGGGAAAACGATACACAATACGCCACAATCCTGCACTACTTACCAAGTACGATACGTCTACGGAAGTTATACTTAAATACTTAATGTAACCTAAGAAGTAAAACAGCATATATAAGAATATTACAACAATAGGGTTGATCCAAGCCGAGAAACAAGTGCAGTAAAGTTGAGCTATAGATTATAGGCACCAACTGAAACCAAGCACCAACTTTATTGAAGTTATACCTCTTTAGCACATGGAGTCTCACCGGTTGGCTCAGGAACTGGAGGTACAAATTAATATCTTTAAATAAAGAAATATTGTCATTTTAGACAGTTACTTTGTCACCTGGCAAACGTCACGAGTCCCAAACCGCACAAACGATCGAAACACTACAATGTGAAAGTCTGCTATTTTATGTCAACAAGCGTAATCCCTAAGTTTCAACCTGTATCTGTCCCCCCACCAATTTTCTTCCCAATTTGGTCACCCTACACTTCCCAAGCCACCATCCAGCTCTCCTCACGTGCTTCCTCAGAGATGGGTAAAGCAGTCAAGTGCATCTTTTCAAACAGCTGCACATGCTCACACAACACACTTTGAGGAAAGCGCTATCCATCTCCTTCTACATACATGAGCTCATAGATGCCCACGATTGACTAGTGTCATTATGACTGACAGCGAAGAGGGAGAATGCCATCACTCTTTCATGGTCAGTCTTGCTTCCTACGATGGCTGTGGAATCGTCAGGGTTCGAACATGCGATTTCCAAATAACATGGTAGCATTTAGCAGCCTGTTAAGTCGTTACACTAGATTTTTTCTACATTCACCTGACCCAGACATTATCTCTAGCATTTCATGAGTTCAATATTTTGCCTCGCACTCGCATTGAGTCACCGGTGTTAATGTGCAAAGTGATTTGGTTTGATTCTAACAAGGATAAATGTATCCAATGGCTTCAGGCACCAGTCCAGACCAGTCCGGACCTGACCCAGTTCAGTGATTTGTTCCCATAATACATTATCCCTTCCTCACACACTAAAAGGGTTTGACAGCCACGCTGGAAAAACGACCTCATGATGCTGAGGAACACGAAATGCCTGGCACAAGTGTGCAACTAGAACATTTCCCTCTCAACCGTGTTGAAGTTACATAACAGCATCATGTTAACGGTGACAAGAGAACTTCCCATACGGACGAAGGGGTATATGATGCGTATGTAGACACAATTCTTGTCACTTTAGATTAGGTTTTTTTAAACTGGACTGACTCTTGTATCAAAGAACTGACTAATTTAGCAAACCAGGTAACTAACACAGGCTTTTAGATTGTATTCAATTAGCTAGCAATATTTAACTCCGAACATGGTACAGTAAGCATGTGCAGGAAGTTCAATCTGCCAAATGTTCTTACTTTGAACACTGACTGTATGAGTGTAGCTTATGTTAGACGAGAAACTTGTTAACCTAGATAGTTATACTAATGCAAGCCTAAAGGTTGTAGTGGCTGATTCCGTCAGAGCTGCTCAGTTCAACTCGGTTTAAAGGAACATTATGATTCACAAACATCCGCCTGGAAAATTTAGCAGCCACGCTTTGCTACAATAACGTTAGCTACATGAAGAGGTCACTGACTAGCTTATTTCCCACAGTCTTCATCTTTCTTAGTTAGGGAAAAAACCATGACGCATTGCGCGGATCATTTTTACGTACATTAAACTAAAACCAACGGCTAAAATGACCGTTGACCAAAGCCAGAAATGTACTCCATCGGCCTAATTCATGGAAACACATGACATACTGTTGTACAGATGAATACTGCCAGGCTCTAGGTTCAAACAGGTTGCTCCAGATGTTTGAGTCCAGTAAGGGCAAGGATTTCTCATGTGGCGAATATGCATTTCTCTCCTTTTAGTGAAAGAAAAAGAAAGAAAAAAAAAAAAAAAAGTCAGCCGGACTCCGCTTCTGAAGTAAGATGAAAAAAATAAACCCACGCCTGACGTGTGTAAACACACAGAGCACAAGGCCGTAAATAATCGTGAACCAGCTCCACTGGCAGCTATACATGCCCATGCCACCATGGCTCGCAGATGTTGTGGTGTACTTTCGATCATGAACAGCCCTTTTGTCCACTTTTCTTCCACCCCAGGACGTTTTTTTATACATATTAGCTAACTGCAACCTGTAACCTCAAATGAGTAGCTTGAATCTTATAGCCATCTGAGAAAAGCCATCACGAGACCTTTTCCATTAAATACACCGTAGTTCTGGAAACTACGGATTGAACTGAACTGAAAAAAATGGTGCGCTTTGGCAAGTTTTTCTCAACCACAAATAAAAGGGTCTAGCATTTTAAAGTCCATTTACTTCTAAAAGCGTTGAGGAAGGAAACGGATTATTCAGAAATTCAGAGCATTTAATGGAAGTCCCCGAGATACGGCTTCTTGACTGTGGTTTTGACGCCGTGTGGTAACGTAGATCCTTCTTGAAACAGGAAATCAGAGTGATGATGTGTTGAACTGCTCGACACAACTGCCAGTGGCGCTCGAGACGCGCCACACTACCACGACATAGTCCAGCTAGGTTGGTGAAACACCTCTAAAAAGTGACCGTCACAGAACTGCGACCACAAACAAATTCCACTCTCTTTAAAATGCAGAAATTCCAACCACTTTTACTGCTTTGATCCACAAGCTGCTACTGTAAACCAAGCCCTGCCTCTTCGGGGGTGGGGGGGGGGGGCGGCTTGTACATATGGTTCTAGAGAATTGAACGATCACAAAGTTGTGACTAATTATGAACCGGTGAAACTTTTTTGATCACGGTCCCTTAAATGATGAGGAGAATGTCTGAATATACGATCATATAAGCGTCCAGAACATCAAGGGACGAAGACAGCTAACTTGCACTTAATTCGTTATGTAATAAATAAAAAAAAAATTTTTTCTTTTTTTTTCCTTAATCACTTTGTCAGGCCTGGAAAAATAAATATCAGTAAAGAAAGCATTAATAAGCAGTAGAAGGATTGCTGATCATAGTTTCTACATTAACACTGATTTGATTATCATTGGTTAAGCGAGTTTCTGCCAGGATTAAAGCACTACGGGGAAAAAAAACATGACTGTTTTAGCGATGACACACATTCATTATGGCCTCCTTAATATTCAAGCCCCAGCAGCTACTCAGGATAGCTCATTCATATCCTTCGCTGATTTATTAAAGACACACAGAGAAAGAGAGAGTGAGAGCGAGAGCGAACAGTCAAGTGAGATACTGTTTGAACCCGTAAATCAATCTACACACCCCAGCACTGTTCACTCATGTAAATTCAGCTGCTAGCTTTAGCGTCACTGAAACACTTTATTTCTACCTCGTTTCGAACACAGACACGGGAGTGTGTTTAATGCAGCCTCAGGAGCCAGAAGTGTTTACTCGCTGTGCTCCATGTGTTCTGCATTCATGACTGCGTGTTTGAGGTGGGAAAAGTCCAGACTCAGTCTGGCCTCCTTAACCTGACCCCTAATCCCCCATAAAGCTGCTGTGCTCAAACTTAATTCATATTAATGTGTAATGGGAAGGGAGTTTGTAGTCAGTGGAGCTTACACGCTTACTACACTGGCTGTATAAAGATACATATATATATTGATTGAATGGTCTTGATGCAGTTGGAAACCTAATGGAGCACTCGAGGCAGAATGAGGCAGCATTTAGGTCTAAAATGACATTATAATGTTACACACAGTTGTTTCTTTTTTCCACATAAACCAATCAAGTAGAACGCATCCCACCCTCCACATCAATGTAGACTTCGGTTCCATCCATTACCGTGCCAACCTGACCATCTAATCATTGTCCTAAGAGGTTCTTGATGATTAACTTACAGAGGTTAAGGTTCATGATGTTGAACCAGGAAGGTAGATCTCCAGACACAGGGTTGGTGACCAGATGCAATACACTTCACGGCCAAAGGTTTGTGGACACCTGTCCGTACCAGGTTGAACATGCCATTCCAGATTTAGTTGCGCTTAGCTCTTATAATAAGCTCCAATTTTCTGAGAAATTTTCTTTCCACTAAATTTTGGCGTCAGGTTGGCGTTCCAGTTTATTCTTTATCAGCGCTCTGTGCTGGACGCTCGAGTTCTTTCCACTCCATCCTTGGCAAACCATGTCTTCATGGAGATGCTTTGTGCACAGGAGTATTGTTATTCTGGACCAGGTTTGGGCCGATTAGTTCCAGTGAAGGGAAATGGTAATACTACAACATACAAAGACATTCTCTACAATTGTGCGCTTCCAACGTTGTGGTGACAGTTTGGGCAAGAACTACATGTGCTTGTGATGGTCAGGTGTCCATGACAATTTGGCCATACAGGATACAGAAAGACCTAAAAATACCATTAAGCACAACAAGGTTCAGAAAAAGTCTCAACAGCCTGAAACACATGGAACTTCGAGGTGTTCTTGGATGTACAACTGGTGTTGGCTTGTGGTCAAATGAGAAATCCAAACTTGTTGCTCATAGACATCTGTACGGTTGGTGAGAAAGAGAGACTACATTCAAATGAGTAAACTGCCTTGAGGCAGAGTGGCCTATTCTATTGAACAGTGCCAATAATTATGAACACGACTGTATAGAATAAGTTTTTGTTTGGAACATGTCATGGCAGCAAGTCATGGATGGATCTAATACTGTTTTCAACATGCCTTTGTCAAGTTCATGTGCTAAAGTGAATTTTAACCAGTTTTGTCCTGTTATGAAAGTAAACTGCATCATATTGCAGTGCAAAGTTCTGCTCTTTAGATCTTCACGGATATTTGATGGCGTCTAATAAATCATCTTACACATTTCTTCCGTGCTGATGAAACTGATCGAACAGCCGTCAAAACTCAGCTATGACCTGTGCAGCTAGGTTCGACAATGCTAAAAAGGCGTGGCAGTGCGGTCAAGCGGGCTTTTCAGAGCAGCTAGCTAATCGATCAACAAAGAAACGCACAAAAAAAAACGGGCTACGCCTTCAGAACGTGGATTAGACCTGGATTTGACTTTGCTGCAAATAATCGCTGGCAATATAACTTCTAAAAAGGTGACAACCGTCCAGAAATGGCGCGATCGTGTCTCTAATGCATTTTCATTCAGACTTTCGGATATTTCCGGTCGAGATCACCCGTACGGCATGCGAAACTATTGTAAGACTACGTGATTTGAATGTGATCTTGAAAGGAGAACAAATTACACCCATTTCACCAAGTCGAAAAACACCAAATTTGGAGTTAAGCATTTTTGTTCTCCAAGTATCCGCGTCATTGGATCGTTAGGGACCGTCACTAAAGTGCTGCAAACAAGAAAAGCGTGAAAAACGGTTGAGTTTACGAAGTGTGCAAATTCTGTATGGTCTAGATGCATAGAAGCTATAAAATGCAAGTTATTCCCTACTTAGTGGAGGGAATTGGTAATGCTACAGCACTGCAAAAAAAAAAAAAAAAGATCTTAGCAAGTTTTTAATGTAGTCGAAATGATCTAGCATTTCCTATTAGAAGATTACGAGATGACAAATCTGAAACTATTAAACCTATTTGTAGACTGGAACCAACTTATTCCTGATGCCTTGTCAAGTAAAATGATCTGTCCCTGCAGCAAGATCATGTCACTAGTATTAAGTTATTTTCTCCTTAAATTCAGTTTTCTTTTTTTTTTTTCCAGTGAGCATACAAAGATATTCTTTACAATTGTGTAATCTTGTGGCAAAAGATTGAGGAACACAAATGGGTGTGACGGTCAGGTGTCCGCAAACTTTTGGCTACATGATCCCTAACCCCCATGGTCATTATCCATTTCTAACAAAGGCTAAGAGCCGTGGTGTTCTCTTCTCGCACTATATATAAAAAGATCCATGAGCGTGCTCGATTTCTTTCGATATGTTTAACCGTATGCTGTCAAGTTACATGAAGCAGATCAGTGTTCGGACAGCTTTGGGGTAGCCTTTATTGCATTCAGGTTTCTTTAGTGCTCCGCATACCTGCGTCTGACTGTTCTACCATCAGCACCTCAGGCGATGTGTGTAGTGCGGCAGGTGGTTGGATTCAAAACGAGTAGCTTGCACTGTCTGCATTAGCATGCGAAAAATTCATTCTGGCCAAATCTGGTTTCCACAAGGCATACTGTATTTTTATTCTTACTTACGTGTCAAATTTCAGCTTGATTAGACAATATTTCGAGGTCGTCCCAGTGTGCATCGTTTTGTGTATGTAGGCGATTGCGCATACTTGGCTTGTATGGCATGTAGAAACCACACGAAGAGTTCTTGTCCTTAAAGACACGGGACGAAAAGGTGATCGGCAGAAAGTAGTGCTCTTTAAAAGTAAACTCGAACAGTTTTGACATTTCATAACATGATGAAATCAAGAAGATCAGGAATTCCTCCAGAAGCAAAGGCGGGGCGTGTTCAAATGATCTTCAAATGACCGTCATTGTTTGATCTCCTGATCGTCTGTTATGAATGATACGACAGAACGAGGGATAAGCCTCATAGAAAAATACGACCAAACGTTGACAGAAGATGAAGAGCAGAAGCGGTTTTGTTATTCGGTTGGTGCGAGCCACAGATCCTTTCTGCATCAAAGGCGGGTCTTGGGTCATAAACCGTTCATTATTTGTTGAACAAACATGAATTATAATACAATCTTTAGCTTACAGGTAGTTTTAAAAAAGTGAGCTGGACCACCCCCTAAATTGTGCTTGTAATAGGGCTGGCTTACACTAAATTATTCAGAGTGAATGAATGAGTGACCGGGAACAGTGGTTACAGTGGCAAGCAGGCGAAACATGTGTGATGTGTGCTGACTAGACAGCTGTATCCTTTCGTGTTTTTGATCTGAATGGGCACAAATGTTTCCAAACACGTCCACTCTGCGGGATTCTCTCTGAATCCCTCTGAATGCTTTAGGAACTGAACCGACCCACGCATTGCATCTAGGATATGCATAAGGGCACGTTCTGATCTCACACCCACACAGAGTGTTCCCTAACTCCCTCATTTCAGCTGGGTGGTGAGGGGTATAAATAGTGGAAGTGGCGTTTTAACGTGGGCCAGAAGCCCACAGAGCTGCTCCACCCAAGACCTTTAAATACACTCAACCCATGCTGCCTCTCTCTCTCTCGCTCTCTCTCTCTCTCTCTCTCACACACACACACACACACACATATATATATATATATACCCACTCTGCTTTCTCCATCTATTCTTAAAGCTGTAGAG
>JAQQZR010000012.1:23193960-23205145 GCA_030068235.1 Notoglanidium macrostoma | reverse complement strand
GTACCCCGCCTCTCGCCCGAAGATGCTGGGATTGGCTCCAGCTTCCCCGCGACCCAGACGGATAAAGCGATATAGATGATGGATGGATGGATAACTTGTATCAAGCAAATCAGACCGGGAAGGAGATTCCAAAATCCTGATATCCAACAGCATTCGCAAAAGCAGTAAGGAGCCAGTTTGACGGTCGCAGATTGGAAAGATACACTTTATATGATGTTATCTAGGAGTTAGTTGTAAAAACAGACCAATTATGTAACAACATATAGCCTGGAATTTGAGGCGGCATCCCAAAAAAGCATGCAATCAATTACACAAAAATAGTAAAGTCAAGGTCTCTGTACCAAGCCTGCTGGAGAGCAAGAGAGTTTCCTACAGAATTGCAAAAAAGGGAGTACTTCTTTATAGAGGTACAGCATGAGAGTGGAGATTGCTGACGAGTCACCGCTGAGCTGACGTACTACTGTTTTAACCCTCCTGCTTTTAATAAAGCCCTTATGTGCATTCCTGCATTTTACAGTTCCTCTAAATGCAGCCTTTGGCAAAGCCCACATCAGTGAGACCTGAACGGTGGCGTTTTTCCAAAAACGCCATGCAGTGTCGACTAGGATCAATCACAGCAAATGGGTTCGTTGCGAGCAGAAAGCAACACGGAGCAGCATCAAACATTTCTTTAAATATCTTTTTATTTACCCTGCCATTAAGCAGCTTGTCCCAGGGTTGATACACGCATTTGAGGGAGCAGTTGCACATCAGGTATACACTGATGCTGTGTTCCAAATGTTCCTAACTTTTTAAACATCTGTGTACACTTGAGCACTAGTGCTCCATATCTGAAATTTGGTGCTGAAAGAACATTAATACCGTTCCTTATTTATCACGTTTTGTCATGTATGCATGACAGTCATGACTTGTAATGCATTCCACCTTTTATAACTTCTTAATTCATGTAAAAAGCAATGTGTTTAAATAATGAATCAGCTCTATAGTGATTTATGGAATGAGTTCCTCACAGCCATGCGGTGCTCCTTGCGCAGCTGCTTAACTCTGATCCTGTCCAGAGCGGACGCCACGTCTTTCAGTGGCTGCTGGAAGTCCTCAGAGTATCTCTGCACCAACAGCTGAGGAATCCCACAGCGGCCATGCTGGAGGAAAAATAACAAGAAGGAGAGGTGCGTAGATATTAATAGAGAAATGTGTTACACAGGTATCGTTAACAGGAAATGGAGCAGCCTCATGATGGGAAAGCATGGTGAGACACACCTAGGTTTTGCCTTTTCTAGTCATCAGAGACATCCCACACCTGACACCTGATTATTCGCAAACTGCTTTTAAAAGACACAAGGAATTTTCACACGGATAATCGTCTCAGCATTACCTTTGCTTTAGTCTAAGCCTGGACAACAACTAAAATTAGCAAGCCATAAAGTTTACTTCATGTGGTTTCTAGTGGATTTTAAGGTTGACCAGAAAACAGCTCCATATGACGGAGTGCCTGGAGACGTAGGCTGACACAGAAACAAGCAAAACTTTATGAGGTTGTTACAGAATTACAAGGCTATTTGGACTCAATCATTTGTTTAAAATGACAAATAATGTGACTTAATGAGTCATAACACTGGGAGAACTGTCATGACCGCTGAGACTTCTAAAGAACAGGCTTTTGAGTCTCCGAGGTAATTTCATCTGGAATTTTTTTTTTTTTTTTTTACATGAAGGAGCATGCCAAACAGATGTACTTACAGGACTAAATGGAAGCACTACTGCATGTTTGTTATGTGATGTGTAGCAGATTAATCAGGTCATCTTCCACATTTAAAGAAAAGATGAGTCATATGCAATACAATACCATCTGACTAGAATCCATGTTCAAAACACGAGCATTACTTCTGAGCATTTTTTTCCAACACAGCTAAGAGACCTAGAACAGCTAATATGGGTTTCATCTTCAATTCAAAACAACTTCATGTATTCCTGGTCGATGTTAAAGAGCGGTATATGCTTCTTGTCATCCTTAAATGTAAATGTGATGTTAGACTGAGAACACTGAGATGATCAAAACACGACCCTTCAGAAACCACAGCGTTCATTCAATGGGCCACAAATCATGCTACGGCCATTAACAGCTTAGAGTTCAAGGCTCTTAATTGGAAGGCTGTGATTTTAAATCCCAGTGATGCCAGAGAGCCTCCCTTAACCCTCAGTTGTTTGGGTTGAATCATTTCTCCATTGTGAGTTGCTTTGAATAAAAGTGTCTGCCAATTAAATAACTGTAAATGGTCCAAAACCATCATGAACTGTATTTATGAATGCACATCCAGCCCACCCACTCCAATAGAGTAAGAAGCGTAAATTATACACAGACCAAATCCGCAGTTATGTTCTTTCCACCCAGACGTTCTCCCATGTTGGCCCTGTCGTTTGTGGTGTGGGCTCCCAGGTCTAGCTCGATGCTATTGCTGGCATGGCACTGAAGGCTTGTAAAAAATACAGCATATGTGCTGGTTATGTCTATAGTAAACCGAGCGTTTAACAACGCGACTATCAAAAGAGAAGCAGGTCTCAGCAGTGCCATCTTGCAATTAATAACAGTCACCTAGGTATGGTTTTAATCTAAGGGCTATCTGCAGCTTGATTAATTGGTGGAAACTAAATGAAATATTACAGAGAGTGAAAAGCATTCATGACCTTGAACACTGCTGAATGAAGGGGAGGAACCCCCCCCCCCCCAAAAAAAACAGTAAATCTCTGTGACCTTTGGGCCTAAAATCCATTTTAATTCTAGCTCTATTCATCGCTCTTGTCCTTGTTGTGTAGCTCGGCTAAGAAGCTCCAAGTCACCAGATCGGTCCACGACAGCAGCTGACATTCCTTACAGATGACTTAACTTTCGGGGTTCAAAATGAGAAGTCAAAACATATACACATCAACATAATGATCTATAACAGTTATAGTGTTACAAATGGTGAACTGTTGCCAATTATTTTAATGGTACAGAAGCTTTTTTTCCATATTTATAAATGTCACATCAAATGAGTTCTAGGGCAATGGTGACACTGTTTTTTAAGACTCACAAGACAGCTTATTTTATGTTTGGAATTTTGCTTTTGCCTTTTGAGCCTCATTATGCTGTCATGGATAATTCTGTTCTGTTGTGTCTCTTACCTTATCCGAGTAAGGCTCTGCCATAAGATCGATGCCCTCTGAGCCAAGCTTCTCCTCCAGTAGTGTCTCCAGGTCAGTTATTTTGGCATGGGAGATCTTCCTGCCTAGGGATACCTTGATTCCCTGAATCTGTGGGCAGGCTGACTCGGGCAGGTCAGAGAGCCAGGCTGGTGGTTTCTCTGAATCATCTGGAGAAACTGAAGTGGATGGAGCACTCTCAGAGGGGCTAGTAGGACTGCTAATGGGTTTAGCGGACAGAGTTGGTGTGCCTGGACTGGAACTTGGCAGGACCAAAGAAGGGTATCGCAACCCATTTACTAGACGCTCTTTGGACTTTTTGGCAGGAACAGGAGGGGGCACAGGAGGCTTTCTGGGGTGAGTACGAGGAGCTGGGCTGGTTGGGGTAGAGCCAGACTGTTTATCTGGAGCATGGCATGAAGGCTTGATCGGCAGTTGGGTGGGCACTAGAGGTCTCTCGACTTGTTTGCTCTGGTTTGCTCGACACAGTTCTGTTTTTGAGTCTAACCGGGATTCCCTACTCTTCTGAGAGCTGGACTGGAGAATTGCAAAGTTTGCTTCTTCCTGCCTTTCACCACCATGTTGGGTCTCATTTCTTTTCTCGTTGCTCTGGTCAAAGGCATGCTGCCACTGTATGTCCCCCAGAGAGTGAGACCGTTTCCAGCGCCCTGGAGAATCTGAAGTCCCATCAAGCTCCTCACAGCTGCGACTGGCTGGCATGTGATGCCTTGGTCCTGATCGGAGGCCCTTCCTCAGGCCCAGAGAACGCAGGCTGAAGCCCTTGATAGGCCGAGGAAGAAAGTGCTTGGGGAACTTGCGTTCTTTCTTGGACTGATGCTGCAGCTCCTCAGTGGAGCGACTGATGGGAAGCGTTGGGAAATCCAGCGACTGGACTCGACCAGATTCAAAGCCAGAGGAACGGCGACTTGAGCGAGTTGCTTTACGAGGCTTACCTGTAACACATGAGCTTCAGTTTCAAACTTTCAATTTTAAATTCAAATAAAATTCAAATTTTATTGAAAATACTGTATACACAGTTTCCAAGGTATTAGAAAAACCACATTACTATACAGACCTACCTTTAGGACCATTGTTCTTTTGCTTTGCACCGTTTTGTTTTGTTTTTTAACCCTTACTCTATCCTGTCCATCATATGACCACTACGTTCACCAGGTATTACCTTAGTGGTGCACTGCTCTCAGCACATACACACACTGTAGTGCCAAAAGTATGTGGACACCTGACCAATCACACCCATATTTGCTTGTTGAACGTCCCATTATGGTTATTGGCCCTCCTTTACGGTTATAACAACCTACACTCTTCTGGGAAGGCTAGACTTTGGAGTGTGATTTGTGCTTATTCAGTCACAGGAGCATTAGTGAGGTCAGGCAGGTTGGATGAGGAGGCCTGGGGTGCAGGTCACAGGCCCTACTCGAGTTCTTCCACTCCAAACTGGGCAAACCATGTCTTTATAGACCTTTGTGAACAGGGGCATTGCTGTGCTGGAACAGGTTCGGGTCCCTTAGTTCCAGTAAAAGGGAAATCTTAATGCTACAGCATACAAAGACATTCTAGAAAATTTACTTCCTGCAACCTTGTTCCAACATTTTGAAGAAGGCTCACATATGGGTGTGATGGTCCACGTACTTCGGGCCATATAGTGTATTAGTGTGTAGTAGTGCTCCTGGGGCTTTTAAACAATGTATGCAACTCACTGGGCATTTCATTAGACACAACTTCCTTATTGGTCCCTCCATGTAGGTGTACAGTTAGAGACTAGTTCACTTTTTTTTCTCCATGCTGAATGCATGTTAACTTTCCTCAAGACATTCTGAAGTGTGCTGCTGATTGCTAGATATTTGTGGATAAACAGTCTCTTATGTGCTGAAAATATTCTGGAGTTTGGTTTAAATTGACTTCTTTATCATTATGCAAAATGCATAATTTTATGCATATAATTTTAAAATAATAATTAAAAAAATAATTTTTTAAATCTGTAAATGAGAAAATTAAACGATATGTTAATCATGAGATGTCGTTTAGCAGACCCGCACTTTGAATACCGTTAATAATAATGTTTACACTGCCACAGTGAAGAAGAACCAGGGTTTATTTCAGACCTGGATGAGCCTAACAGAACCCTGAGATCATTAGAATGAAGCATGCGAGTGTAGAAAATGTGTAGAGTTCAAAGAATGTTGGTGAGACAAGCGTTACATGAAATGCCTAAAGAAACTCATGCAACAGAGATGAAGGTTATTTACAGTGACACATGAGTAATCAGCAGCTGTAGTCCAAGTGAAATTGAGAAATACGGGACACGGCATGGTTTTGCGATGAAACGCAAGTAGAACTCATGTTTAATAAGAATTGTGAATGTGCAAATAGTGTAGCTTTATAAAAAGAATAGAAGCATGGAAAGAAAAACAGACCAAAACCAGGCAAAGGGCAAGAATGATGTACAATGTTTAGATCATTTTGGGTTTATTTTCCACTACGGCAGATTGCAGGGTATTTCCCCACCCCTTACAAACAAAGTGGGTCAGTGTCATAAGATGCCAAATAAGTGTTAAGAACACAGAAAATGAAAATATTTTACATATTAACCTTAGCACAAAAGAGTATCCGAAATATAGAGACACAGAATAGTTCCTGCATCATAATATATTTATATAAGTAGTAAAAATCTCCAGCAACAAACGTTGCTATGTACAGACTAGTTTATAAAATATTTAACTGCGTTGATCATTTTTAAGGCGCATATGAGCTGTATTGGGTATTGATGGGTATTGATGATAAACAGAAAAAAGACTCCTTAAATTCTCAGATACAATCAACTTCACAATACAGCTCTAAAGACTCGAAGCTTAGGAGTCGGTAAGCTATATTCTGTTCGCCTGCATGCCTACCTATATGTCTTTATACTCGTCACACTGCCAAAGTTTCCATCAACCAGTTTTATGCAAATTGAAAATTTTGTGCCAGACATTAACACCAAGAAGGGTTGAGTGATGAAGAAACAGGGCTAGAAGATGAAGAGTGGAGTCTTTAGATGGAGAGGTGTGATTATTCGGCCCATAAAGAAAGACGGGAGAAAAGGAAGAATGATGAGGAAGCCGGGACAGAACGACAGCATTGCATTCTTTCCTGAGGTGATGACGGCGTCTCATTGGCTGTTAGCAAGTGAGGGCAGGAAAGAGGCCTGGTCTATCAAAGAGAGGCGGATGTCATGGCGGTGATGATGCTAGGTCGGAGATGAGGATGCGATGGAGATGCTAAAATAGCGCCTGGTTACCGTTCTCCAGGTTTTCGCTGCTTTCATAGCAACCAGAGTCCCGTGGGGAGTTAGCAGCCAAGCCCCTCCCCTCACAGAGAAGTTTTTCCTGGGAGCCAGAGAGGGCACTGCGCTCGGGGTCACTGCTGCCTGTAATAGCGCACACACAGAGTGTTAAAGTGGGTATGTTTGGGCTTTAATTATATACAATATTTAGTAGTGAGATACATTCCTGAGCCTGGAGTGTTTCACTTGCACAGACAGATCTACACTATTGCATAAACCACCAAAGGTGAAAAAACTTTCAGTCAAACTGCATGTGGGAGTGAGTGGGACTGGAAAAACTTTCTTCCTGAGTGGGCAGGATTGATCGCAACTTCTGCAGGGGTTAGAGAGATTGAGCAAAATGTCTGCAGGAGTGAGAAGGATTTGGTGGGACTGGTCAAACTTTCTGTGGGGATGAGTGGAGTTGGTCAAACCTTATGCAGGAGTAAGGAAACTTTCTGTGGGAGCAAGTGGGATTGATGAAGCTGCAGGAGTGGGTGGAGGCAGCATTAAAAATGCTCCACGCACACCTCCACAGCGCAGGTATACTCACTATCATACTCCTGTAGTAGCTCTACAGCAGTGAGCAGCACAGCTCTGTGCTGAGGGTCTCTGATGTTCAGCTCATCCAGATCCTCTTCTTCAAGCAGCTTAAAAGTGTCCAAATCCTCATAGCCATTAAATAAGAACGTAGGCATGTGCTCCTGCAACACACACACAGATACGTCAGCACCATCATGTGATCAGAGAAGGTTCAGTTATCACGCGGTCACTCTGTTCCGGTGTCTCGATCACTGAACAGAGGGAAAAGACCTTTGATCTACCGGAGTTCTCTCAAAATCCTTGTTTTAACATTTACCACCTGCTTGAATTACTTTGAATAAATCAAAACAGGGACTCAAATATAATTCATTCTAGGAGAATGAAATCGCGCTTGTTCGGATAAATCTAGCTACCCAGGTTCCGTGGTTTGACATGCAAAACTGAAACAGCAGAGATGATAATCTTTGTTTATTGGAACTGTTGTGACTCTCAACTTTTTCTTAACCTCCTGGTCCTGCCCGTTTCAACTCCTTAAGAATCTCGCCATCACATGTTGAGTTCAAGTAGCACAAATCCAATACACAGAGGAAAGCGGCACACTTCAGGCATTACTGGAGCGGGACTGGCTTTTCTTTCTTTTTCTTTTTTTTAAACACATAAAAAACACATGAAAAATAAAGCTAATCACAAACACTGTACAATTTCACTGTGTTGATGTATGGGTGAACAGCTGTTCTCCCAGACACAGTTAATCTTACTCATGGACCCAAAATAACAATATGTGTAAATATATCTCACTCTACCCCACACACACACACACACACACACACACACACACACACACACACACACACACACACACACACGCACAGAGGAGGTCTAAAGGGTGGATTGCTATCTTTGGATGGTCATGAAGCCATTATACGTATGGTTGAACTTGACCTTCGCTTCCATCTGGGGGGGAAAAAAAAAAACATGTAGGAGAGTCGCAGTCTTTCATTACCACAAGGACCACCTCCATTCTCCCTCCATCTCTCTCACTCATGTTCTGTCATTATAGCTTCACTCAAAATGACGAGAAGAAATCTCCAGACTCAACAGACTGGCTCTGATATATTAGTCTCATGAATAGAACTGTGTGTGTGTGTGTGTGTGTGTGTGTGTGTATCATACCTGTGGTTTGATAGAGTCTATATAAAGCCTATGCATGCGTGTCTGTGTGTGTGTGTGTGTGTGTGTGTGTGTGTGTTTCTCCCTCTCACCTTTAGGTTGATCCTTTCCAAAAGCTCCTCTACAGAGCTGGGTTTTGGAGCTCGACCCTTTCTTCTCCTCCTGACGGTGCGTTTGGGTTTCTCCTCCTCCTCCGCCAGGACGTCCACGTAGATAAACTTGAACGTTCCGACCTTGTTGTTGAGAAGTCCCATCCACGTGCCCATGGGTGGCTTACTGATGATGTCGATGACATCTCCTCTCTGATCCAAGGCCAAAGAAAAGAGAGACAAAGACAGACAGATAAACAGAGTGAGGAAACATATAGATGAGGTTCAGTTAAACAGGTAATGTTCATCACTGCTGTAACCTGACCTAAAGCTGCCTTTGACTACAGGCTGTAACTCATAATTCCCAAACTGAGACCATGCAAAACCTAAAGAAAACGCCAACCGAACTTGGAATTACTACTCAGGAATTTGGACTGGTCTCCTCGACTCCTGTCTTCCACCAATCAACATACAGACATATTCTATTGCTGACTCTAGAACACTGACTAAAATTTGTACACTCCTGGGCAAAACAAATGAGGCAAACCCAATACTGCAAAACGTTAAGCTTTTAGTGGTCTTAACAAAAATCACTGGGCAGAAAATGAACAAGAAGTAAAAGTCGCACTCCTGAGACCTCGGCCTTCTTTTGCTGGTCGATGCCCGCTGCTGAAACTGTTGGGGGGAAACGCTGGAAACACGGAAGTTCACTTACATAGTCTTCTGGTACGCAAAGAGAAAATCATGAAAAGATTGAAACATGGACTCATCTTCCTGTAAAAATCCGTCTGCAAGTTTCCCAACAAGACTTCAACATTTAAAGGAAATCAAGGGAAAAGCTCCCACACCAAATTACTTCATCTAGGTTTCATTCCTACTCATTTTCCTGACCAATGATTTGCCGTCGAGACCATTTAATGTTTTGCAATACCGGGTTTGCCTCATTTGTTTTGCCCAGGAGTGTACATTGATGCTGTTTTGAGTAAGAAAATAAACGTCGCTCAAAAAATGAACATGGAGGCATCCATGCTTTTCCTTTGCTTTTGTAGCTCGAATACACAGAGTTCATAAATGATGTCCTTCCATGGTATGTAAACCATCTCACGCCCATCTCATTGTGTATCCCATACCTACTGAATCTGTTTACCACAGACTACAACACACGACTGGACATCTTATGCCTTCCAAGCAGGACTTAGGAAACTACAAGTCACACTATATTACGCATTCAGATGAAACGAGTAAGAAAAAAATGAAACATTCCCTTGATTCAGTTGCAGGCTAATATGTGTGTGTGTGCTATACCTTTAGTTTGAGTGAGTCTGTATCATAAGGGCTGGGAGTGAAGTCTGTGTGCACTCTGGCTCTGCCACAGAAAGGCCCTCTGTACGGAGGCTCTTCATCATCCCCGTCCTCTGATTTCACACTCTCACGGTTACTGGCAGACGAGTCTGTAGTGCTCACCGTCTGGCCACCTGCAGCAAAACATGAAAATTACAACCGATAATTTGATACTTTAACCAAGCCGTGTACATGCTACAGGCATTATGGTGGGCTACAGCGCCCTCTAGTGCTAGCTGTCTTCAACCAGAATTACAATTCCCATCCCAACTGCTCTCTTACTCATGGAACTCTGTCCGCTGAGGGAGCTGCGCAGACTCTCGACAGATCCTCCTGCCTTCAGTTTGGGCTTTTCCAGCGAGTCAGTGTCCGGTTGAGGAGACTGAGGAGAGCTGGGAATCCCATCTGGACTGGACTATACACACATACAGAGAGAAAAGTTGAATTTAACATTACCTTAAAAACATGGATAATTTGATTTGGACTCTGAGTGTTACGGTGTGAATTTTAGACACTACTTCTACCATGCTTAAGCAGAGCAATAAAAGTAAAAGGAAACTTGTTCGCAAAACTGCCTTGTCTAGCTCTACTGGTTTGGAAAAGCCATCTTAAAGCAGTTCTGACGATGTATATCTTCACGGAGTTATCAATCGCTGTCCAGTAACAGGGTGTCCTGGTAACGGAAGACAACGAAGTTCCAATTCTGCCATAAGACCATGCAACAATCCATCCTGACAAAGTATTTCGAGCACCTCACACGGAAGCAGAACCATGTACACAACTTATCCATGTTAAGCCGGGTTTACACTGTACTGTATCCGGCCCGATTTTGCTGTCAATCGCACATCGTAAGGAAAATCTTTGAGATCGGAGATGTCAGGGCATGCAATGTGATGTGCTGCTCACTGGCAGCCGTTCACCGTCACTCGTCTCAAATCTACCACGAAGAGGATTTCACAATGTGTATTTCCCAAACTCATGGTATAGCTACAAACACTGTAGTGGCGATGGAGAATCAGAAACAAGCTGCAAAGTTGTGCTGCGTTACTAAGCACCCAATATGGCAGAACATAGTATGGATCTCCACTGATTGATCCGACATGAAGAAAACATTTTATCATATAGTCTGATATAGAATTCTTACTGACATCATCTCGTACAGTGTGACAAGTCATAATCATAAAAAACTGCTGGAAATGCGGTGTAAAACTAGCATCAGCGAAAGAAACAGAGAGAGAGAGAGAGAGACAATACTACCTAAATTAGAGCGAGACGTCTTTTCCATATGTCCATATATTTCTTTATATTCACTACCAGTCAAAAGTTTGCACACACCTTTTCTGTCGCAGGTTTTTCTTTTTTTGTTGTTTTCTACATTGTTAAACAATACTGAATACCTCAAACTATGAAGCAACACATTTACTGAATTACGTAGTAAAGAAAAAAGTGTCAAAAAAAAAAACAAACAAACAAAATATGTTTCATATTTTAGATTCTTCAAAGTGGCCCCCATTTAGCTTGATGATATTGTGGGCATTAT
>JAQQZR010000012.1:23183408-23193860 GCA_030068235.1 Notoglanidium macrostoma | reverse complement strand
AACTGGAGTAATCCATATTATGTCAACAACCGCTCGACTAAGTAAAGAGAAACAACAGTCCATCATTACTTTAAGACGTGAAGTGGCTTTTAAGTCATAAAAATAAAGAAAAAAACATGTGTGTCCAAACTTTTGGCTGTACCAGGTGCATCCATGTCTGTTACATGATCAACCAGCTGAATGAACTGTGGTGTTACATTAATTACAAAAAACGTGTTCACGTTTTCTACATCTAAAGCTAGCTCGCTCACATTAAAAGGAAGATTTTTAAGATTCTACTAAACATAATTGTGTTCAAAAAACTACATAAACAAATGATAATACTGCAATTGGAGAAAAAAAAAACAAACAAACAAAAAAAAAAAAACCCCAGCCGTTTCTCCTCATATCTAATTTCGGGAATGCTCGCAGGAGTCAGCCTAGCCTGTGGATTTTCTCCCCGAACGTTCACTTCCCACCAGGAGACGTGAGTGCTTGCGGAGGGAGATGCCGAATCAAGACAAAATATTTTGTCTGGATTTTTTTTTTTATTGTTTATTGTTACGCAACATTTATTAAGACATTTACTTTCGCTGTGGTCCTTCATACAGAAAATATCCTTTGTTTGTGTTCCTTGTGGTCAAAACTTGGTATGAAACGCGCAGCGGCATTGACCGCGTCAGTTAGACCACATGCTCGCTCGTGGCAGTGCGGTTCTGTTTAAGCGGAGCAGCTGTGGGTCTCTCCAATCCACATGACACACAGATGGAAAAGGGTCTGGTTGAGAAAAAACAGGTGTAGCTTCAGTCGCATGGATATGTACTGAAGTATTAATAGCATGTTAAAAACATTAAGACCACGAGTCTTATACTGAAGCCAGACCACTTTGTGGCACAGTACCCTCTGTTCCTTGCAAAATAGTATGAGGTCACGGTTACGAGGTGATACGAGGAAACAAGCGCCACTTAAATGTAGCACCACAGCGACATATATAAAGTTACAGATGTACCGAACACTGGCTCCAAGATTAATATGGCTGAATTTGGTGCGCAGCACAGCCAGGTAACCTTTCTGTCAATAAAAAACATGCTGTGCTTTGAAAACCTAAAAAAAAAAACCACAAACACAGAAAGAGCATATACGCTGGCAGTGCTTTTAAATGGCGGAGTAATTTATTACTCGTGAAGGGCATGAAGCTGGACATCGAATTAGCAACATTGGTCCTGGACAGGTCTGTAAATACCATCAGTAAAATGCTGTTTTTATCATGTGAGAGAGACAGGTAGGGCAATGGTTTCAGTGAACCGCCTTCACCGAAATGTTTGTAAATCCTGATGCTAATAACGGAGCATAGAGCTCACTAAAACAGGACAACGATGATACTCGTCCACTCTCGTACATCAGTACGGGTTGTGTGTTTATAGTGTTCTAACCTGCTTCCAGGCAGCTGAATGTCTGAGTGTGCTTAATAATAATCTTTGCTAATAAAGAGCGTTATTTATTCAGCTCTTTTTTAAGATCACAAGAGAGGAGAAGAAAGTAAGCCAATAAGGAAGAGAAGAGAGTGTGTGTGTGTGTGTGTGTGTGTGTGTGTGTGTGTGTGTGTGTGTGTGTGTGCGTGCGTGCGTGCGTGCGTGCGTGCGTGTGTGCACCTGTTCAGAAAGAGAACTACTGTATTTCTTGGATATGCGTTTTCTCATCGTCTCTTTCACAGACTTGACTTTCCTTCCCAGAGAGATGCGAGAGCTTGTAGGAGACTTTATCATGTCCCTGTACAAAGCCTCCTGCTCCTTCACACACACACACACACACACACACACACACACACACACGCGCACGCGCACGCGCACACACAGATTAAACATTTCATAATGTACACAGAGCAGCATGCAAAAATGTTCAAATGTTTAGTGTGTGTGTTTATATACCCTTATAAGGACCAAATGTCCCTACAAGGATAGTAAGATCTGACAATTTTAGCCTCATGAGGACATGTGGATGGTCATCAAAAGGAAAGCATTTGTTTTTAATTTTTTAACAAACAAAATAAGAGAGTTAAGAAGTTTCCTTTTCATGACTGAGGTTAAGGACAGGGTTGGCTGTAGTGTAGCTCTTGCATTAACTAGCTGTATTAATCATTATGTTCATGGAAGGTCCTCACAAGGATAGCTACAAATATATGTGCGTGAGTGTGTGTGTGTGTGTGTGTGTGTGTGTGTGTGTGTTTGTACGTACAGGTTTTTGTGCCCTTGTGAGGACCAAATGTGAGATTTTACTATCCTTGTGAGGACAGTTCTGGATGGTCCTCACAAGTACGTGGTTCTCACAGCGGTTTTAAAGGGTTTGTAAACAAAAATAAGAAAAAGTAAAAGAGCCAAAAAGTTTCCTTTTCATGCCTGAGGTTAAGGACTGGGTTTAGGTGCAGGTGTAGCGTTAATTAGCTGCGTTAATCGTTATATCAATGGAATGTCCTCAGAAGGAGAGTAAAACAAACGTGTGTGTGTGTGTGTGTGTGTGTGTGCGCGTGTGTGTGTGTGTGTGTGTGTGTGTGTGCATGCACGCGCGTTCTCACATGAGGTTCAGAAGCCGTGCTGACCACGTGAAGTGAGCGGTTGGACAGATCGAAACCCCCGAAGCTACACGTCCTCTGTAGGGACCAAACACACAGAGTCACAATCCACGTGATACATTTCTTGCGGGGTCAAACAGCACTGATGCAATTCAAGTGAAATGAATCTGATTCACCATCAAACCACAGTGATTCATGCTCATATTTATAATGACGACAAATACTCTAGCGATGAGTGACTGCACAACTAACACGATACTTATTTTAACTTAAAATAGAACAGAAAAGCACATCATTTGGGCCAGTCTTCCAAAAAGCATACAGGGGGGGGGGGTGGGGGGGGAACACTGCACAAACAAACAAATCACCAAAGCATTTGGCACGTGAGTCATTCTCCACTGTTCTGTGCATATGGAGTAATGGCAGTATTCCAAATGGGGGGAAAGAAAGCTATTCCTCTTTATACTTTGTAAGAAGAGGGGGAGGGGCGACACACACACACGTCTGGAACTTGGAAGATGAGAGGTGAACCACGAACTGACAAATATCACCCGTTGCTCAGTAGTGAATGGGTGTCCTGTCATGCATATTCAAATCATATCATCAATACAAAATACACTGAAAATCAATGCTGAAGGAAGAGGCGTGATGGGTGACGTGGAGAGAGTCTATGGAAAAGCAGCTCACGTTCAGATTCATGCTCACTATGAATGACACGAGCACACTTAAGAGGATCTCAACACTGCAAGGCTACAGGAAGAACTGCACCGTTTCACTAGAGCATGTACAGTAATCGCTCATGCGCCCGACTGAGGTCTGGATTGCAGAAAAGGTAAAGCGATTTTTTTTGGCCTTTGATTATTTAAAAACTTGTAAATGAAATCAACATACGCTTCCCAAAGTTTGGGAGTTGGTTTGCGAGTGACTAATCAGAGACATGGGAACAACTCTGGTCCCATGTTCTCATATGAGAAAGTTTCTCTGCACTTTCACTTCACTGCTCCAAACCCGTGAGTACCTTCATGCGCGCATGATTTGCATCACCGGGCGCACTTTTATTGCTGACGCTCCATCCTCACGCGCTCATTCGAGATACACGCGAGGCTTTCTGAAAAATCTCGCCAGAACTGTACATCACATCTAGTAGAGATCAGAGAGCATTTCGGATGAAATTGGGGGAAAATAAATAAATAAATAAAAATCCGCGGAAAAAATGTTAAAACTCGCATTTTAGATTCAAATCTGTTTCATTCCATATAAACTGTTATATTGGTTTAGGTACTGGAGCTCCTGGAATAATATAAAAAAAGCAAAAAGAGTTTTCCGCACATTATTATAAACTGCTTGCGGAATCGTGTCTCTAAATAAATACCTGCATTTAAGGCAACTTGTATCAGTTTATAACCCGACCGACGCATTAAAGTGTTTATTTATTTAGCTACGAAGATCTAGGCTTTAACCGTGTGTTAAAATGCTTTGTTGGAACGTTCTTTGAAAGGAGCCTTATTTTTAGAAATCTCCCTGACATGACGTCACACCCCTGCAGTTCCTTCCAGTAGCCTATCAGTGACGTGCTCCTGGGGTCGCTCGGCCCTCCTCACTCACAGACTTCTGCTGAATGCGCAGGAGGACACGGCGAGTGCAACGGTCCACGCTGGACGCCCATTTCCGGTCGTTGTCTCTCTCGTCCTCCAGCAGGTGGAGCCTTTCTGCTTTCCGGCTCAAGTGGTTGTACAGGCTGCGCTCCACCACGTAGGTAATGTTCAGCTCGCTGACGGCGGTCCTGCCTCGCAGGCGCTTGGGAGGGCAGAGCCAGGTTCCCACTATACCCACGCTTCCCTTCCCCTTCTCCCTTCCTAGCTGACGCGCCCGGGGTGAGGACGGCAGAGTCAGCGGTGGGGAGCTGGAGGCTTTTTGGAAGTTGCGTTGGTACAGTAAGTGCTTGGTGGAATAGGCGTAATTGGGATCGGGCTTGCTCCGCTGCCAGGTGGAGACAGGAGGCCGCTTGGTGCAATCCACGGGCACCAGCATGCGGTGATGTTGAGGACAAGGCCGCACAAGGCTGTAGTGTGTGTACACCGTGTCCATACTTACCCCGTGAGACAGGGACGTCTTCCTGGTCTCAGGCTCGTCCTCGGTGTTGGCGCTGGCTAGAGGCCGGACCAGGCTGTGCGGATTAGGTGAAGGCTTTACCAGCCTGTGCGCAGAGTTCCAGGCCTCCAAGCTGCTAGAGGACGGAGACGTACTTAAGCTGTCCCTGTCTCCATCCACTGAGAGCTGCTCTTGGACGGGCAGCGAGGAGTCCACCGTGCAGCGGGTGCCTTTTTTATTGACGCCTGCGTATAGGGCACTGGTGTCCTCGCACGAAGGGGACACGTCCAAGCTCAGAGAGTCTGTGGGGATAAGAACGCGCATCAGGACTTCAGTCGCAGCATTATGTGATTGAACATGTTGAAATATATACGTTCCTGTGTGCAAGTAACAGGTTTATTTCGACAGGCATGGCTATAAATACCCATGTGTTAATGGCAATAAAGCGAGATCTTTATAACAATATAAATGTTTACAGCCCGGGGGTTTGCGTGCATTATTACATGCAACATGTTTTCTTCTTCTCCAGCCATTATTTGTTTCTTGATTAGGCATGTACTGTAATGTTACTGAACATGACAAATACAATGTTTAGTTTTTTAGCCGGTATTTTATACATGGCTCATTTTCTTAAACACATACGTTTAATTAACCATTTAGAAACACGACAGCTTGCTGTTTCGGTTTATAATCCTATCAGCCTTACCTTCCGATCCCTGCCTTTTCCCGTCGTCTACTTTGATAAGTTTCTTGCGGACGCGCCGTGTGGAGTTGACCAGCTTGTGAAGCCTCTTAAATTTCACCGAGTCCTCCTGCTCATCGTCGGACTGTTCACGAGACTGCATGGAGAGAAAGCACAGACACACACACACACACACGACAGTTTATTCCCCCCTGGCTTTCATAGAAGAACAAAAGACATGTGCAGACAATAGTGCATTGTTAAGACAGACACAAAAAACGAAATCATGTTAAAGCGGTACGGATGGCATTATGGGCGGTTTGCTTAGGCTGGACGGTTGCCGTTAGTTACAGAAGCGTATGGAGCGGTGGTGTGTGTGAAGTCGGTGTTAGGAAGGCACCTATGAGCGACTCGGAGAGTTTCACTAAATCGCAAGAGCACCGATGCGCTTAGCGACAAACGCGGTAAAACAGGAACTTAAGAAAACAATACTCACGATGGAATTTTGGAAATGCTGTAAGTACACACAATGATTACTTTTTAAATAGCATACATAGAGTTTGATGGATTGTGGAGCCTCTGAACGTCATGTTCCTGTCAACACACTTTCCAGTGACCAAACACTTTTATTCACTTAATGACAGACTCTCAGTTACTAACCACAATGACATCTCAATACTCCCCCCTACTCAAACTAACCACAGACCACTGTATCATTACCCCCTCCCTCCCTCTCATTCTCTCACCCACACACACTTCCAATAGAAGTGAAAACCATAACCTAGACCGATGGAATATTCATGCACACAAATGCATTCATCTACTCACAGCCAGAGAAAGACAAAGTGAGAACGTTTGTAATGTTTAGAAGCCCATGTAATCATTTTTTATGATCCGAGAGCTGTTCTAGTGGGCGTGGTCCTAATATTATAATGAGCACCGGCATCTTTCTGTCGGTCTGGAAACCAATAAAGCTTATCCAAGATTTAATCCATAAATACACCTAATCAAATGCACAATAATTTACACCAAGTACAGTGAGATAAGAGAAAATAACTAATTCCCTTGTGCAGCAACATGAGAGGGAAATAATAAACCTGCTTGGACAGAAATACGTTCAAGTACAATGCTCTTTAAATAAGTGATATAAGAAAGCCACTGGTTTAAATCTCAAGCGCTACATGGAAATATCTGCTCAACTGCGTGTCATGCTTTAACTCCTGAAAGCCGCACAGCAGATTGACGTTACAGAGGAAAAGGCAAAACAGCAAAGAGGCACAGGGTCTCGAGAGAAAAGCAAAGATCAAGCTCGAGCCAGAAAGAGAGAGCACTATTAATCTTACCAGAAGTTTCATCATAGCCAAACTCGTGGTCCTTGTCTGCATACACACACAGGGATTAACTCACACCCACACACACCAGTTTCTAACATTTCTAAACGTGAGCGAGAAAGTGCGAAAGGCGGGTTTTGAGTGGAGTCCCAGATGATCCCCGCGTATCTGGGTCAGGAAGAAAAGAAAGGCTGTTCTGAGATCAGATCGCTGCTGCGCACGTACAGTGCAGTCTCTGTGTGAGCTGCGGATGAATCGGGGAAGCGCACTGCCTCCGCTAAAGCGCGCTCAGAGCTGATCTAACGCCGGCCGCGCTGCTGGGGAACACAGCGCGGGCGTCTGTGTGGGGAGGCGAGCCGAGCCGATCTGCGGTCAGTGGGACCGCCCTCGCCAAAGCTCTTTCACAATCAGGTTTAACCGTTAAAATACTCAGTCCAACCCATTACCACTTATAAAAACAGCTTTTTTTTTTGTACATTTTCAAAAGCAAACATCGTGTGAGTGTGCATGCCCATTTGCTTACGTGGGTGTGTCTTACAGAAGAAGTAAGTCCACATGGCAGGGCTAACAAGCCGGTTTTAATTCTATAGCTTTTAAGAACAGTGTTCATATTGAATAAAAAACCCAATCGATAAAACTCCCCTACGGCTGTACGGTTACATCTTTCATATATATCTATATACAAACACTGGGCCTCACTTATCTATCTTTTAGTACAGTTGTGTGGAAATGTTTACGCCAAACCAAACCAGATTTACAAAAGGTTCTGATTTTCTTGGTACTCGCACGCGTTTTCCGATCGCCAGTGCTTCCTGACGCAGCTCATTTGCATTTAGTGACGCCCACAAAACTCCATAAAAGGTCATGTGGACAGACAGCAAGGAACACCAAATGAGCAGAGTGAAGCCAGAAAGACAGAAGTGGAAGTTATTTTGACTCCTACACCAATAAAAATATTTCAGAATATAAAACCGTAATAATAATAATAAGGTATTGATATTGCCATTTCTTTTATCATGACTGAATGATTTGTTTTATTGGTCATAAATTACGGGTTGTGCTGGCTCACTTTCTTTATTTGTTTACAAATTCTTTTAATTAATTATTGGCGATGATATAAAATTTCTATCAGCAATGCTAATTGTCTGGCTAGCACTCACCCAACTGCATGCGCGCAGACGCACACACACACACACACACACACACACACAAGTGGTCAAAGTGAGAAAGACCATGAACATCACCAACCTGGCCACTGGACCTCACTCCAAGTTTTCATCATGTTCATTAAATCTGCTGGGGCGTTAACTGTTAACTACATGCCAAAGGCACCAGACTTCCGAGCCAACACAACCACAACACACCAACTCATTCATGCCAAGTTAACTTAAGGACAATGGTAACTGAATCCAGGAAAAGTGTAATGCATGAAAGTGATCGTCCAAATGCTGGGGGTGTTCAATACGTCACCCCACTACAGAGCCGAGCTCAGCATCCAGGGCCAAACAGTGCCTCATTTTAACCTGTGTACAACGCACATGGTAGCAATTATCTCATTCCATGACTAGTCAGCTTTAAAAACCATGATGTCAGGACAAAATATGAATACACTATTTGGAAACGAATAACATGTTCAAACGGGCACATGTACAGATACGAAGAAAAGATGCACTATTCATTTTCTGTTGTTTTTCTTGCCAGAAAAAAAAAGTTCACAGAGGATCCGGATGAAACTAGAGATGGGACTGCGACCTCCCGGGCCACGGCACAGTGGTTTAAATTAAACTAATGGTTCGTTTTGGGAAATATATTCGTAAGAAGATATCTCTGGCAGATAAAAATTTTTTTTATAAATTAACTGCGCAAGATGGAGTTAAATCTGTGGCATCACTGCATCCACATCCAAATCAGGCATGTTGGATTCTCACAAATAAGCCTGTGATGTTGGCAGACAGACACGTACGGAGATGACGGAATCTCCTGGATACGAACATGTCGATGTATTTACTCTGAAGAGCCCATCACCTGTCCGATTTACCAACTTTAGTCACCTGATCATCTAGCAAGAGATTTACTACCACTCGCTCAGTCGTGACCGACGATTTTGGGACCAACGCAATCTGAAGCGAAAATTACTCGGAGCGTCACAGTGTTTGACACTGAGCTCTACGCCGACGCCTGCTGGACAATAAAACGAATTCACAAAACTAAATATTGTGTTTTAGTCATATGTTCAGGAAAAATGTCATTTGTTTCCTTTTTTTGTGAATTTACTGCAGTCTCTTTGCTCACGTCTGTTAGGTTGGATCGGTCAGGACTTTCGGGCAATTTGTCCGATGTGGAAAAAGGCAGTGTTTGAAAATACAGTGAGTAGAACGTTGAGTTTCCTTTTTCAAGACGAGGCGAGAGATTACTGACGTGGGATGGAGGGAAGGGGCGGGGCTTCCAGAGAGTTCAATCAAGGGTTCAGAACACCTACAGGACTGTCAGTCATTCCAGATTCATACGCTGATTCGCTCAACTGCCATTTCTTTTTTTTTTTTTTTTTTTTACCAGAGGGGGAGAAAAGAAGAAGACTGCTCTTTTGGAGTATTTAGGGATATACAGATACATTTATAGATTCATAAGTTGAATAGAATTGAGTATTTTGGAGTGATGACACACGGCAGTGTTCTTCAGTGAGGTTGTGGTGTGTTAAACATGATGGAGGACACGCCCCTTTACAAAAGAGCACACACTTTCTACAGAATAGATTAACATGTACCACTCACCATGACATTAGAGATATATACACTATGTAAGACCAATTCTCTCTCTCACACACACACACACACACACACACACACACACACACACACACACACCCCGATTGTGCGCTGTACTTACGTTGCAGATGGAGGGCAGGTTAACAGTGGGACTGGATCCATCAGCACACTCTGCAGTGTCTGAACTGGTGCTCAACTGCCTGCTCCTCTCATACTCCTTAAGCTACGGAGAACAAGAGGTCAGAGAGAGCCGACCGCGCTCACACACACACACACACACACACGTATCCACAACACACACACAAATGCTTACCCAAAATCCAATTTATACAACAAAATGGAAGTATAAGAGTGGAGCGCTAGACTAAATTCACTTTCAGAATGAACTACACTACACACACGCACACCACATCTTAACAGATTTAATAACAATAAATATGGAAGTGTGTTCAGAATGTAGTACACGTTAAACAATAAACCCCCACAAGTCTAGATATTCAGGTACATGTAAAGCCAACCTTCCCCTGAGGCTCAGCATCGATTCAGCCAACAGTGTAGAGATCGGGGGAAACTGAACACGAGTTGCACCAATCGGGTAAGAGCGTAAATTCATAAATATGAACAATCACAGTTAGAAGAGAAGCATTCTCTTCTAGTTCTACTTGCCTGTAGAATGCGAACTATGTGCTACTAAGTAGTGGTGTATGCATTACACACGTAACAGCTGGCTCTTGCTTAGTAACTGTTACATGTTAAATGTTTTCACACAGGTTTGGCATTCTTAGCAGTTCTCTGTGAAAACAAATCTGTTTTAGCTGCCATGAGGTAAGACCTGTTGCAAAATCATCTCCCTTGGGAGAAGAAGAATCAATGCTGGCCTTGTGGAGAGAGGAAACACACGCTCCACACTGTGTGGGGGTGAGATAGAGAGAGAGGGAGAGGGAGGGAGAGAGGGAGAGGGAGGGGGGAGCACGAGAGGGGGGGGGGGCGAGGGAGAGCGAGGGAGAGCGAGAGAGCAGGGGAGGGAGAGGGAGA
>JAQQZR010000012.1:23156209-23173553 GCA_030068235.1 Notoglanidium macrostoma | reverse complement strand
TGGCACTGCCACACACACACACACACACACACACACACACACACACACACACACACACACACACAGAGGGCTGTCTATATAAATCATGGTTGGCGGTGTCATCCAAAACACACACACACACACACACAGCACAAAGATGTTCTGTTACTTGCTGCACCCGCTGACATGGAGGCATATGGGAGAGGAGTACACACACACACACACACACACACACACACACACACACACACACACACACACACACACACACACAAAATACTCCAAATAAACTGGACAAGATGGCCGCTGGGGAGCTTCAGTGATGCACAAACACAGTCACAAACACAGAGTGCACCACCATCATGAACAGACAAAATGCGTGCCGAGTAACCATTATAATATGATGCGCGTGTTTTCTTTCGACAGCACAGGAAGGCAGAGCGAGAGGGTGGGAGAAGACGTGAGAACACACACAGTGTCCATCTGTGAAAACAGGACACGGGGACACAGAGCCGCTTCAGAGTGCGAGAGGTGCAGTGGGTGGATGTGGTCGGGGTTAGATTAATAGAGACTCCAGTCAGTAGAGACCGCAGGTGGGTGAACGGGAAGAGGTGAGGAGCCAGCGTTACCTAAACACTAGTGCATACGACTGATCACGAAATCCCTCCCACCCTCCATCGCCACGCCAACAAACACTCACACGTTTGCTTTTACGTCTTTGTGTGGACCTCCCGTTCATTTCTACGGGCAATAACCCTAACACTTACCCAGCCGGAACCGTAATCACAATTAACCAAACAAAATACAAGAGTTTTGTCTATTTTAGGTTTTTTTCTTTTTTACTATATTCACAGATTTTTCTAAAATTGAGTTCTCCCTTGTGGGGACCGGAAAAGCGCCCGCACACGGTAACAGGTTTTTAATCACACTGTGGGGACATTTGTCCTGCACAATGTAATATAAACATGATCCCCACACACACACACCCACCCAAAATCCCTTTTTAATGTTTGATTGGTTCAACAGCATCACACCGATTCTAATCGTGACCAGCGATTACGCCACACGCCTGGCGATTATTGCGTAAAGTAATACATATTTTAGCTTGCGTCTAACCTGGAGATGACCCCGCCCTGACACACACCGTTCCCAAAGGCATGTCTGGTGCATCTCCGTATCTTTATTAACTTTTCCAGTTTTAAACAGGAGTGAACTTGAGCTGTTCTGGGACAGGAAACTACACAAGACACTACAACATGCCTGAACCTGAACTACACAGCCTGGTGGATAAAGAAAGTGGAGGGAAGAACAACAGAACACGCGCCGAAGAGCGGGACGAGAGGCATCGCTCAGGGAAGGGAGGAGTATAAGCCAGATTCCCGGTGAAATTCCTCCTGGCTGTTTCATTCTCATGCTCGTGACCACTGCTCCTGACCGAACAGGAAAATGATTAAAGGGAAAGAAGTTAGAACAGATTAGGCTATGGATCATTAATGCCGGAGTGGTGACCTCAGGCAGATAACCGGGACTGCTTCCACATGTCTGTCTGCAGCGAGATCACACACGCGCACACACACACACCTATCTTAAGGCGGAATTATACTCGCTTTTAACTACGTGCGTGTATACGCAAGATGGCTGCCACGTATATCCTGTGGTCGTGTGGAACGTCGCTTATGGACATCCTCAGAAATAAACACGGAGTTCGGTATAGCTCCATGCGTTAACCGGTTTTCCTAACACTGTTTGCATTTTGTAAACCTCTGACGCAGCGTTCAAACCTACCGAAGGTCTGTTTTGCTAGAATTTTCTAGATTATTCTACACGTTTTTGAAACCTCTAAACATTTCACAGCTTTACCTTAAAGCCTGCTGGACAGGTATGTTATGGGTCTGATGAACAACCTAGTGAACGTTCCCGCAGATGTACGTAAAAAAAGTTAGAAGGGTGAGAAGGCAAGAACTTCAACTATAAAATGGCCTTTACAATCCTTGTAAAGACGTTCGATTGACATAATCATGTACGCTGCTAATTTATGCTAGGAAACAGCTGGTTTTCTAAATGAGCAGTTTTCCTCATAGGGGCCAGGAAAATGTCACCACGACGCCAAAAATGTCAGATCCTTCAGAGTGAGATTTGAGACCAAATGGCAAAATGACATCTTAAGTACTATAGTTCAATCTATTATACACATTATAGCTCATTTTATGAATACAGTGTTAGGATGCATTGCTGTATTCAATATAAAAAAAAAAATAATACGTGCAATCTTTAGCTGCTACTTTTGGCTAGAGGTTATATTTCAGTGGTGGAAATGTTACAGCATCGCCAGAGGACGTGTAATTTGATCGGACAACCTTTACGGCTCCTCCAGGAACGAGGACGGAGTTCGAGACGGGAGATATGGGAATAAATGGAGGAGGAGGGTGGTGCAGGGTGACCGGTGTGCTCTGGACTGATGTCCGTCTTTTGTTGGCAACAAGCTAGCGAGCTGACTGACATGAGTGATGTGTATTTTCGTCCTCAAGACAGTGAACTTAATTAGCAGTGTTACAGATTTAACAAGCTAATATCTGCATGATGACTGAAAGTCTTACAGCAAGAAAGCGTATAAATCACTTCGGGTTTAGGTTTATGAGAGCCGGAGAATTTTGCCCGGTCTTTCACACATTCTGCCTGATCAGCTGAAGTATATGTCACTACAGGAGCCACTAAACTTTCTGTATCATGTCTCAGAAACAGAAACAAACTGAATCAGAACTATAATGTGTATGTGTGAGAGCTGTGCATGAGAAAGTGTCTCTTTGGCAGTAATGGAAAGCCTGAATGGAGAAGTGAAAGCAGACGAGTGGTGTAAGCAACATTTGGACTTTTCTCCTACATAGTCCACATGCAATGCTGGAATTCTAGTGGTCAGCCTTTACCCTGCTCTTTACACACACACCATAATGAAGACATTGTGTGAGAGGATTTTATTCTCCTAGCTCTGTGTTTAGCTACCGAATGAATAGACCCTGTCTCCCTTGACGCTGCGCCGATGGGATTTATCGCCGGCTCCAGTTATAATGGAATAACCTTTAACCCCTTCTCTCCCTAGCTGTGACGATCGGGGCTTTACACGCCTCATGGGCCGAGGTTAGTTTCCTGGATGTTTTACAGATATGAGGGAGAAAAACAAAGGGAAACATGAGACGAGAGATCACCTTCTGGGGATGAAGACGTGAGGAGCTTTCGAAAGGTCACGGAAAAAGTCACGTCTTGGATTGGAGGCAGGAATATCAGCCGGTTAGGCTGGCATTTACACAGCCAATCAGCTCCGAGATAATCACCTGCTACTGGTCTACGGGGAGTTGAGCGTAAGACTGGCCGGCAGCCACCAGCTCTGAGATGCCACGTTTCTTTCCTCACGCTCCTTTGTCACAGTGAGGGTAAAAGAAGACAAAGTGTCACGTCACGAGTGGCTCATAAATGTCATCAGAGATCACAACGACGGTACTGAAAGTCAAATATCCATTCATCCGAGTGCCGGTTTTACAAAACAGCCTTAAAGATATCTAGCAAAGCCATAAAGTCGAGATGCACTACATCATTCCTAAGCCAGAAGATCTGGAGGAACAGCCATGAAGGCACAAGCTGATTCCTCAGGATCCGGAGCTAATGCCTCAGGCTACACTGTGCATTCAAATTCTCTTTTCTTCTATAATCAGGCTTAATCTAGGACTGAAAAACAATTCCTGTGGGTGCAGCATCTCTGCATAACCTTCACAGACTTTGTTACGCGGTCTTAAAAGCACTGGGAAAAGACAAAGCCACAAACCACACAGTTATCGTGTCTGAATGCCATGGGGAGAGGCCATTATTTCTGCCTTTTCGTGGGCTGCCACCTTAAATTTCCATTATTAAATGGGAAACGCTTTATAAAGGAGTCAGCATGGATAACAAAAGTGCTACTCAAAGATCAGAGCACGATCACAAGATATTACAAAAAGCGCAGTGACAAAATAGAATGGCCCTATTCAGGCTTGGTATTAGCATCTGTTTCGGGCGATCGGCTCACAAGTGGACAGCTGAGACAGATAGCTGCTCACACATGATACTTCCCTGTGTCTCCAGTGCGTCTCCACTGACCACTGCGACAGGAGGAATGGTGGAAAATCTGCCAAAATCAACCTGATATCACTTCAAAAACCAGACCCAAAATACCAAAACCAAAGTTCAAATATTCCAATGGTAACAAGGTATTAATGTGTTCTGTTAAGGGGTCCAACGTATGCCAAGAAAACATTCCCCACAGCATTACAACACCACCGCCAGCTTGAACTGTCGGCCATTTGGTCCACGAATTCATCAATGGCGTTGATGCAGATTCTGACTCGGAGCTAAAATGGAGATTCCTCAGACCAGGTGACATTTTACTCTTTTCATTTGCCCACTTTGAGTGAGCCAGTGCCAGTGGACTTCTGCTGTTGTAGCTCATCCAGCTCAAGTTTTAAAGTGATGAGCATTCTGTGGTGTAAAGTCTAGTTATTTGAGTTACTGCAGCTTTCCTGTCAGCTCAAACCAGTACGGCTCAACATGGCGTTTCCACCCACAGAACCGCTGGATGGGGTTATTCTGTCTTGTGCACCATTCTGTGTAAACTCTAGAGACGGTTGTGTCCCCCAGGAGATGCTCAGAAATACTAAAACCAGTCCATCTGGATGCTGTCAATGATGCACCATGACACATTACCATTCACGCTACAAATGTAATGTAGTTAGGTGAGTCCCAAAAAAAAAAGCCTGTGCATGCAGCCACCTGTATTCAGTACCGTTCACTTGTCACCTGACACGGAACGGACACGGGGGTGTGCTACAACCTCCGTTTAGGTTTCCGAAAAGCAAAAGAAGACATGTGGGACATGAAACCCAACAGTCCTCAGCTGGCTCCCCATCACCTGAGCAGAAGTGCTACAATGTTTTCTCTCATTCTCACTTCCTGTTTTTATTCACTTATGCAAGGCATCCCAGGCAAGACTCGCACTCCTACTTCTCTACTCCTGCTCCTAGACTCCAACGCTCTCCTACTTCTCCTGTTTGTGAGGGTAGAGGAAGCAGGTGTTTTGAGAGGGAAGAGGCATTGTGTCTTCATAAACACAAAGGCAAGACCAGCAGAGAACAGTCCCGCTGGAGGCCTTCTGCTCATGGACAGAACCTCGACAGACCAAGAGGCGAAGAGGACCAGGCAGGAGAAAATGCACCGACAACTCAGTGTTTTCGGAGTGAATATCTCCGACACGTGATTATAGGTCTGCGGAGTCCATTTTGTGAAAATAAATAAATAAATATGTAGAAACTGGTGGAAAATTTCAGTGTGGTTTCCTGTCATTTCCATGGAGCTACGCTTGAGCTGGCCAAACTTGGCCTCTGGTCAAAGGAGCTATTAAGATGCCAGGCAATGCTAATATATACAGAATCTACCATTATTCGCTATAAAATATGAGAAAATGACAAACGTTAGACAGGGTACATGCGGTGACTGGCCACTTTATAAGGAACACCTTACTAATACTCAAATAATGCTCGACTGGAATCAAGGAGCCCAACGTGTGCCAAGAAAACATTCCCCACACCAACACACCACCACCGCCACACCTTGACACAAGGCAGGCTTGAGTGGCAGGGATTCATGCTGTTCATTAACATCTAACTAAGACACGAGATTCTTCAGACCAGCCAACGTTTCTCCAGTCTTCATAGGTCTGTGCCCACGGTCGCCTCAGATTCCAGTTCTTCGCTGAAAGGAGTGGAACCCGACGTGGTCTTCTGCTGTTTGAGCGCATCCACCTAAAAGTCGGACATGAGATGCTTTTCTGCGGTTATACAGAGTGGTTATTTGCGCGACTGTATTCTTCCTGACAGCTCAAACCACTCACACCATTCTCCTCTGACTTCTCGTGGTTTTCGCCCACAGAAGTGCCTCTCACTTGACGAATCCCAGGAGATCAGCAGTTACTGAAAGCTTCAAACCAGCTCATCTGGCACCAACAACCACACCACTGTTAAAGATCACGGTTTTCCCCATTCTTATATTTCACGTGAACTTTAACTGATGCTACTGAATTGCGTCTGCATTATTTTATACCCTGCGCTGCTGCCACATGATTGGCTGATTGGATATGTGAGGTGTTCCTAATACAGTGTCTCTTATATACAAGCAAGCAAAAAACGGAGACTAGTACAGTCATCAATCATGGCTTCGGTGTTTTGAAGCTTTTGGAAGTTGTGTCACATGTTCAAAGGTTTTGATTGATCATTTTTACCTAGAATTCTGTCAGGGAATGTAGCCTGAGGTTAATTACGACGGTCTCCTGTCAATCCAGGAGGCTCGAGGACCCTCGGCAGATGGAGCGTCCGGGTGAATAATGACTGCTCATCCTTTACACTAGATCTGCTGTGCAGCATTTTAACCCATTAAGCAAGAATTTGGCCCAGCGACTTAACAGAAACACGATTTTGAGCTTTTCAGAAACGCACACATCAACCGTAAAGGTTAAGCGCCGTGCGTCCGATCGCGTTACTGGATCCCAGATCCCGGCTGGGCTTTCACGGTCGGTGCTCTGGACGTACATCATTAAGCACCATCTGTTCAGTAGCACTTCCTCTTACTTTCGCTAACATTTGGAAAGCAGCCGAACGCTGAAAATAAGGCAGCATATCATCGTATATAAAATCAGACCACAAATATATATTTACTCCTTGCTGATGGAACGGTCACTGTGCTCTGGAGTGAACTCACCATTTCCAGTTCCTGGGAGACGCGACGCCTGCGTAGCTCCTCCATGCGCTCGCTGACGTCACTGAAGCACGTGTTGTAGTATTCCGAGTATTCCTGCGCTAGATCGTCGATGTTACCCAGAGAGCCATCCTGCAAACACACACACACACACACACACACACACACACACACACACACACACACACACACACACACACACACAGAGAGACGGCTCTGATTAGAGGACAGCACAGCCAAACATCAGCAAAGTTCATCCAACTCACAAATGTAACAGAGGAAGAATCTGGAGTAAGGAAGTCTGGATCTAACGTTTGCCAGAAATGATGCTGAAGAGTCTCTTAGTGTGCAGTGTGTCAGTGCGCAAGTGTGTCAGTGCGCAAGTGTGTCAGTGCGTCAGTGCGTCAGTGTGTCAGTGCGTCATGTGGGTTATAGGAAATTCCACAGATCCACAACCACCACTGCACTCTCATATCACACATGTTGGGGTCACGGACACATGATTCTGATTCAAATCATGACCAAGAATTAGAAGTTACATGTAAAATATAACACACACACACACACACACACACACACACTCCGGTGCGCGTTCCTGCTGCTGTGGAGCAACCGATTCAGCTAATTGCACATTGGCTTTCGACATTCCTCTCGTTGCTTTTTTCCCACACCTCAGAACAACTCGACTCGTGCTCGTCTCGGCCTGGACCGACACGGCTCCATCGCCGTTTATTCGTATAACTGTGTCGTCATGCGCTTGGTGTGCTTTTAATTAAATCACTGTGACCGGGATGAAGGCTGTGTTTGAGTCACGAACAGTGGCATTCTCTTCTCCACAAAGCCAGATTCATTTACAAATTCAAAAGCAGACATGGGACACACACACACACACACACACACACACACACACTCCTGACCCCTACAGCTGTCTGGGTGTGTGAGCACATACATTCATCTATGGTGCTGCTGCCCATGGTGACCTCAACCAGATCTGTATGTACGTGTGTGTGTCTTACACCACTGCCTCATGACTCAAACCTCATACAGAAATAAACCTAAAAAGCCTTTAGTAAAGCAAGTCTGATCTCACTTTTGATTGCCAGACACAGCGGTGAGGTGAAATACACACGTTTGTGTGCACGGACATCAAGATTCTCCAACGGAGGACTTTCCTTGAGCTGGCTCAGACCTGGTGCTCGTTCCCGATACCCTTTAAAGCCCTTCACACTCTCTAGTCAAACACAAATGCCTTCTTCCTGCCCGGCAATGGCTTGGCCAAACACACATATCCTGTCATTGTGCGTGTGGGTCTGGGGTAGGAAACCGAGGGCCTCACACACCACACACCCCGCCACAAAGCATGCATCCTGGACTCTTTACAGATTTACAGTTTGAGATGGGAGGCAGAGATACGGCGCAACATGCTTACTGAACCACGGTGCACGGTTGCTATAGCGACGTCACTGGTTTGTCGTTCGTTTTGATATGAACGTGCTCATCCTGTTCACTGGTGTTCTTGTGTTGCCGTGAAAACAGCAAACTAGCAACATCAAGCTGTAAACTTTTCCACTTTCGGTTGCATGTTTCTTCATTTCACTGCCTAATAGTACAAGGGTGACCAGGAGGTGTTACTTGCTGACACTAAATTCTTTATTTTACATTATAGAGGGTGGATTTTTGGTGGGAAATAGTTTGTGATGGCTTAAAATGAATACCTATCATTGATTATTATTTAATAAAGTGTTGGCTAATTAAAACATAAGAACATTTAGTTCTCAAGACATGTTAAAATCGCATTGTATATCCTCCATCGCATACAGGGTCATTGACGCCCGGACTTCACGGTCAGTCCGTGTGTCCAGGCTTTTTTTCCTATTTTTTTTAATGCTAACATTAAGAGCTGTTGTTCACACGGTTAGCATTTTACACTGGTTTTTAAAAATGCCAGTTACTGGTGCTGCACTGGCTTAGTGTGTTCGACCAATTCACGGTTCCTCTTGTGCTCTGAGAGTTCCTACCCTGACACAGGAGCTAAAAAACGTCCCTAAAACGGTGTTCTAAGAACTATGACTGTGCTCAGCTGTGCGCCGTGATGCGAACACAAAAAGGGTTTTTTTTTTTTTTTTGCTTGCTCCAATGGTTCTAAGAACTATGAAAAAGTTCCTCCGGACCGAAAGCGCCTATCGAGGTCGCCGATCTTCCGAATCCATTTTAGAAAACAAGCGAGTCATTCCCATATCAACACCAAGTTTTACTTCTCACACTTCAACGGATTCGCATCCCACTCTCCAATTCTGCAAGAACATTGCTCCAGATGATTGAGATTCCCAGCGGAGCAGGCCCAGCACTGAGAAATTCCAGGGCCTACATTCCAATCTGCTTGCGTACACACACACACACACACACACACACACACACACACACACACACACACACACACACACACAATGAACAGTTCGGGGACTCGGCAACTATTCAGCATGAATATATCATGGATCAGGGTTTCAGAAATTCCTCCCGCACGAAAAACGAACCATCGACTACTCCAAGATGTGGAGAAGCCATCAGTCACTAGAGAACAAAACAAAGAGCGGCCGCTCTCAGAGCTCCGCCAGGGAGACAATTCCCATTCTGACACAGAGGAACCTTCCCTCCCTTTCTCTTTTTCAAAGACTCGTAAAATAAACATGTTGCACAGCCAAACCCGAGGGGGTTTTCAAGCGGATGATGTTTCACCGTAAGTCATGCACGGTGCACCCGAGCCCTTAAAAACCAGTGACGCTGTGACGTTCTCCTGACCTGCATATGAGACTAGAGGAAGGACGGAGCAGAAGCAGGGACAGACGAAGGCCGCACAGTGAGGATATTCACAAACCTCTTCAGGCTAAAAGCAGCTTCTAACACTCTAATTTAAGAGAAAACTCCTAAACAAACACGCGGATGCCAGCTTTAATCGGAAGCCTCTAATTTTTTATTCATTTAAAGGTGCAACAGTCTATATTTTTAAATTCTTCCTAACAAAATAACGTTTGAAGGTATGCTACACAAGATCAGTTCTTCACGCTTGCAATAAGATTAGGTCTCTGGTGGTTAGGCTCCGCCCCCAGGATCTACGGTAGCCTGTAGAGCGTCAGGAATCGCATTCCAAAAACAAACAAACATCCAAGCCTAGGAGTCAGAAACGGGTTCTCACACACTGTTTCTAAGGTCAAAGCTTAATCGGTTGTTGTTTCATCTTATCGACATAAATAAGAAAAACAAAATGACCTATCGCACCTTTAAGCCGCTGTCTCGAAACAACCGCACTGTAATAAAAAATCCCAGTTTGGAAACCTTTTATTTGTAGTAGCCACGCCCCCAACTCCCCTTCGCATCCTCATAAATTGTTACGATAAAAAAAGTTCACGTTTATAAAGTTGTAACTCCGCTTTAAAGCAGCTGATAAGTGATTGACAGTCCTTGCTACGACTGACTCCAGTCAGAATGCTAACACTAGTTGAACCGTTGTAATTTTGGGGGCGGAGCTTTAAAAAAAACAGAGTGCGTGACAGAAAGAAAGAAAGAAAAAGGTGGATTAGGGGTCTGTATCTGGCGATACTTTCTACTATCTTGCTCTGCAAGTCATCTTAACGACATTTATAAGACGTTTCATACAAACTACACGTTTTACACGAGACGTGACCGCGCACAATCCAGGAGGGACATGAAACTGCGGGAGAAACACGTAGGATGCTTCTCTCCCTCTCTTAACCCTTCATTGCATCTTGCGGATATTCAAATACTCAAATAGGAGTTTTTATGTAAGCATCCCGGCATGGACCAACTTCCTGTGCAGATTTGATGTTAGGAACTGTTAGTTCCACTCTGTAATGTGTAACATCCTTTGCGGTCCATAAGAAATGAGACTCTCAAGCAGACAGGATGTTGGTGTTAAGACTTGAGGAACAGGCTGTCCACGTAATCCACAAGTACGTTCTGATCGTCAACAAACGATCCCGAACACACGACTAGAAACAACAAGCCTGTTGAGCCATTTCTGAGACTCTGAAGCCAACGGCACTGCACATGCCTCCCAGACTCGCATCATCATACCTGACATTCCACACCAGCACTGCGGGAATGATGCAAGCTCCGTGTGTGTGAACTCTTTCCAGCTGTGAAGCTGATCCCAGTACTAACATAAATCTTTCTCTGCAAGGCGTATTTGTATGAACTGGATAAATCAAGTTTAGCAGAAAAAAAATATTATTTTGCACTCTTTAAAAGCAGCTGGTCACTGAGGATGTGACTAACACACACACACACACACACACCCTGTATTAATCCTCCATCTGACATTTAACCCCAACGCTGCTCCTTAAAACCAGCTTTAAAAGGTGACACTGTATTTTCTCTGATCTCGTCTGAAACATCCCCAGTCCAGCTGAGAGTTGCAGTTACGTGCCAGCGCACGTTGAGATGATCATGACTCACGCTCTCCTGCAAAACAGACCTGGCTCTTAAATCTGCGTCACAGCATTAAGGGAGCGTTCTGTCGCTTTAATATTCCTCCCTATGAGCTCATCTTACCCTGGGGGTGGCGAGTCTCAGGACAACATGGGATGAGAGCGGAGACGGAAGGCCAGCCCTGGATTGGACCATCGACGTGTTTACAAGTTCAGGGCGGCTTGCTCAATCCAACATCTGGCCTTTTTCCTGAGAAGTTAAAGGAGGAGACTGTGGCTCTGAAACGGACTCATGAATCCGTCCAAAAAGAAACCGAAAACTAAGCGGAGGAATGAAGACTTCATCCTGGTCATGGTATTTTCAGCTCTCAGGTCCAAGAGAAAAGGAGGAATAACACGGAAGCCCTTTCTCCTTTTTATGACTGCCCTCTGCCCAGACCATCAATCACCCAGCATTCCTGACCACCCAGAAAATTGTTCGTTTTCTGCAGTCAAAGATCCGTGGAACGCCTTATGCTTCACAGGTTACGTTCACATGACAAGCCGCGTTGCTCAATTCCGGTTTTTTCTCAGATCGGATTTGCCCGTGTTGGCGGTTCACGTTGATAATTACAAGTGACCTGTATGTAACTGTAACGTGAACGCGCTTGTCTTCTGAAAAGACACATGCGCAAGTTTATACGTTTTCGTGGTATTAAAGCCGACAAAATGGATGCGCAAGGAACTAATGTACGCATCACATTTTGCTCTGGTGGACGGCAAGCAGTTAGTCAGCTGTTACCCCTAATACCTTAACCCCTGTTGAACCCTGCCAACCTGCTACTGGTCCAGATTTAAAAAGACCCAGAGTTTAACAGGTTAAACCTAACACGCAACCGCTAAGCAGCATATCTCCATAGGTGGCAGAAATGGACAGGACAGAGCGCTGGCTGATGACAGCACATGCGTACCACATGATATGATACGCACATGATATGAGATTCTCGCTCACGGTCACGAATCAGAAACGTATCGGATCTAGGACCACATATGAAAGTGATTCGAATCTGATTGGAAAAGATCAGATTTCTGTGTCCGCACTGATCAGATCCGTGTCATGTTTAGGCAAAAAAAAAAAAAAAAATCAGATTTGAGTGACTTCAGACTGGTAATGTGAAAACGTGAGCGAAGACATCACGTTACTGTTCTAGCCCGGCCCGCGCTAGATAAATTTCGGCTCATTAACAGAGACAGGAAACGGGCACCGTAGATCACGGTTTGCATTTCCGAAAGAAAGAACTTGCAGTTGCAGAGCTTCATTCGCACTAACAATCACTGCTGCCAAAGACGGTCCGGTTTTTTGTTTTTTTCTTACATGGTAACCAGTGAGGGCTTGTGAACTATTCACAGTCTGGATGTGATCCACCATCAAACATTTTCACATGCTGAATGAACTTCTATCACCACAACACTGAGCTTCAGTCCTTTGTAAAGCGTGGAGTCTTAAACGTATGTTAATGCGTATGCATAGTTTCATACAGAACTATGTCAAAGAGGCGCTGTGCTGTATGGAATGTGCCTTTTTTTTGTTTTTTTGCTGTGACCTTAAAGAACGAAGAAAGGAAAAGACAAGCATGCAGTCTTCTTCAAGGTTGCGGGTTTTTTCCTGAGACCTTCCCTCATGGTCAAGCTCATGGCTGTACAAAATGCAGACCACGTTCTAAACACCGACTTCCTCTCTGGATGAGTCGGAATCACGGCTACGGCGCTCCTGCACGTAACTTCAGTAGAAAGCGCAAGAGCACTTGCTGAGCCTGCTAAGTAACACGGAGGTTAGGGTGGGGCTTTAATTACTCGCTTTATAATCTGATCGTCGGAGTAACACGTTTATGTTCGGGAGGTCTGCTCCAGCTCCGGAGAGTTTGTATCCCGAACATCAGAAGGCTGAAACGAGGGCGTGAAAGGAAAGTGGAAAGAGAGATGACTGTTGATGCGTCAACAAGTAGAAGGTTGAGGGTTGAGTGAGAGAAGGCGGGATGGTAACAGACCAGGGAAGAGCCAGACATCAGAGGCAGACTGGGGTCAGAGGTGCTCTCCCACCCTTATCACGAGGCTTCCTCTGGACATCCGCAAGGCCAGGGTGGAGAGGGAACCAGGAAGGTCCAGATGGGAAGGATTAAGTGTGTGAGGAAGACAGGAAGAGAAAAGGTTATGTCTGTGCAGTGGTCCTTGGACTTAATGAGAATGAACTGTAATCAGAAAAGAGTGGGTGATTTAGAACAAGTGCAAGTCATTGCTGACTCAGCAAATCCTGTAGGTGAAACGTATCTTCAGATGGCTGCACACCAAGGCTATGGGATTGAATTAGCAAAGGGAACAGGCATACGTGACGTCTTAGCACGGCTGACGCGCTGCAGGAAGGAGCTGGAGGGGTTTCACAGACATCTGTGCGACTGTCGAACTTTTCGTAGCCAAGAACGCCTGTGATTGTAAAATAAATTCCATGGACCTCTGGATTTTAGGACGCGTCCTTGTTCACGACGGTTCCGCTCAGAACGCGGCCATGAGCAGAACCGGGTCAAGAACCAGTTTCCTGTCGGTGGAAAAGAGGTTACTGGACACAAAGCAGTCTGGCCTAAGACTACACCTGGACAACCCACGTCACGTAAAAATAACGTCCGTTCTCTCAGCGTGTATGATGTTTTGACGACAGCCATCGCTGGGTTACGCAACACAACAAAGCACTGGAGAATCTCCTCTTCCACATAATAAGCAGAGAAAAGAATAGACGTCCTAGTCCAAACCCTATGAAGTCATCCCCACCCCGTGTTTACGCACACGCTTTCCGAACAGGCCGATTCCAGTAACGGACCTTTATATGGAAATTTACAGAAAACAAAAGTTTGTGGTAAACGTGACACCGTTTCCACTCCATGAAGATCACACTGCACGGCTCAGCCTTGCTTTAAATTCAGGGACTCGGAAGTGCCTTTTTCATTGGCTTAGAACCACACATAAATACGACTTACGCGCGCTCCGACCGCACTGACATGGACGCGGCGCTAGGTATTCCCGTTAGGAACATTCCGGGATTTGGAATGGTGTTCGGTAAACCTCAGAATGTCATCTTTCTGCTTAATTCATCTATCGGGCGATACGTGCTGGTCTTCTGTTGAGCGTTTGCAGGCTATTTGCTAATGCTGTTGCTATTTGGTCACTGGTTTAAAGGGATCATTTTCAGTCGTTAAAATAATGTTTGTGTTTTTAAAGGTTCAACAAAGCACCAAAAGCGACGCAGGAGCATCGCTACACCTTTACGCTTATCTGTGAATATGTGTGAAAGTGCAAACTGGAAACATCGCCATGGTCTAATGTGGTTACCATGTGTGGAACCTCGTGCTGATTTGCTGTCATTGCTTGAGACTAGCGCCCTGCTGCAGGCGATGTTAGCACATAGCTAGCCGTCTTGGTGACGCGCAAACCAGCTCACGTGTCACGGGTACACGTTTGTGTGCGAGGTCTAACTTGTCTGGTCAAAACAGCTCAAACTACATATCATATCATAACAACCAATGCTGTATTAATCATTAGCATTAGCTAGCTAGTCACAACCTTAGCTCAGACGTAGCCCTGGATCATTTTACGCGGAAAAATACGGACTTTCAATGGAATCAATACGAACAAGGACCGAACATTATATGAATAACGAACATTAAGCCTGTAAGTTTTTTGTTTATTTTTTAAACTACCTGTAGTATTTGCTAATATTCCAACGTAGAATAAGCAGCCCACATACACTATTATTCAAAGCATGTCATTATTTGTTAGCCAAAACGAAGACAACAAAACAATTTCCCTACATCTTTCTAACAGGAGAAACGTGATTCGGCCTGTCTTGTGAAGCGAACTAAAGCCACCCTGGCTCCGGGCCAGGCCTTTCATTTGGTCAAACCTGGGAAGATCACAGAGGATCCCATATACACACACACATCATATAACTCTCCAGAGCTGTCTGCACGGGCATGTTGCCTCAACGCACAACCAAAACTCCCAACCCAGTCATAATATAATCATCTTTTCAAAACAGACGAGGCCGGGACGTACTCAAAAGGGCAGTCGGTTCTGTGATCCTATTCAAAAGCACTGAAATGCTTAGCAGCTGGATATATATTTAGACCAGCCTGCTTGTTGCCAAAAGATTCATTGTTCTACGACGAATTAAATGATTCAAACGCGCTACAAGAGGAAGAAAATAAGATATCCTAAAATATCAGGAGACACGCTCAGGCGAGATCCGCATCAGTGACGACATGCCTGAGCAAAGGTACGTCTGAAACGATGACGACTTCATTTTAATGGATGTCGGGCTGCAACGAAATAGCTCTTAATCTCTTAACGTTACAAGACACCATCCTGTTAACCTCGAGCCACAACTGGGGTCTTGTTTTGAGTAACAGTTTGAATTCTAATCGCTGGATGAAACAGTAGATGTGCTTGGATCATTCTTATTAACACTCTGAACTCCAGGGGCGACTCCATTAGTGCACATTTGGGGCCACGTTTCTTTACCTCGGACCAAAAGGTCGGTTGTTCGTTTGACAACTCATTGAGATGCAAATGAACATGCTCTTAAAACAAACGACGTTCTCATTCCATGATTCCTATTGGGCTTAACGCGCACGAGTCACGGACGCTTTCGCAGTTTTTCCGTTTATAAACGCGACTTTTTTTTTTGCCTGGTCATGATGTCGCCATTTTGCTTTCAGGTCACGTCGAAATCGAGCTCAAAAACAGACGATTCAGCCATTCCAGGAATTGAAAACGAAGAGTCAACCCTGTTAGCGAGACAGGGTGCGGATATTTATTATGCCTTCGTGTGGTGGGAATTAAACCAGCTGATAAAATGCGTGCTGAACTAGTAAAAAAAACAAAAACAAATTGTGCGTCTGATTTTGTGGTCATGAGCACTGAATGATATGCTGTGACAGATTATCTGATGAATGTCAGTATTGTGGTTAGTGACATTTCATTGAGCCTAGCTTTCTAGATTTCTGCAGTAGTCTTAGTTAACAGAAAACTTAAAAGGATTTAAAAATTATTCTCAGAGCTAACACGAATATGATGTTTGGTTTATTCCTACTCAACACTTTCTATTCTTATCCAACACAGACAGCATATTTATTTTCACCGCACTGCAAATGTTTGGTCAGTGTTTAACATGCTGATTAGCAAATCTGTGAGAACTCATGCCACAGAATATTCAACACACACACACACACACACACACACACCATATTCGCACCTCAACCTTCAAAGCAGTACAGTGTAAATGGCGAAGTCGCTCCAGCTTTTCTTCTTTTGGTGAAGTGTAAATAAGCTCAGTAAATAACCAAGACAAATGGCTTCCCGTGTTTATTAGACTGCTTAAAGAGCCTTTAATGTTCAAAAGGCACGGATTAGCCCAAGAGCAATGCCAAAACGTATTCAATTTGCTCGGCCGGGGTCAACCTCCAGACATCTCCGCATCACACGGTGAACAGTCTACTCCATTTCAACATGACTAAAGCTCCGAGTTTTGAAATGGATGAAAGAGTAAACAGCAACATTGCTGCATGACAGTTTAACAGCTTAATTTCACAGACAAAAGCTTTGACCTCTCAATGTCCAAACAGAAGCAGGAGTAGAGCCTATTTGCATGGTGATGATGATGATGATTATTATCTGTAGTAGTAGAAGCAGAACCCGTGTTGGTCCTGGTGCATTATTAGCAGTAGCAGTGTTCGTGGCAACAACAGTAATAGAAGTAGCTGCAGTAAATAGTAATCAAAGCAAATTACTTTTATTGTCACATCACATTACTGGTACACTGGTACAGTACATATGAGTGAAATGCTTGTGTGCAAGCTTCACAAGCAATAGTGGTGTAGAAAATATATGAAATAAGAAATAAATATGCACATGAATAGGTGTGAATACGAGGCATATGTATGTATTACTATATGTACAAGATATAAGAAATGAATGTCCGTAATAGATATAAATACTATATATATATATATACATACACACTACAGGTCAAAAGTTTGGGGTCACCTTCTAATTCAGTGTTTTTCTTTATTTTTATGACTTTAAAAGAGACTGGATAATGATGGACTGTTGTTTCTCTT
>JAQQZR010000012.1:23135194-23149352 GCA_030068235.1 Notoglanidium macrostoma | reverse complement strand
AGAGAGAGAGAGAGAGAGAGAGAGAGAGAGAGAGAGAGAGAGAGAGAGAGTAGAAAGAGAGTAGAAACAGATGGAAACTAGGGAGAAAGAGATAAAGAGAAAGTGAGCATGTGTACATCTGAGAGGCAGAGAGAATTTCTCATTTGTCACACTTAAGCCAGGGAATTTCATACATGCATGAAATCACCACTGAGTTTATCACCACAACTTTAATACATCATTTCCTATCTACTTTTTTTTTCTTCAAAAGAGAGATGTGAACAGAGAGCTGGTTAGCCCATCACCTTTTATAGAAGTGCTTCAGTTTCTTTCCTTTTTACACACTTTTGGAATCTCAAATGATGTCTGATACAGATTAGAGGATACATTTTTACCTGCCTTTGGTTAGGACAGGTGCTCATATCAAGCAAGCTCTGATATCTGATACACATACACATACATCTCACTCCTAATTCCCACACACTTCCTGCAGCACAAGCAGGAGAATAACGTCTGCAGCCTGAGACTGCAACAGCTGCTAAACAGACTTGCACACAAGCGTACATGTGTTTGATCCGGGCCTGGAATATCTGCTAGTTAACCCTCCACAAGCCACCCATTGCAGTGAAATTAAGAGCTCAAAGAGACAAATATACCCTGAATATGCATAGACCTGTATCCTGGCAATGCAAGATGACGGGTATGGGTTAAAAATCTCTCTTAAAACTATTTAAAATTGATTAGACTTGTTACCAACAATCTGATGAGTCTATAACAGCATGGCTCGGACAGGAGTTCAGCCTGTCACATGAACAATAGGTTAACATTAATTCATTCATGCATTATCGTTTCTATAGTAACAGCTCACACACAGGGGCTTGTACACCGGACCCTCCAAGTAATGTAAGACTAATAATAAAAAAACAGATAAAAAAAACCCCAAAACCTTTGGAGTTAATCAAAATAAAATATATTTTTTGTTGACTTTTTTTTGGTTAGGAGAGATATTTATTTTTGCATTTACGGAATGACTTTTTTTTTTTCCCAGCTCACGAATGTCATAAGGATAAAAAGAGTTTACATTTTCTGGCTTCTTGGTTATATGACATGCTGCGAGAGAGAGAGCGAGAGAGAGAGATAACAGGAACTAACTTGTCTTTTGGACGTTCCACAACATTAAACTTAACTGGAAACCATTAAAATGTACAGCATGTTGTTAATTAATAAATCAAACATCGTAATTGTTGGCAAATTGCTGTGGGGTTCACAGAATAACACTCTCCAGACCGTGCAGTTACACGAAATCAGCCACTTTTGGGTTCATAGTTTTGAATATACACTTTCCCCCCCCCAATTCCTCTCTCAAGTCAGATAAGCATACGAGAAATTCTTGTCCATGTTAATCGCACTTAACGCTACATTAGATAGAGATTAGATTGGGGGGAAAAAACCCTGAAGCAATCTGATTAACATGGGGAATACCTCTTTTTTGTAACTGTTTGAAGACAGTCTACCCCGTGGGGTGTAATAGATAAGACGACAATGGCGCACTGCCCCTCCTGCCCTGTTTACACACAGAGGTCACTGCTCAGTGGAAGACAGGCCCTTGATCCTCCGTGTATATAGGTATGTGTTTGCAGGTGTTCCCTGCTGACTAATTACACGCTCTCTCCTGACAGGATAAGGTTCCATTGTTGGAGAGCCTCAAGTGGCTTCTTATCCTGTAGACTTTTTACCTCACAACCATTTAGGATAGGCAAAGAATGTAGAATTTCACTTAGAGTTGGGGCAGGAAGTGCGCACACACACAGGCTTTGACCAAATGTACTTCTGACTATAAACTAAAACCGCTATCACATCTGTAACTAATAGCACCCCTGCTATAAATATGTCCATCTGTCCAGCATTAAAACGTGGAAAATCCATTTCACAAGACATAACGTGACTATTTTAAGGTATGCAGTGAGGTCATGGTGAATTTAGTTGCAGACATGTTCAGAGCATGAACCTGCTGCTACCTGGCCATATGTGTGTGTGTGTGTGTGTGTGTTTTCCAGTCAATTGAAGCCAGGAGTAATAAAAGACTGATTCCTCTTGCAAACATTCCCTTCTTGAACTTCTACATTGCTTTTCCTTTCTTGCCTGTTTCACCATTTAAATGCATTAGTTCATCTCTCTGCACCTGCAGGACTGATGATACACACAGTGGCTCTCTTGCAAAGCCCTGATTGCTATTCCGCTGAGGGGCTGGCTCAGTGGCGGAACCATTTTAGCCCAGTTCTGAGCAGCGGTTCTGTTCAGGTTGATCCACGGTGAAGAAAATAAGCAGCTGTATCACGTCAGTGCACGACATGTCACGGACTGATGGTTATGCTGTATTTGATCAAATAATATTTTTTAATGATGCAAAATACTCCTGGTTCATAAACTCACAGAACTAGAAATGGTCTTTTATCTCGGTAATGGTGAACTGAAATGCTGAAATGCTCGGGCACCACACACACCCACCCACCCACACACACACATACAGAGTAAATAGTCAGTGGGTGTTTTGTCTGAGCAGCATGGGTGTGTAATCAGTGAACAAGACCTCTCTGGCTTGTTTAACACCAGGGGGTTCAATAAGATTTCCAGAGACAGGGATGATTTTGGTAATAGGGGGCAAAAACTGTTTTTTTTTTTTTTAGGGCTTAAAATAAAGCAGATTATTTCTTGGAACTAAGCACCTAAAAGAATCTGCATTATGTCATATGTGACCTGATCCAGCAAAATGACCTTTGTTTTGAGGACCAGCCAAACATCCCCACAAAGGTCACTGTGACTGCTGGAGTGGGTCATATGTGTTATATTAAATGTCATGACTTTTATGTATATAAAGGGTTAGAATCTTACGGTCCACTAGGATTTGTTTTTTTTGTGTTGTCTGGGTAGATACAGCTAAGCAGTCTCACATTTGTGACTTTATAAACATAATATGAACATAATTAGGAAGTGAGAGAAGGATCAACAATCATGTTTTGATATCCAGTGAATGGGACCATATTATGGGAAAAACATCATCATTTCAAAGGCAAAAGGGCACAAGGATGACCTTAAACTGATCATTCCTAAGATAACGTGGCAAAAAAAAACAAAAAAACAAAAACATTTTCGAAGCGTTCTAAGCAACACGGCTCTCGAAACTTCAGCATGGATTTCGTTTGGTGTTGACAGACCATCCAGAAATGGAGATATAATCATTTAATATTTTGTACATGTACAGAACTTACACTGTACTGTGATGTTGTTCCGCTTTTCTGATGGTGAAATTTCCACCCAGTGAACACATTTTTTCACCAGAGGCCATGAATTGATGAATTGGTGACTGTAAGATTAGCTCTGATTTCACTCGGGACCAGAGTGGTGGTGTGAAACTCGTGAAGTGTTGTGTGCACATGTACATGTAGTATATTATTCTTATTTAGGGCTGCAACTACTGATTTTTTTTTTTTATATAATTATTTTTTGATTTGATTATTTTTACGGTGTTAATTGACTAACCTTCCCTTAATTATTCAATTGCTTTTATTATTATTTTTTAAATATTATATACAAAATATATTTATTTTAAATATTTGCATGATTTTAATCAGCACTACTACAGAACTTTTATTAACTAGGTTTAATTAAAAAGCAGTTCAATAATTACAACAATAGTAACATTGATCAGATAATCTGTTACAGTATGAGAATATTATCAAGTGCTCATGTGGACCAAATGAATGTTGATCCTCATTCAGTATAAGCATTATATATGAATGGTACTGAATAAACACTCAAGGTTACAGCCTACATCGTTTACTGTTAGCACTTTTTTAATCACTTCGATTTTTTTATCACATTATCATTTTATTGACTTGGTTATTGATTGGTTGCTACAGCCCTTATGCATTTCATAAAACTGTAATCCTGTAAATAATCCCTGTTTTAATTAAATATATCGGTAATCTGATTACAGCTTGTTTTCTGTTATGGAATACAGTTACCTTTTTTTGTATCCTAATTACGTAACGCCGTTCCATGTATTCCGTTACTCCCCAAGCCTGGATGTAATGTAGGTCTGTGCTGAAAGGCCAAGCCATTAGATTCAGAATGTTGGTCCCCAGATTAATCTCAGACACACCACACACGAGACAGAGTATGATATGCCTGTTGTGCACTTTTCTGGCCACAACCTTCAGAATACTGAAGGCTGCAATTTCTCAGCGGTAAAACAAACGCAAATACAACAACACAGCGCTTTGCAGAGCAAGATAAAGTCAGTGGAATGAAAGTCAAGAGTCAAGGGTTTTGTGTGAAGCACTTAGAGGTGAATATACAAGTTAATCTTTTGTGTTTGTACAAAACAAACCGGGGAAAAGTCATCTGCCATGTCAGTCAGATTAACTCTTCTTGTAAAAGTAGGCAGTTGTTGGCCATGTTTATTGATGTAGCAGACTCCAGTGCGAGCCCAGAAACTACAAACTAGCTAGCCATGCTCGAAACAGAAATTAAGACAGAAATAAAATCTATTAAATGTTAGAAGTCAGATTTGGTTTTGGAGATCAGGAAGAATGGCCACTCACTGCTTAATACTGATGAGTATTAAATGGGTATATAATGAGTACTTGGTTACTTAACTAGTCATGCCCATCATTAGTCATGACCCCACAACTTCCTGCTCTTCCACTGCGGGTCAGTAAAAGGAAACAGGAAACTGACTATGGTATGGTTCGGGATATCTGGTGGAAAAATCACTTCCTTTACACTGATATACAGTATTAAAGATTTAGGTGATCCTTTTACAGCTTGATGATCCCCAAGGCTTTTGGGAAAATACTCTGTGGACTGAGAGACAAAAGTTGAACTTTTTGGAAGGTGTGTGTCCCATTACATCTGGCGTAGAAGTAACACCGCATTTCAGAAAAAGAATATCATACCAACAGTAAAATATGGTGGTGGTAGTGTGATGGTCCGGGGCTGATTTGCTGCTTCAGGAACTGGAAGACTTGCTGTTATAAATGGAACCATGAATTCTGCAGTCTACCAAAAACTCCTGAAGGAGAATGTCCGGCAATCTGTCCGTTACCTCAAGCTGAAACGAACTTTGGTTCTGCAGCAGGACAATGATCCCAAACACACCAGCAAGTCCACCTCTGATTGGCTGAAGAAAAACAAAATGAAGACTTTGGAGTGGCCTAGTCAAAGTCATGACCTGAATCCTATTGAGATGCTGTGGCATGACCTTAAAAAGTCGGTTCATGCTCAAAAACCCTCCAATGTGGCTTAACTACAACAATTCTGCAAAGATGCGTGGGCCAAAATTCCTCCACAGCCCTGGAAAAGACTCATTGAAAGTTATCGCAAACGCTTGATTGCAGTTGTTGCTGCTAAGGGTGGCCCAACCAGTTATTAGGTTTAGGGGGCAATCACTTTGTCACACAGGGCCATGTAGGTCTGGATTTTTTTCCTCCCTTAATAATAAAATCCTTCACTTAAAAACCGCATTTTGTGTTTACTTGTGTTGTCTTTGACTAATATTAAAATTTGTTTTGATGATCTCGACAGCTCGATACCTTAAGTGATCAAGACGGTCTGTTTCAGTCTGTTGTAGTCAGCTAACGGGGCAAAAGTTTTAGAAACCTGTCCAACATTTTTTTTTATTATTATTATTATTATTATTATTATTATTATTTTAAGAGAACATTGTCTGTGTTCAATTCAGGCATCTAAATATACTACGTAAGTTTTCAGTATTTTCATTATGATAACATGATAACTCTTCCAGTACACACAGACTGGGAGACTGGCTGTAGTCTTATTCAACTGTGAGGTGCAACACTGCCCTCTATGGTCAAACCGTATACATGCAATCGGCATCAGTATTAAGGCGAGTCTTGTGATGTGAGTGGCATTTAAAGCTTTAGGATTGTCTTCTGAGGCAAGTTTCATACGATAAACTCACCAGCATTATTTGCTGCATTGATTCCTTCACTGTTTTTGCCTTGAGGTTGTCCAAAAACCAGTCCCATGCTACTTTTCCACTGACTTCACTGACACTGTCGATTTAAAGGTCAGCTTTCCTCTTGCTAAGACGCCTTATGAGAAATTCCAGGCAGAAGGCAGCAGGGCCAAATGTCTGGACTCAGCCCAGTTCAGCCCTGTGTGGGATTACACACAGCCCCACGAGACAGCTGCAAATGGTGCTGTCCATGAGATTCAGAGCTGAGACATTGTTCAGCATACAGCATACATCACAGCCACATCCTTATCACACAGCCAGAGAGGCTCATTTTCACTACCATGCTCATCTCTGAAGGGTTTGTGTTGTGTGAAAAGAAAGGAATGGATCTGGCAGCGAGGAAGGAGACAGCCACAAAGGGATGCTAGACTAAGATTATTCAAGCCAGTCCATTTGGACACGAAGGTCACCTCATGAGCACCGTGATCCATAACTGTCTCACTGCTGGTGGTCTGGATCTGACTCAGGATAGCATTAATGAACTAAATGCATGCTTAAAAAAGTTGCTAGAAATGTCACTACGCTCTTCACATAATGTCTGTATGGACCTTGTGTATCCAAGTTTACAGGTCCATGCAGACTAGCAGGGTCAGCCAACCAGATGCTAAATGTTCTCATGTCATTGCTCCCCACCCACAACAAACAACTCTCACCATAGAGATTAATCCACCGGAGAGGTCACGCTATGGACCACAGAAGTGTTTCACACACCACAGCTTTACCTATGACCAAGCAGAGGAGCACACAGTTTCACTAACTAGCATAGCTAAAGACTCCCGTCACACTCATCTGAGAGCTGGAAACAAAAACACACACACACACATACACTCCCATTCGCTTATACACTTGGAAATTGTAATTTGGACCACTGGAATTCCCCCTGACTTACAGCCCACCCATTTCTGCTTAGCAAAGCTTAGTTTACACCGAAACACACGGACACTCGTCCAAAAGACATCAGAAACGCATTACAAATATGTCAGAGGGAAACATTCTTTTTGCATGTTTATATCTCAGCAGTGACCCCAGTTACCTCTCGTGTCCTCTAGTGAACAAGCGAACAGACGCAGAAAACTCATTTAAAGGAATACGCCAGCGTTTTTAAGACCAATCTCTGTCTAACATATCTGTACTGTATATCTGATTACCACGGACAGAAATGTCAACATAGTTCTTTGCGTGAAGAAACTCTTATTTACTCAAAACTGATTTATAATGCGAGCGTAAGGAAAGCTGCAAATACCATAAACAAATGGAAAACACAGACAGGTGACAAATTAAAGGAAAAATAGTAACACAAAACGTCTCATTAAGGTGTCGGGCCGCAACAGGCCGGCTGTACTGAACAGCCTCAGTACAAGGCTCTGAACTGTCCTGGAGGGATGGGCACCATTCTTGCCTGAATTGGTGTTTTGATGATGATGATGAAAATGGTTTGAATAATAGAGAGCGCAGTCTAACATGTTAGCCCAGAATCTCCCCAGATGTTCAGTTGGCTTGAGATCTGGTAACAGCGAAGGTCACCACACATGCACATCACTTTCATGCTCGTCAAACCACTCCGTGAGCCCTCGTGCCCTGTCGGTGGGGACGGAGTCACTCTGGAAGAGACGACTCCTATTAGGATAGAAACGTTTCATCATAGAATAAAGCTGATCAGTCGTTGCAGTGATTCTTCACTATAAACAAGATGTAGTTAATCTTTTTCCCTGTGAGCTTTTCTGTTTTAAACCATTTGAAATCGCTGTCCAATTTAAATGACCATCAAAATTGTTCGTAAAGTGTTAGATTCGAAACTTCATTGCAGGCCTATTTAATGTTTTTTTTTTTTTCTTCTTCTTTTCTTTTAGCCGAAATTATTTTCACTTATATTTCAACACCCCTATAAATTTAGTTAATTTCACTGACTGATGTTTTATACTTATTTAATTACACGCTGACACACTTTATCTCACATTTATGAATAAATTTTCTTAAATTTCCATATTAATGAATCAGCACATCATGCAGAGGGCTAGAAATGTGTACACAACTGTCAGTCATTCTGGATTCATGAGTCCTGCTGTTTTCATCAGGGAAAAAAAGAAGACTGCTATTTTAGCATATTTTTGTGTTCCATGGTTAAAATACAAAGCTCTTTTGCAAAATGTCTAAGATTGGCAGGTCTGAAACAATCATCAAAAAAACGTATAATAATCATTATTTGTATTTTCCATCTGACTCGCACACCACTTGGGTTTTTTAGCACCCCTTAGTTTGAACGTCTCTGCTCTAAGGGGACAAGTGGACCCAAAACATGCCAGCAAAATGCCCCCCAAAGCATAACAGTGCCACCTGTAATTTGTCACCTGATGACAACTTTAAATATAAAGCTTTAGAGTCTTACCAAACCTGGGTTTATCCGGTTTTATCCAACAGCGCAGTAAACCTGCACCTTCTGTAAGATGGTTACATGTAAAACCTGACAAGAATCACCTCTCTGAAAGGGTGAATTTGACAGATTCGAAGTTTTAATTTACAGATACATTAATATTTTTGCATTAATATTTGATATCGATGGAATTCAACAGCTCTTTGACATTCATTAGAAATAGACGAGTCAACAGGTTTTCTCTTTTCAGTCCTACATTATTGTTTTGTAATAACGGAACACACACTTCACACCAAATTGGAAAACACTGAAGTGTTCTTTTAAGTAATAAATGGTATTAATATTAATGAGGAAAATGTGAAAGACCGGTGTGGGCTTTTAAGGAACAAGAGCACAGGATTAGCAGTGGCGTTGCTTGGAAAACCACTCTTTAATAAGCCTCTGGTTCAGGCAGTTTCTCTAGTCACACATGCACACACTGATCCGTCTGAGAGATGGAAAGAAACGGGGAGTGGAGGAGGGCACAGAAGCAGCAGGTGAGAAATTGAGTTAAGCCATGCGCAGAGAGAGAGAGAGAGAGAGACAGAGACAGAAAGAGCGAGACAGAGTGAGACACAGAGAGAGAGAGAGAAACAGAGAGAGAGAGCGAGAGATTAGCTTGAGGCTGCTGGCAGTAGACTGTGTTTATATGACACGTGTCTGAGAATGGTGAGTTATGAGTTATGAGGGCACAAAGCTCTACGCTCTAACACACAGCAGCAGCATATGCAAGCCCACTGGCATCATCTAGGTAGCCGTACCACCTGACAAAATGTCACACTACTGCACACTCTCATTCACGCATACACGAACGCATTTTCTACACACATACTGTACGGTCTAATACTTAAAATGCCGTATGTGTGTCTGTGTATGAGTGTATAAGGAGACATTCTCTGAATACAGTGTGTAAACAGCATGCTATACATCTATCTGTATATGAGAACAGGACTGCGTGTGTGTGTTTATGTTGGACTGATCCTCAGAGTGTGAATGGACCACAGACCTGAACGCTGTAACAAATACTTTTCAGTCCAAGCTATGTGACGAAGACTTAAAGTGAGCTGAGAAAGCAGCCACTAATTCTATAAAAGTAGTCGCACTCTATTGAGAAACTAATAGAAATTTACCTGTAACACAATCCAGGATGGATTACAATTATTATTGTTATAATACATAATCCGTGAAAGTGCGACTTTTATCACCCTGTTCAGGGCTGCAGGTACCAGGCTTCTGCCACAGCGAGCCCTTCTGCACGTCAGGGACCTGTACCTGCCATCAGCTTTTATACTACAAAATATATGTGGTCAATTGCGTCCCAGACCACTTTGGCAAGTGGTTTGAGTGAACGCGTCTTGGTGGCCATTTACACTTGTATTCAGCACCGTCCACTTGTGATCAGATCGCCCAAGATGCATTTTAATACCAAGTGTAAACGTGGTCATAGAGTCCTTTGAGTTTATGGTTAGCTGATGTTTTTTGATGACTCCTTTTTTTAATGTAAGCAGGACGGTGTTGCTCTCTCTCCTGTCAGTCACAGTGACACTAGCCAATCATGCGGATCTGTGACTTTGTGTGTGTGGAAGAGGGCTGATAGCGCTGTCTCCTGATGTGTGTTATACACGCAGCATGAACAGCAGCTTGGAAAAGATGTGGCTGTCTGGCTTCATGCGTCTCAGAAGAAGTGTGTATTAGCTTTCACCGTCCTATGTTGGTAGCCGTTGCTCCTTTCAGTCGGGAATAAACCGGGGTGAAAATTATTAACCTCTGGATGCAATCACATGATTTCATTAAAATTTCATCACTCGGTAGATAATCTTTAAAGATCACCAACACGCATCAATGAGCTGGAAATGAAAGGGTTTCTTTACGGTGTATAAAGCACACACACATTCTCAGTCCACATTTCTTCATAGTACAGTTTGACGAGAGATTTGGGGTGTTGAATGTTCTGAATGTGTGGTTTGCAATTTTCCACTTTTCTACCAAAACCCCAAAATTGTAAAACATTCATTCAGTATTGCAACTCCAACAGACAAATTGCTTCTCCAGAACCAGAGCTATAAAACTCTATTTACACACTAGAATTTAATGACTTATGGACAGCGGTTTTAATAATAATATACAGCACTCAAAAAACACACAGCACTGCCATAAAACAAGCCATGTTTCAGTAATAGGAGCTCTGATGACAGGCTAATGACATTTCCCTGTGCATGCGGTTGAGGTACAGGGGCATACACGTTTGAGCTTCCACTCTTAAATATTCTTGGCATGATACTGAGAATACAAACACGATTTAATGGTCAAATTTGCTTGTGTTATATTAACTAAATATATTTATGAACCACAATGTGCAATACAGGCCTATTTAAGAATGTGTTAAGATGATTTCATTATAATTAATGTCAAGACATTTCATTAGAAAAACTCCCAGAAGCATGCATGCACTTTCATCCTCATTAGGAAATTCAGATTTTAATATTCATGTATTTTGGTTATTGAATACTCTTTTGAATATTTGAATAATTTAGAAAAATAACTGAATCTCAAGGCTTAAACTGTGAATATCTGTGAGATATCACACCATTAAAGATGCAGTCAGTGATTCTAATCTGATACACCTTTGGGCAAATTCAGCAAATATCTCCTCATGATGTGCTAGCTGTCCATTATGTGTTTGCCTGAAAAACGGTGCTCATACACAGCCCTGGCTCCGTAAGCGCTGAAATAAAGAAAGTGTCAATTAGTAACAGGGGGTGTATTCCAGCCAATCAGTAACAGGGGGGCGTATTCCAGTCAATCAGTTACAGGGGGCGTATTCCAGCCAATCAGTTACAGGGGGCGTATTCCAGCCAATCAGTAACAGGGGACGTATTCCAGCCAATCAGTAACAGGGGACGTATTCCAGCCAATCAGTAACAGGAAACGTATTCCAGCCAATCAGTAATAGGAGAGTTATTCAAGCCAATCAGTAACAGGGGGCGTATTCCAGCCAATCAGTAACAGGGGACGTATTCCAGCCAATCAGTAATAGGAGAGTTATTCAAGCCAATCAGTAACAGGGGACGTATTCTAGCCAATCAGTAACAGGGGACGTATTCCAGCCAATCAGTAACAAGGGGCATATTCCAGCCAATCAGTAACAAAGGGCGTATTCCAGCCAATCAGTTACAGGGGACGAATTCCAGCCAATCAATTACAGGGGACAAATTCCAGCCAATCAGTAACAAAGGGCGTATTCCAGCCAATCAGTTACAGGGGACGTATTCCAGCCAATCAGTAACAGGGGACGAATTCCAGCCAATCAGTAACAGGGGACGAATTCCAGCCAATCAGTAACAAAGGGCGTATTCCAGCCAATCAGTAACAGGATACGTATTCCAGCCAATCTGTAACAGGGGGCGTATTCCGGCCAATCAGTAACAGGGGACGAATTCCAGCCAATCAGTAACAAAGGGCGTATTCCAGCCAATCTGTAACAGGGGGCGTATTCCGGCCAATCAGTTACAGGGGACGAATTCCAGCCAATCAGTTACAGGGGACGAATTCCAGCCAATCAGTAACAAAGGGCGTATTCCAGCCAATCAGTAACAGGATACGTATTCCAGCCAATCTGTAACAGGGGGTGTATTCCGGCCAATCAGTTACAGAGGGCGTATTCCAGCCAATCACAGGACATGAGAGGGATGAGGGTTGATGTGGTTGTTAGTGTTGTTGCCTTGGCAATGTGCAGCCATGAATTTGGTGGATGGAGCTTCTGAAGGAGCACTGAAGAGTGGTGTGTATTCATTTTCTGTTGAGTTCAAATATCAACAATCTTTCTTCAGAATCGCTGACTCCCCCTTTAAATCTAAATAACTAAATAAACCAAAATTAATTACGATTCATTATACAGTTAGATCCGGTCCACTAATCTGATCAGAGTAATCACCAAGAGTGCTCATATTTAGGATAACAGCACCGAGATGTTTCGCTGTGTGTATCACTCAGCCTGTTTGTCTTCGCCACATAAAATTCCACTTCCTCGTTCAAATAGGTCTCTACAGCAGAGTTAGTGACAGCATCAGCGGACATGGCACATGACGCATTCTTCATGGATATAACTTTTAACTTATAATATGAAAGCTCATCAGATGAAGATGAAAATGAAGAAGGAAAAAGGACACCAATGGACGGGAATGTGCACATCAATGTTAGATAGCTAGCCAGCTAGCCGACACGGTATAAAGTGAGTGTGGCTTCTTCATGATGTATAAATAAACCAAACACTTGGCCAAAGTGTTGGCCACATATGAAGTTCAAAATGTCAGTTACTCAATATAAATTTTTTATTTATAGAACTGTATAAAAGAATATTGCACCTTGCGCTAAGACTGAATCACAACCGTGCTGATATTCAGTATAACCTCATTCTTGCTCGTTCAATATTGCTTAATTACTTAACACAATTGCTACACCAAACTAACCTGATTAAAATGCCAAACATACCACAGTTCTTCTAGCTATACTTTAGTCATTTATACTCATATATGAACTCATTTTATAATGTATAATAGTACTTGAAAGCTTACGACATATATATATACGTATATGGCAATTGCTTTGTAATACTGGATTTAACAGGAAATAGGGCAGATTAATAAATGAAATATAAATTGCATGGTTTATCTCTGTCACATCTGTGTTACATCTGTAACTGTGGCATTTACGAGTTCCCATTCCATCTGCTTAAAAATAAACGTGCTTTTAGTAAAAACAAGCTAATTATTTGCAGGATATGAATAGAAAATACAATAGCACAATATCTAAATCTGTCAAGCCAAAATACTATTGGCTTATAGCTAGAGAAAGCAAAAAACCTCCAAAACTCACGTTACATGTTTTGACATGAGCCTTTCATACATTCTCCAGCATTTCTTTATAAAATATTTATGCAGTGTTTATGACTGTGTTATGAATACCCATGAGACCAATTATCTCCCACTGGAGGGAAATGAAAGGCTTTGGCTTCTGGAAGCGCAATTAGTGTGGGATTAAAGTGATATTCATAAATGTAGCTTCATGCTAGAGGTTCACCCAGTGTAATCTGTGCTCTGTTAGAAAACCTTCTGAATCTCATGTGAAACACTGAACACAAACTGTTAGTGTATATGGAATAATTCATAAACGCAGAAGAAGACCATTCTCAAATTCTTTAAATTCCAACTCATCTTTTATTCACTTGTTAATCTTCAAGTCGAGAAATGCTTCTAGATCTAAAGCTCTCAGGAGGATTGACTGAGATTTGAGAGGACGATCTGAAAGGATTTAGATAAACTTATGTTCTGGACAAGACTTGTAATGTGAGGACACTGACAAAAAAAAGTGAAATCTGAAACATCAGTTAAGATTTGTGAACTCTTCTAGTGTAGACCAGTCAGGGTGTAAGTCCTAAAGTGTTCATCTCATCTGTAACAGAACAGGGGCGTGGTTTAGCAGCATGTGGGACGTGTTTTAGCTGAGTGTGGACGTGGTTTAGCAGGATGTGGGTGTGGTTTGGCAGCACGTGAGATGTGGTTTAGCTGTGTGTGGGTGTAGTTTAGCTGTGTGTGGGTGTGGTTTAGCTGTGTGTGGGTGTGGTTTGGCAGCATGTGGGGTGTAGTTTGGCTTTGTGTGGGTGTGGTTTAGCTGTGTGTGGGTGTGGTTTGGCAGCATGTGGGGTGTAGTTTGGCTTTGTGTGGGTGTGG
>JAQQZR010000012.1:23068376-23107782 GCA_030068235.1 Notoglanidium macrostoma | reverse complement strand
AGATAATGCCGATTGCATCATCACGGTAAATGGTGGCTACTTTGAAGAATCTAAAATATGAAACATATTTTGTTTTTGTTTTTTTACACTTTTTTGTTTACCACATAATTCAGTATACGCCATACGTGTCGCTTCATAGTTTTGATGTATTCAGTAATGTTTTACAACGTAGAAAGCAAGAAAAAAAAGAAAAAACTATAAAAAAGAGTAGGCGTGTCCAAACTTTTGACTGGTAGTGAATGTCACCTGAAATCTCTGATATAAAGCTGATGTTAACAACACGGAGGTGCACGGACAAGGCTACATGAAATTCCCTTTGCATTATTTTCTACTTGATAAAGCTTGATTTTACCTGTTGTGTACATTTTTTGTCTTAACAGTGTTTTAAGAGCTTTTTAAATTTAGATTTTTAACACAATTCCATTTGAGCCCAATTTTATCCCAATTTCAGCCCAGTTTTACTATCAGTGACAGATCATTTTTATGAGCAAAGATGAACAGGATTAGTCATGTCTAATCACACAAATGTAATTCATGTAGATCTTTTTGTGTACCAAATACAGAGATTAACCACATGAATATGACCCAGACCTGGACATCCATGTTTTTCTGAGCTGATGCACTGGAAACTTACAACAGCATGAGACCAGTGATTCTTTCACATGGAACAGTTTTTATCTGAGGCACAAAATTTCTGTTTTGGAATTTGTTTGTTTTTTGGTTTTGTTGGAATAAATGCATAGAGAAAACTTCCACATAACACACCCTGGAATTATACAGTGACCCAAAGTGTTAAACAGATTAAAAAAAAGAAAATTCTTTATCTCTTTATTAAATTCTCCAAATCTTCAACATCCAGCTCAATATTTACTACCACCTAAACATTTTAGATCAATATGGGTACAACTGGGTGTGTCCAAAATTTTGTTTAGTACCAAATGTACATTGTTTTTTTTAACAAAGAGAAACTATATACGAGGTGGATCTTAAATGGAAAAAATGCATTGGACCAATCTTCCAGTAAATGATGAGGCGAAGTAAAGAGTATAGGAAGCGTGTATGAGATATTCATCAAAATGAAATAACTGTAAATATATACTGTCTACAATCGTTAATCTTTTTATACTTGTAACACACATGTGCATATTACCATAACACACACACACAGTGAGCAACAGACATAAAAAGCAAGCGCATGGGATGCCAAGGCAGAAAAACAGAAAGTGACAGGACTATGCTAAATCTCGAGTGTTGCGTCAGTGCACACACACACACACACACACACACACGCACACACACACACTCATACATTATTCATTAAGATTAAGCCGTGCTAGCAGAAAGCCCTAAAGCTCTTCCATGCTTGCGGAGCTCCACAGCCATTGAAGTCTGCAGAACAAAACTGCAAAGTTCATAGTAACGATGCCTCAACATGCCAGAGTAATTTAAACTGTCCTGCTCCTGCAATAACTATATACTGCTGATTTAGACATTGGGCCTCATTTATCAAGCTAGATATGAACTATTCATAAATCATTCCTATGAGCATTTACACAAGAAATTTGGTATTCATGAAACGCCTGTCATTTTGGGAAAAAAAGTTTGTATCCTACTCCTGCTCCTGATTGTGTGTTTACACATACGAAGACTAATGTAACCATACTTTGCATAATTTGCAATGAGTTACTGAATTTTTCATACAGATTACACTGTCAAGTTTAAATCATTTGTATATTAAACACACGAATACATATGTAATGAAACATTTGTACTAATGTCATTACCTGAACATTAACTAAAGAACTATTCAATTAAAAAAAAGAAAGCATGCCAACATAAATCTATAAATGCACCACAAAATGAATCCAGTGTTGCAAAAGTTCATTCAGAGATATAGTGATTTGAAACAAGGGTGCATCATAAAATACATATCGGTTTTCTGATTTTGTCATAAATACATTCCTTAATCTATAATGTATCCATCATCAAACATTATACTGCAAAGCAACCTATAAATACGACTAAATATGATAACTCTCCGTTTGCTATGCATTAATTTCAATTTACTTATCAAAGTTTAGAGCTGACTTTCTCCAAACTTCGGTTTCTGTTAAGATGATGATTCTGTAAACATTTCTCTGTATCGGCTGCACCAAATTTAACCAATGACCTTTTCTTATAAAGATAAGTAACTGTAGATTTAGAATAGCCAATAAAACAACTTTGACTACTTGACTCATTTTGTGGTGACACGCCCGATATTAAGACAAATAAGACCAGCCATTTAATTACGAATGCTGCTGTATAAATGGACAGGGTGCAATGTAGATGATGTACAGGCTGCTTCCGTCTGTAACACTGTAACGTTTGAACCATGGTGATCAGTGATTGGTCTGGCATCTCTTAACCATCTATAAGCCAGATAATTACACATCAAACACATTTATACTGCTTTCTGTAAGAGCCATTCATTATATTGATTTACAATATAACTCCTAAATGTGTTTATTTATTTTGTTTCTATTGTAATTCAAATTATAATAGGATTGATCATGTTTGTTGTTTATGGTTTAGTGTGAAAAGTGGGAGCAAACTGTATTTTTCACTAAATTCATCACTAATCAGGAACTTGACCGGTGATATATTTTTTTTAACAGACTTTAACCTTTTTGCAGTTTAATGATCATTTTACTTTATAAATAAATTCAACGAGAGGAACAACAATAACGCATCTTTATTCTCTTTCAACACGCATCAGACTATGGCACTCAACTCCCAGTAAAGTGGATAAAAGTGGGAACGTTTAATCAACCACAGGAGAGGAACAAAACCTAACCTGTGTTTACCGCTACACTTTCCAAAAAAGACCCTACCATATTTTTTGAAATGTAATTAAGGGGATAGAATGAACATGTAGGCATAAGATAAATTTTTTTGTTTAATTTAAAAAAAAAAACAAACAAACACTTTTACTTCATGCAAAAGTAGCTTTTCTTCACTTTCACCATGAGCAGGCTGCTGGGCTTTTTAAAGGGAAGCTGTTTACCATATATGGAGATTTGGGGGCGTATCTTTTACACCAGTATGTCTTGCATGTCGTATTTATCTCCTCCTTGGTCACGCTGGAATAGATTAACTATTAATTAGGCCTCAGGTGTGTTCCCTTGGGCTCAATTATTAATTACTATATTTGTGAATGGTAAGGTGTTATGAGAATGGACTTATTATTTAGGCCCTTTGAAAAACAGTATAAACATATCTATTTTTTCTATCATTTATCTTTAGAAGTCTCTTTATCCTATGCTGGATCCAGAGCCTATCCCAGGAAGTAGCAAGGAATACACCCTGAACAGGACACCAGCACATTGCAGGGCACTCATTCACATCTAGGGGAAACCAAACCAATGGAATGTTTTGGAAGGTGGGAGGAAACCAGAGAACCTAAAGTAAACCCACACAGACACTAACCAAAGATCAAGATCATGAACAGTAGATCATGGATCTGTAAGCTCCTCACTGCATCACCATGCCACCCAAAATAAAAAAAAGATATTAACACAATGCAGGAATTCAATAGTCTTATAATTACTAACAATTCAATAGTAATTAATCATATGTGTTTTCATATGGTCTGTGTTTAACTTACAAACCATTGCCAGTCACAACATTCTGAGGCGAGACAGTGCATTTCAACAAGGTTGGATATCAAGATAATTACAGCTCAGAGGAACATCTGTCTCATCTTGTCTCAAAACCAATCTTGACTAGAAACAACAACAAAAATGCAAATCAGACATAATCACAGACTGCAGGAGCAACAGTTTTCACCAGACAAAATGGAAAAAATTCTACACTATGGTTTGTTCCCCACACCCATTTAATGAAAAAGTTGATGGATTTTTAACTTCATGTTCAAGTAAAGAGCCGAACAAAATCCAGACAACCACACTGACATGCAAAATTTTAAACATCTGGAGTTTATCTTCTATTACAGCTTAATCATTGTTGGAGCCAAAAGGGTAAAGAATGACAATTAACCAAGAAAAATACTACATGAGTGTTCAACCAGATACAAAATCTAAATCTTTGTATTTAATAAGCTATTACCTGGCAAGTTTTGTGATTCTGCTGGGAGACTAAACTGATCAGCTATAACATTAAAACCACTGTCAGGTGAGGAGAATAACATTGATTTTCTCCTTACATTGGTACCTGTCAAGGGGTTGAATAAGGCAACAGGTGAACAGCCAGTTCTCAAAGTTGATGTGTTGGAAGCAGTAAAAATAGGCAAGCGTAAGAATCTGAGCAACTTTGACAAGGGCCAAATTGTGATTGCTAGACGACTGGGTCAGAGCTTCTCCAAAACAGCAGGTCTTGTGGGGTGTTCCCAGTATGCAGTGGTTAGTGCCTACCAAAAGTGGTACAGGAAAAGACAGCTGGTGAACTGGTGACAGGGTCATGGGCTCATTGATCTGTCCGGTCAATCGGTCTGGTCCGATCCCACAGAAGGGCTACTATAGTACAAATTGCTGAGAAAGATAATGCTGGCTACGATAGAAAGGTGTCAGAACACACAGTGCATCACAGCATGATGCGTACAGGGTTGCGTAGCTGCAGACCGGTCAGAGTGCTCATGCTGATCCATATCCACTGCCAAAATGCCTACAATGTGCACTTGATCATCAGAACTGAACCATGGAGCAATGGAAGAAGATGCCCTATTCTGATGAATCCCATTTTCTTTTACATCATTTGGACGGCCGGGTGTGTTTGTCGCTTACCTGGGGAAGAGATGACACCAGGATGTTTAATGGGAAGAAGGCGAGCCGGCAGAGGCAGTGTGATGCTTTGGGCAATGTTCTGCTGGGAAACTTGGGTCCTGGCATTCAAGTGGATGTTATTCTTAGGTACTACCTACCTAAACAATGTTGTAGACCAAGTACACCTCTTCATGGCAACGATATTCCCTAATGGCAGCAGTCTCTTTCAGGAGGATAATGCTCCCTACCACAATGCAAAAACTGAGGAGCATGACAAAGTGTTCAAGGTGTTGACTTGGCTTCCAAATTCCCCAGATCTCAATCTGTAGGATGTGCTGGACAAACAAGTTAGAGCCATAGAGGCCCCACCTCATAGTTTACAGGACTTAAAGGATCTGCTGTTAGTGTCTTGGTGCCAGAAATGAATTATTTAAAGAAATACGATAAAATAATCCAAACGAAATCTTTCTATATATTAAAATTGACCATAAAGAGAAGTAAACTTAAGTCAAGCCATTCTGCATGATCATACTTTGCCTTTAAAACTGTTATCTCAGGAACACTGTTAGTGCAGTTTTGTAATGAAATCAGTTGGTAAAAGTTATTCAAGTATCTGGAAGATCTTGCCACAGTTCATAAGGAGACTCACACATACTTCTGTGTAAAAAAGTCTCCTTTATGTGTTTGTTTTTCAGCAAGAAAAGTTTCTATTCCTATAGAAAACCCAGTGAGACTTGAGGAGAACATGCTGAACTCCATACAGAGAAACCCAAGCTCAGGATCGAACTGGAGACCCCGGAGCTGTGAGGTGGCAAGCTAAAAAATAAACTTCGTGTGTGGGTCATTCTGTGTCAATTCAGACAAAAACCTGGAGGTGCTGCTGCATGTCTCAGATTTTCTCCATTCTTTTTTTATTTGTTAGCTGTGACCTAAAACCAAGGGCTGAATTCTAATCCTATCACATTTTTTCACTCCTGTGAAAAATATAATAATGTCTAATAAAAGAAATGTCTTATCTGGGAAGCCATGTTTATGATTTAATATCTCCAGAAATATTATTCCCAGCTTCATGAAATTTGGTAGACATACAGATGAACTTGTTTTCTAGCCAAACAATTGCTCAGAAATCACTACAAAGGGTGAATTTTTACAGGGTTCCCAAAATGGGAAGAGTGCAAAATTTTAAAACATAAGTAATACTGTACCCTGAGTAAAACTTGAAGTTTAATAGGCACAGATAGAAAAATTCACACAATAACATTGTAGTAAAATTTAAAAATTTGACTTTCTCTGACAATCTGAAATCTGACTCTTTCTCTGAATCTGAAAATCTGAGGTCTGAACAACCAACCCAATTCAAAATAGCGACAAAATGATAGTGAGTTTTAAAACTTGCGTTATTTTTACATGCCCAGATGGTGATGTTGAGTCAGCAGTAAAATCATAAAAAAAATTGCATGAAATATCCTTAATGTATTGCTATGTTCCCAGTTGCAGGGTATATTATCTTCATAGTTACATTTTAAGATACTAGCTCTTGTTATGCTTCGAATTGACTGTACCCATTCACATATGTTCACAAATGAACATATAGTAAAATAAGTACGACTGTCTTCAAATATCTTACTTATATTGACTGCTTACTTAAAGTAAACCCACTCTAGTTTAACCTAAACTAAACTAGACCCCACTATTCTCATATGAGGACATCACATTTTCTCACAACTACATTGTGTGTAAATCCTTGTACTATCCTCATATGAGGACCAGTGGGTATTATTCTTCTGCCAAACACTAATCAAGTTCAATAATTATCAGGTGCTAGGAATCAGAAACAGTGTGGAGAAATTACAAGGCATGCAACATTAGAGTTTGGGTCTCAGGAGACTAAGGAATGCTAAAATAAAGGGTGCTCAATTATCTTTCTCTGGCAGAATATAATATACAGTCGCTTGAATTTTCTTAGATAAAACCAGACCATGGTTTTATCAGAGCCTGTTCTTTTTGTATGAACAAAATGACCACCTGACCATCCTTCACTGTCACTAAAAATAAGAGGACGTTGCTGTTACAATAATTCACTGTTATCCTCAGTAAATATATAATGTCCACATTCACATATTTGAGTTTTGAGACAGAAAAGCTGATGTAGCTCATGTATCTACTACGCAGGCTCATTCCAGCAATTAATTGTTTTCTCATTACTGTTCTGATTTTCTCATTAGTGTTATGTTGCATGATTACTAAGTCTCTACAACAACGCGATAGAAGCTGGACCTCCATACCAGAGTATGAACAGACAATTTAAAGATCAGGAGTCACACAAATCTGGATGGAGTGCACAGAAACTCTGAGGATTTGACTTATTAAAGGTTTATGACCTGCATCGCACCTTTTTTCTGGTTTGAGCTCATGGGCCTTTACAATGATGAATGTGCAACGTCCACATAACAATCCAAAATAAATAAATACAAATAAATAAATAAAAAAAAATCAATGTACCACCATCAGTGTGATTCACAAAACCTGGAGGTCACTTCCAGAATACTTGCTGTGTGAATAAAAGTCTAACAATGAACTTATAGCTTGGCATTTCAGCAATAAATGTATTTTTATATTTAATATTTGAAACAAACTTATATTATATTTAATGCCTTTTATCTAATGCCAATACAGTTTAAAAAGAGAGTGTGAAAAGGTTTTCATTCACATATACCTTTTAAACAGAATGCAAACTCGCGTCTACACTCCAACATTGCATTTATATAATAATTCAACCATTTTTAAGATTCAGAGTCTTTAACTAGGTGTCAAGTGGTTCTGCCACTTGCATTAACCTCCATGCCATCTGCCTCCTCACAGTATCTCTCCCACTGCCTCTTTTCTCTTTATCTTCATCAGTATTCCACCTTGTTCTCACCCCTTCACTGGCCTTTTGAAAATATCAACATTTTGGGGTTAAGGGTTGTCTGGAAGACAGAAAATCAGCATGCATCGCTGTGTGAAATGTCAAACACGTAGTCACAAACACACCACAGCACCGCTTCTGATTAGCATCAACTGGAACTTGATTTGAATATATTTCATGGTTTCTGACAGTTCAGGAGATGTGTAGACTTTATTCATGTAAAAACAAGAAAGATATGAATTTCCATATGCATTCTTAATTCACTGTTCACAGAGACCATGCCAAGTTTTACAGAGCCAAGATCCTCAGTGTGTGTGAGACATTTAACCTCTGCTTTCAATCATAACTAAATCATAATTACACCCAATATGACTTTTCAATCCAATTTATCATCACAAAGTCATCTTGTGAAATCAATTCACATTGATTTAGGAACACATAAATGTGTTTAATTTATGATATAGTCTGATTAGAGAACAAAATCTCGGTCATGACTCTGATGGAAAATAATAGCATCCCTTACCAGAAACTAGAACTCAGTCAAAATCAAGAGTCTGGACTAATCATAAATTATAACTTGCTTTTCTTTGTCAAAATGTCTCTTTAAAAAAAATCCTTTTTTTTTTTTTTTTTTGTAAAAAGACACAAACTAGGTGAGTTTTTCAAATAAAAAAAGAAACCCTCTCAAATATCACAAATCAATATCAACAAAGCAATATTTTTTTAAAACTGAAATGAAACACAGTTTTACATGACAAGTTACACGTCATGACGAGACATTGGATAAAATCCCGCACTTATCAGGTCTTGGCAATCCGTCACCATGTTTATTTGGACATCAGAGCAGAAAACCCAGCTTTAATCACATAACATCACTCAATGAAAACAGAGACCACTCGCAATAGTGTTTTGTCGACTTTTTTTTAAAACTGCTTCTATTTTACCCAAAACCTGCAGTGGAATCCCACCCACATATTATATAAATGCATGCAATTATCCAATCGACCAATCATGTGGCAGTAGTGCAATGAACAAAAATAACACATATCAGGTCAAGAGTTCAAGCTGTCAGGAAGACTACAGTAATATAAATAACCACTCTTTACAGTGGTGTTGAGCAGAACCCTAACCCCGAGGTGGATTGGCTACAACGGCGCAGAAAATACACCTGGTTCCACTCCTGTTAGCCAAAAACAGGAATCTGAGGCTACTGTAGAGAGTGGAAAAATACCGCCTGGCAAGCTATAACAGGAACAAACTTGTCTCACAGACATTCCATAATTTAAAATGTAATTATAAGAGGTTATACAGTATAAACATGTTCCTGGAAAGTTGCTCACATTCTGAAAGACCATTCAAGTGTGACATTGGCTTTATGACTACTGGAAGTAAAGCTTCATAAGGACGTTAATACAACTGAAAGTGTGTGAATAAATAAATAAATAAATAAAGGAGAAACGCATGACTGTTCATACTCTGTATGCGCATATTACTTGCCCACAAGATCAGCAATAACCTAATTAGAAAGCATTCATGGATTTAGATTCCCTGGGGCCTTTTTGCAGCCTTTCTGATGAAGCTCTTGAAATTAGCAAGCACATGGAACACATTTAACCTTCACTGTCCTTCATACTTCTGTGCAAATACCGAGACACAATAAAGTATCTTTTCTATTTAATCTATTCATTCCAACAAGCACTTGAAGTGAGTTTTCAAATAAAGAAGCTTTTGTTCTGCTCTGAATGTCATTTGCTCTTTCTGATGATCCTATTGTATTTGCGGGAGACAGAGAAGAGCTGAGAGACATACACGTCACACTCACTACATGCTGCTAAGACATCTTAGAAATAAAAAAAGGGATTCTGTTTGGCACAATGGAAGCTGATAAATGCGAAAATATTGAAACGCCAACAAGTCATCACACACAGTGCAATAAACCTGGATAACTGTCTTTCAGAAAGGTGGCTGAATTTCATGAATTTCTGAATATTTGTCGTACCGGCTCTTGAGGCTACACAGCTGCTTTGTGCAGATCCAAGAAAATATGGTACCTTAATTGCACCATTTAAAACTTAATGTTGGTGAATTAAATAAATAAAAAAGTGTTTGTTGATTCATTGTTTCCTGTGGCGTTTCCTATAGTTCATTATCAAGTGAGTGACTAAGGTTTATAAATTGCTTTCAATTTTCTAACATGGAACAAAAGAAATTTTTCCTTAAAGGGGACATATTTTGAAAAACTCACTGTTTCATTGCATGTGAACATGCATCCGGAGCTCCTACCAACCCACAAACTCTGAAATACGACAACCCAGGCATTTTCGTTTGGGCTGCCTATTTCAGAAAACATGTGCTTCAACAAGCTGTTTAGATTTGGCTCCCCTTTCTATGTCACAAGGAGAGCTTATTAAAATTATACCATCCCCAATCTGAGTATCTCCACTCACAGTATGAATATTCATGAGGAAAGTGCTACCTGATTGGCCAGTAGAAGAGGGGGTGTGGCAGTAACCTATTATAATTTATAGCAACAGGCTCTGAAACTGGCCGTTCCAAACAGGGCTGTTTAGACAGAGTGAGAAGATGCTGTGGTGCTTTATACTTGTGGTATTTTGACTGAAGCATGCCACAGACATTTCATTAAGACCTCAGGGGACTGTGCCAACGTGTGGAAAAGGAGAATAGTATGTCACCTTTAAAGCATGCCTTTTTAGCAAAAAGAGAAATTAATAGAATTTTTTTTCATGGTACAAAGATGTATTTCATATTGGACTGGGTTTTACTTTGTGATTCATTCAAGTGTATGTATTGACAAAATATTTAATTTGTCTTTGGTAAGATACCTTCATCAGCCTTGACCAGGCTCCAGGGTAAGCCTCAGATGTCTTCAAATACTGAAAATGCCCTCCGTGCTCAACGATCAAGCAGGCTACGAAGTATTTCACATTTAGAATAACTCTAATATCGGACTCACGTGAACAGGCCGAGAGGACTCGGGAATATGCAAATAATAATTTGGTGGCATCACTTCATATCTCGTGTAAATAGTGAGGTGAAGAGCTGCCAAAATCACACACCTAGCCTCTTATCAGTCTGACTGAATCCGTGAGGATAAACATCATCATAGACACACTCATTAATAATGAATCAACTGTAATGAATCATCTCTATGATGTAATGAGTCTGTTGAACATTTGTGTTTATCTGAGATGGAGGGTGAAGCCCTGAGGCGCCTCTCACAACACCAACACTGCAGCTCACAGTGACGAGCATGTCTTATTTGATTTCAAGCAGAGTGTGTGTGCGCGCGTGTAGACACTTTGCTTCAAGATAGAGGAATATGTCCCCATAAAGGACAAACTCTTGTCCTTGAACAACTCTGTATCACTCTGTACAACATCTGTAATGAATCGATAATAAGCAATTACTCAGAAACAAAACATTAACAAATAAAAATCTGATTCTCTCTGACAAGCCAATGATGGAAATATTTACTGAATTATTTACCAGACATTAAATGTCGAATACTGTAATGTAGACACAGTGTGCTGTATGATTATTTATAAGAGATGGATTACTGAAGAGCTCGAATTACACGTGCAGTATGTTTGGTAAGGGGTTCACACCATTGCTGATATATTAAAAGAATAGTAATCTTCATTTATTCATCATTTATAACTCCTTACATTTTAAATGATACTGAAATACTAATTACCTCTTTTGAGTCACCAACGATTTTCAAAAAATGTTGCTATTTGACAGATATAAGCTGACATTTCTTTGATGTGCTCGTTTTTCTAGATGCTGTGCAATCACAGGACAGCATTCGCACTGCCCTGCTTAGCTTCAATGAAGTTATTATTAGACCTAGTAATCAGTCAAAACTGTAACAAGCACTAACTGAGGCCCATTGGGGTGAGAATCACGCTGCCCCATACCAGGGGGAGGAGCAGGAAACTGACAATTAATGACAGGGTTGCCAGGGTGTCTGCAAAGAAAGCAAAGTCTAAGTGCAACTAGTGTGTTTGTGATGTACAGAACCATTTTTATAAAATATTTTGCACAGCCTGGCATATGGATAGGGTTATTATGGAGTGGATGATGTCCATACATCAGCCTTGTTTTCCATGCAAAGGCAGAGAAAGAGAAGGAAATGTTTCACTTTCCAGTGTCTGATTTTTCATGGAGACTAGTTCAGGTCTGTTCTGTGGTTAGTGAGATGTATTAGGGGTGGAAAGTTTGCTGAAACCCGACAACCCTGGTTAATAATACATAGTTTGAGTTTGAGTTCAAAATGAGCTGCTAGACTGAATGCTGGATGACTGTTGCCCTAAAAATTCACTAAATAACAGCCTATAGCATAAGTAAAGTGTGATAGCCTCTGGCCTTAATTGTATTTGAGGCAGTGTCGGTATTAATGGCTTCCTGCTCCACCAAAATCTATAGTCATGAGCTGCAGCTGATTTATAGCCCAACCCATGAATCACATGAACCCATAGTCACTTATATTGGGGTTACAATACATTGTTAGCCAGTGGAGCTGGACTTGAGAAGAATGTACGCATATTGAAGGTCAGAACTGAACGTAGCTGAAAAACACTTCTGTTTTCATATTCCATTCATGGCATTGAACTCATGCTTAACAATTATTACATGACGCCACAGTCAAATAAAATCCACCTGCCCAAAAAACCCATTCTCCTAAATGGATGACAATATGGTATGAGAAAAGGATTCACTTCCATTAGTGGTTCATTTTGCATCTGCCTTCTTTGATTTTGCCTCACACTAGATGAACCCTGTGAATTTTTCCATCCTGAAATCATGGCCCAGAATAAAAAACAAAACAAAACAATTGCACAGGACTGGCAGAGCAGCTTTTTATAACACTCAACATGGAAGAACTACTTATAAATGGCCAGAATCACCTGATAGTGCTCTACACCAACACAGAAATTTACGAGGTAGAAATTCGTTGTGACCACAAGTCTGAATATGGATCCCTGTAATTTCAGTATGAACTTCTCACTATGTAGTGTAACTCAACTCTGAATATGTGTTTCTAAATCAATAGCGATACGCCGACTGTAAAAGCACAAGACATATTTTTAATGGGAAGAGAACTGATTTCCAATGCACAGATAAGTGTGAAACAGCAAGGCTGAAGCTATGATCAATGTCTTGACTAATGTGCTGAAGGAGAATGTAAATGATCAGAGCCTAATGATAAATGCAAAGAATATAAAGGCAGATCAGACGCTGGGCACAGCAGACTGGAATGGAAAAACACCCCATAGGAGTAGGCTGCTTCCAGATTTACTCACCAGTCCTCAAATGTTCAAGCACACTTACCTACAGGGGAGACAAAAGAGGAAAAATCAATTATCAGGCATCCATTTATGGCATCACATTTGGTTCATAAAGCTGTGAGTGTACATGATGACTGGAAAGTGCCACTGCATAGCCTTCTTTGGAGTAAAATATTAAGTAACAGAAAAATAAGTGAATAGATTTTTACTTGTTTTAAATAATAAACATGTACATGAACTATCGCCGTAGCTCACATTTACCTTGTAATCAGTTTTGAATTTGAATCTCGGCTTAATGATTGGTCACAGAGACACAGAAACGTACAAGCATATGCTTCTTGGTTGTTTCTCTTCAAAATTTTTCTTAATCTCTGGTGTACCGTGAATGTCGAGAGACATTGATTAGCCACTTCAGTGTTAAAGTCCACTGTGAAACGTGCAAAAGCCGAAAAAGACCCAAACTGAGGCTTTCTGCTTCCTCAGAGTACTATACCTCTAAATCACTGATCACACTGATAAGACTTCAGCTAGCCTTCAAGAACAGTTATAGACTGAAGCAGTCATGGCAAGCATCCAGCTCTTACAGAGCCTTTTCTTTACTCCCTGTCTTCCCGCCAGTCCACATCCACATCCTCGCTGTTTGAAGGCTTTGTAACACTTTGTAAGTCTCTATGAGTTCCATTTGAGATTTCAGTGGTTCCCCAAATATTTCTGCACATGCATGCATACCTTAAATTACAGACAATTCAAGCATGTGAGAACATGAATGGGCAACAAGACACTGCATATGTTCTCCTGAAAGGTGATAATGTGTAATATATGACTTGCTGAAAGTAACTGATCACCTCTTTTCATCTTGTAGCCTCTGGCTCTGAATACAAACCATATGGAAACCTCCATATAACACATTCATATGTCTTCTAAGAGGGAGTGCTAAGGACTAGAGATGACCTAATCTATCAAACTGTCACACCTTCCCCCTCTTGCCCCCGTCTTGGCCCCCCTCTCGCACCCCCTCTCTCTATTTGTCTCTCTCACTCTCTCTCATACAGTTAGGTTCATAAGTATTTGGGCAGTGACACAATTTTCATATTTTGCCTTTGTACACCACCACAATAGATTTCAAGTGTGGAATTTCAACATTAATTCAGTGGGTTTAACAAAAATATTGCATTAACCATTGAGGAATTGCAGCCTTTTTTATGGTCACTCCATTTTCATAGCCTCAAAAGTAATTGGACAAACTAATATAAATATAATCATCATTTATGTAAGCATAATACTTGGATGCAAATTCTTTGCAGTCAGTGACTGCCTGAAGTCAGAAACCAGTCACCCAATGCTGAGTTTCCTCCCTTAAGATGCTTTCCAAGGCCTTTACCGCAGCTGCCATCAGTTGCTGCTTGTTTGTGGGGTTTTCTGTCTTCGGGTTTGTTTTCAATAAGTGACAAGCATGCGCCGTTGGGTTGAATGTTTTTGTTTTGGAGCTTTGTTTTTGCTACCTTTTCTTGTAGCAAAATGTTAAACAATAAACTTGTCCCTTTTCATAACTACAGCACTACTTATTTTTTTCTAGGTGGCCGAGCACAGTCTCATATTAAAATACTAATAATAAAACAATGAAAATTTATAAAAATTTTGCACATTGCACAAAGGTGTATTTGGATAATATGAAACAGAAGCCATTCATAGCACAAGAACTAGACAGAGGAAATAAGGGTTTCTGATGCCACGTCATTTCGTCTGTTTACTGTATTATTTGGTCAAGAGCATGCACGCGTTGCTGTGGTAAATGATATTATTATACTCTGGTTCCTGTTTGTTTTTGCTTGACATATTTAAATGTGAAGTGATGACATATTATACTAGCAGTTGAGTTATATGACAGCACTGCACTGAAGAACTTCACTGCACTGAAGCTCTGTACTGTAATTATGCTCCATTTAGTCAATGTTTCAGCATCACTGTGCATTTCAGAAGCCACAATGGTAACTAGTGGTACAGCTTTGGCCTAGAATAAGGGGTTGCAGAACTCCAGTCTCCAAAATGATAAATAGAAGAGTTTTTCCAATACTGATATTTCTGTGTGTGTGTCTGTGTGTGTGTGTGTGTGTGTGTGTGTGTGTCCTCAGGTTTCTTCAGAGAGCAAACAACAGGGAGTGCTGTTACAAGAAAATAATGAATGTCAGGGTGGCTATACCATAACAAAGTGGATGTTTAATTTATTAATAAATGACACATCATGCCTTTTAACAGTATATAGTTAGATATAATGTTGTGGAATGTCTGTTCCATTTCTTATTATACCACAGCACAAGTGAACGCTTGGATCTGGTCAGAAGGTATGTATTATTTTTCGTTTAACAGCACAGGTAGTCCTGACTGTAACTCGAACAACTATATTAATGCGCTCATTAATAATACATTATTGTTTCTATAGTAACAGCTTATTCATAGGTACTTGTAAGGCAGACACTCCACAAAATCTAAGACTGTTAACAAACAGAGTTAAGAAATGGGCTTAACAAAGTAATTCTTATAACTGTTGACTTGGTGAAGTTTTTTGTTTGTTTGTTTAGAAGACATTTATTTAACATTTATGGAAAGAGCCATGGTTGTAAGTGCTCTCAATCTTGGTTACATTCTCTGTTTTCTCAGATTTCTTAGGGGCCTGGAGTCAACCCACAGTGCCCAGAACCTTTTAGTGGGCCATCCAAGTTGCTGCCAGCACCAAGCTAGAGACAAGACAGGTCAAGATGCCAGCATCCAACTTGAATTTCAGCATGGAACCAGTTTGATTAAGACATAGACCAGATGCTTGTGCTGATGGCAAAGAAGGATGCTGACAAGAAACTCCAGACTATGACATCTTTGACGATCAACCTCACTGTTTGAGAGATTTAGAGAGGAGGAAAAGAAAGAAGCAAAAAGATTCCAGACTAAAAATCATAGAGAAGTGATAATACATGAAATCAGGCAGGACCATAAGCCCTTGTGACACCAGTACAAAGAAGCAGGAGAGCAAGAGTGACTCTTGCTTAGGGGCCTATGTTAGGCTGTATGGCACAGGGATCATTGCTGAGAAAGAGCAAAGAGGAAGCTGCTTTCATCTATAACCCTTACACTTCAAGACATGCATAGGCAATCTGAGTTGCTCTGAAGAAGAGGAGGATGTTCAGTGACCCAAAAAGGAACCAGGATCTGGGACTTTGCAAAGCAGGGGTAGACCCACCTGAGCCAAGCAGTTTGACGAATCATAACTGAATCTGAAAGAGGTGAAGAATGTGGTACACAAAGCAAGATCCAGTTTGCACCAGACCCTAGCAGTATCTCATACAAGGTTTATAAGAACTGCCCAAACATTCAGGTGCACTGGTGGAAGATCTTATGGGTCAATTGGAGAAGAGGCAGGATTGCAGAGCAGTGGAGAGTGGCCAAGGGAGTCTGGATTAAAAGAAGACGACTCATCATGGCTCAACCAGTTTCGCATCGTCTCCCTGCTGAAAACTGATGCAAAGATCTTCTTCAGTATAATCTCAAACAGACTCAGCTCATACTTGGCAGACAACAATTACATTGACATCTCAGTCCAAAAAGGAGAAAATGTGGGAAAGTCTGGGTGCCCTAGAGTGGTGACAACACTAATCAGAGAGGCCAGGGAGAACAAGGGCAATTTGACAGTGCTGTGGCTTGACCAGGCCAATGCCTATGGCTTCCTCCTTCATAAGCTGGCGCAACACACTTTGCCGAAACATCACGTAGCAAGCAGAACCAGAGACTTCTGCAACTACTACAACAACTTAAGCATGAGGGTCTCATCGGGGGTATAACACCTAAAATGAGATCTGGTCTATGTCAGCCTCCAATACAGGCTTACATGATTGTGACTGTCACCACATGATGTGGGCTTACATGGATGTTCTGACAGTACTAGGTGGCTGGCGGATTCTTCAAGGACTGGAGACACTAATGGACTGGGCCAGAATGAGCTTCAAACCTGCCAGGCCAAGATCTCTGGTGTTCAAAGGATCTGTCCCCAACCTCCCCACCATCTTGGAAAAGCCTGTGAAAAGCCTTGGCAAAATGTTCAACAGCTTACTGAGATATATCGAAACCATCCAGGCTGTGTGTGCAGAACTACACGAGTGTCTTAAACCAGTGGACAGCTCAGGACTGCTGGGAAAGTTCAAAGCTTGGCTATATTAGCATGCCATCCTCCCAAGTATCCTGTGGCCTCTCCTTGTAACACTGTACTGGTGAAACTGACACTGAAGTGTCGGTTTTAACAGTAGAGGATGTAAAAAGGAAGGTAAGCTTCCACCTTCTTAGATGGCTCAGGCTGCCAAAGTCCATAACTAAAGATGAACTCTGCAGCAACAGAAACAAACTGAAGCTCCCATTCAAATCCTTGGAAGAGAAATTAAAATGAAGATGAGCAGAGATGTCCTGCAATACTAATAGTCAAAAGACCTAAAGGTGGTCAAAGCAGGAATTGAGGAGAGAATATGCAGTTAATGGCAGGCAGCAGAGGTGGTCCAGAAAGCCGAGGCATGAAGCTGCCACAGTAGAAGGTAGGCATGGTCATGTGGCATAACAAGACTGGTATCTTTCCTTGCTCTTCACATGAACACCATCTGTCAGGAAAACCATCACCTGGTACAGCCGGAGGTGAGGGCAGCCATGGGGGAAGAAAGAACAAGCAGAGATGCTGGAATGAAGAAACAAGGAGCCTGGATAAAACGGGTCAATTCTTGTGAAAGAAAAGCAACCTGGCCGGACCTGTGGTAGTCTGAGCCCTACAGAGTAAAGTTTCTCATCCAGGTAGTGTATGACTTTACCCAACCCGGCTAACCTTCATACATGGGGCAAACCGGTCACCAACATGCCCATTGTGTATGACACTAAAATGCATACTAAGTGGCTGCCCAAAAGCCCTAGCAAGTGAGAGATATCACTGGCACCATGATCAGGTTCTGAAGGCCAGTGCTCAAACCATCAGTAAAGGACTGGAGATGAACAGCCATACCTGTTCTTCCAAGCTTATTAACTTTGTCAGAGCAGGGGAACAAATAACTCCTACCACCAAGACATTTGCAGGACTCCTGGTCTCGGCAAAATATTGGACGATGTCTGTTGACCTGGGCCGCTAAAGTTCCCCCAACACATAACAATGACTACCCTATGTCCAGATGTGATTTGTTGGTCAGATACCTCCAAGCAGTGCATCCTATTGTAGCTGACAGTACCATGGGAGGAAAACTTGGATGAGGCCTATGAGAGAAAACGTGCCAAGTATGAAGAACTTATCAGTCAGTACAGAGAATCAGGATGGAAGGGGAAGTTCTTGCCTATAGAGGTTGGATGTTGAGGATTTGTTGCCTGTTCACTTGCCAGAACCCTCAGCACACTGGGCATTGGAGGAAAGATGAAGAGAACAGCCAGTTCTGAAACCATCAGCATGGCAAAAAAAGTCTCTACATGGCCATGGCTGAAGAGATAACAACCCTGTGTGCTAGGTGTTGCCAGCTGGACACAAGCAGGGGTCTGATCAGCCTCTGCTGGGTCAGCTGAGGAAGGGAGAGAAATGCTGAAAAACCAGAAACTCCCGACAATCTCAGGAACATCAATGATGATATGTTCAGCGGGATCAGAATATGTATCTCACTCTGTAATAATTGTGTGCACATGTGAGACAAAGAGAGAGAGAAAGTGAGAACAGGAACCAACTTGTTTCTTGGATGTTCCATAACATTATATCTAACTATAAAACGTTAAAATGTGTGACGTGTTGTTCATTAATAAATTAAACCTTAATATCATTGCCAAATTGCTGTGGTATAATTGGAATAACATATTCCAAAGTATGATGTTATACAAAAATAAAGCACTTTGGGGGTTGCAGCACTTTGCTGGTGCGTCGTGCTGCATTCCCTGCCATGCATGATGTATAACATCACACTCCTGTCTTGTTTCATTCCTTACTTGACACTTTTAGTGGATATAAAATGTCTTACACCCTCATTATAAACACATTATATAGGTTTTTGTGAAGTAAAAAAATCAAGCTAAGATATTCATGCCAAAACATTTTCCACCCTCAATGTGAAATTACAACGTATAAAAATTAAGTGAAAAACACTCAATCATTTTAGGGAAAAATAGGAAAAACAGAAAAGTCGCAATAACCTGGTTGAATAAGTATGCACACCCCTGAACTAATAACTTTGTTGAAGCACCTTTTGATTTTATTACACAACTCAGTCTTTTTGGGTTAAGAGTCTATCTGCATGGCAAATCATGACTTAGCAATATTCTCTCACTGTTTCATTGAAAAAATGAACAAAAAACCCATAAAACATTCTAGAGCCATCAAATAGTGAGGGCATTTCCTGTACACAGCCTGCCTTAGGTAACCCCGCAGATTTTTAGTTAGATTCAGGTCTGGGCTCTGGCTAGGCTATTCAAAAACATTGACCTTCTTTTGGTTAAACCATTCCTTTGCTTGGATGTATGCGTTGGGGCAGTGTTGTGCTTAAAAGGTGAAATTCCTTTTCATCTTCAGCTTACTAGCAGACGCCTGCATGTTTTGCACTAAAAAGGACTGGTATTTGTAGCTCTTCATGCCTCCCTCCAGCTTGGCACCTTGCCACCACCTTGCTTCACCTTGGGTATGGAGTTCCTTTGATGATATGCTTTTTTGTGCATATATCATACATACATAACATATCTTTTGGAATTTTTTATAACTTTTGTAGTTGTTCTCATCTGACCAAAAACAAATATATTGCTACAAGTAGTTTAGGGTGATTTAGTCAGACTTGGATATTTTTTGTGAGAAAGGGCTTCTGTATAGCCACCCTACCCCATAGCTCAGACATGTAAAGAATACAAGAGATTCTTGTCACATGCAGAGAGTAATCATTACTTATCAGATGTTCCTGCAGCTCCTTTAATGTTGCTGTATGTCTCCTACCAGCCTCCCTGGTAAGTTTTTGTCTTGTTCTTTTGTAAAATGTTGGAGGGACGTCTTGTTCTTGGTAATGTCACAGCGGTGCTCCATGTTCCCCACTTGTTGATGATGGCTTTAATGGTGTTCCTTGGTACATCTAATGTCTTGGAAATTGTTTTTATACCCGTCTCCTGATTGTTACCATTCAACAAGTGAGCTACCATACAGGCTTTGTAAGCTCTTGGAGGACCATGGCATGGTTAATAAGAATAATTTCATTGATGAAAGCTGTATGATAATTACTTTCGAACATAAGATGGAACGTGATTGGTTCATTCTTAACACAGCTACATGCCCAAATATAAAAGGGTGTGCACACTTACGCAACCAGGTTATTGAAACTTTTTTTTTTTGTTTTTTTTTTCATTTAGTTAAATTTTTTTTTTACTTCACAAAAACCTGCCATTTAAACAGGGAGGTTTGTAGAATTTTTGTATCCACTGTATGTTACAAAAACTATAAACAGTTGCTCCTTCACTAGCAAGTAATGTAGCTTTTGGTGGGGATTTTTTCTTAGTTTCCATCATATAATTCTTATCCCCAGTAATTTTCAAAGCAAAATTACACCAAGGTGACTGAAACTTGCTTGATGCTGTTTGTGGGTCAGATTTATGGCGTTTCTGCTCTGCATGGTCCCGGCTCAACTTGACTTGACACTACTAGGTACTTCATTTTCCAATGCAGATATAATACCCCTCAATGCAGCTGCTTGTCATAGCAATGCGGCATGAAACTGCAATGGTGTCATCTTCAGCATGACACAGACACAGGGTTAGGGTTAGTTTTAATTAACTCAATTTTAGTTTGAGTGAAATTTTAGTCAATGTTTTAGTCATCATTTTTTCAAACAGTTTCGGTCCGTGATGTAAAATGTGCCCTGTAGCTTTAAGATGGGCAGGATTATGGAAATGGTATTGCCAGATTGTTTTTAGTTATTTATTTTTTTGGGACGTAACTGGTGGTTTTGCTGCTATGCAGTAGTTATGTGGAGTTAGCCACTACACTGTTACTGTTTTGCTATTTATCGAGTTAAGAGGGCATTGTGTATGATGCGATAGTGATGACTGCTATTTTCATATAAAGATGTTTGTTCACACCAATTCTGTGTGTCTCTTAACTCATATACCTGTTAGAATCCAGGAGCATAATGAATGCTGTTAACAAGCCTAGAGAGCTGGATTTCCATGATTCCCAACTACAGCCAGAAACATCAAACAGCTAGGTTGTCCACCTGAACTACTTTGTCTCATCTTTACTCATCAGATTTCGCTGTAGTTTTCATTGTCAAATATTTTTTCATTTACACTGTCATCACAATATAGTCATGAAATCAAAGGTCATCAATGAATACTTATGGTCAAAATTTTTGACAAAATGAACACACAGTTATTAAGGCCTGTAGTAACTGAACGTTTAGCTGTTCAGAAACACTTCAGCAATATTCAGAACTATTCAGCTTTGAAGCACACCTTCCTAGAAATCTTGGTGGAAATTATTTGCTTGGAAATTGTCACCAGTATGTAAATTGCTCAATTATTTACAGGGTACACTATGAAATTAAAATCACATACTATTGGCTGAATGGTTTCTTTGTTTCACTGCTTTGGGGCATCACAAGGCAATTCATAAATCTTAAACCCTGAGCTGCAGAGGAAAGCCTGACCCAGAGTCGTACTCAAAGTAAGGCTGGCTTTTAATCATTTACACTGCAGATTTAGGTGGAGAGCTTTGCTGTGTGAGATCCTTTTAACAGATCTCCCAGTTTGCCTTCACTCAATCCCACTCAGATATTCATGGAGTGACAGGCAGCATGGGGTTCTCAACAACTCTGCCCCTTTCGTACTCTCCATCCATTTGTGCTTCCATGCACCTTTTCATTTATCTTTCTTTCAGATGTTTTAAGAGAGAAAAAAAGGAAGCGCAAATAAAGGAAGGACATATTTCATGCATGAAATGAATTCATACAAAAATGAATCTAAGCTATGTTTCTAAAACAAATTGTGTAATGACCTTTCAAATTACACCCACGAGAAATGAAAACTGAGTAAGAAATTAAGATCTGTATATTTGGACAAATTCGGAAGACCGTAATCAGAAGCTCTCACTAATGAGAACTCACTTTGTTTTTCAAGAGAATATTTTGCAAAAACACCCTGAGTTGTCTCCATTAAATCACTGGATCTCTATAAAGTCATTCAGTTTGAACTAACTTAAACTTGTCCTGTGGAAATGTCTGAATGACCTGTTAAAGAGCAACCCCAGCTCTGTTTTATCTTGCTACCACTCCTCATATCATTCACACACGATCGGTGTCAGGGGCTGTTGATGTAATCACTGATAAAGATGCAAATTATGTATACAGAGATGAGCATTTCCAGGAGCTGCAGTACACAGAGATTTTCACAGCTCAAATACTGCACAGAAGTGAGTGAGTGTGTTTATTCTTAGGGGCTGATCATGACACTGTAACCTTTCTTTAGAGGTAAGTAATGTGATGGTGTACACAGTCTCCAGGAGCGTGGAAAGAGAATTCAGGTCACAAGGCGAGAGCTTAGCATGCACACACACACACCTTTGACAAACTTACTGAATAATATTATAACTTACTATATAACAGGAGTCCAGGAGCTTTGTACTCATTTACTCAAGTTTTGTAGTTTTGTACCCATTGTTTCTTCACCTTCTAATTTATACCCCACTGGTACCTTACCTTTAAAACTCTACATTTATGAGACTTTATATGCATCTAATGATAACCCCTTTTAAAATCCACTAGTACACAACATTAACTTTAAGTCAGCAATTAGCAAAATAAGACTATGAAACTCATCATATTCTTGTGGCAATTAAAAAAAAAAATTTCTGGAGTTGCTCTTTGAACACTATAAAACTAATAACAAATATAGCTGTAAGCAGCGATGAGGGGGCCAAGCAGGAAAGAGATACCATGGATATTTGCTGATTTAATTTGGCTCCCACAGACAAACAGTTTCAAAAATCTGATACCTTCTGTGAGGCTTGGTCAGAAAATCATCTGTATCTGTTAGTTTGGTGAAAATTGGGCAAACTTTGTGGTCTGTAAAAAAAGTTTAAACCTTTTGATAAAATCCAATATGGCAGCCACATTAATTAGGTTTACATCAAAAGTGTTACATCTCAGCCATGAGACCTCCCACAGTATCACAAGATGTGATTCAGGTTTTAAAGGCAAATACATCCACAGTTATTAGTCAAAATGCATTTGTGCTTAATGCAGGGCCCTCCAGGGGTCAAATGAAGCAAAGATATTTGTGCTTCCTCAGAATGGGTTCCCAAGTCCGAAACCTGGTCTGCTTTTGAAATGTCAAAACATTGATGAGTTATGACCTCACTTCCTTTTTGGTGGCTTCTCTGCCATTTTCAATGAACTGTAATAGATACATTTTTGTCTTTGCCTTGGGATCTCCCAAGATACAACCTCCAAAAAAGAATTACTTCTTTAATTTACGCACATCAACAGTTATTGAGCAAAATGCGTTTTAATTATTGAGGCAGGCTGTATGTGTGTGTGTCAGGCTTAAGTAGCTTACATATAAAATACTGCACTGTAAATCCCTCTACTCTAAATTCTGTCCTTTTTGCTAAAATCGCACATCACACACTTCTACCTTCTTAGTCAGGGATTCCCAAACTGCTCTGATTAAATCATGTTCAAATGGACATGATGAATTTTCTGCACCTTGACATTTTGCTTCCTCTTCATTATTTACCGTCATGCTTATAGAATCACGTTCAATAAATGTCAGCAGCGTGGATTATTTGAAACTCTTCCTCCAGAGGTGTTCATAGAGCAGCATTTGTAATATGTAATTAAATAAATGGATAAAAACTAAAGAGGAGATTGCGAACTTCTCTTGCAACCTCAAGCAAAATCATAAACTAATGTTTGCATGGTGTGGCATGTAGCAGCAAAGTGTTTGTACAGTAAGGACACGCATCACCCAAACACGTGTGCCAAAATAAAGACCAGGATGCTGTTTGGTCACTGGGATTGACATTAGTGTTGATATGGGTCAAATTTTCTTTAATTAAAAAAGCTTGTGCTTGCTCTGTCCACACCAGTAACCTTTACAGAACATAGCCAGTAAAATCAGTTTATTTGGACCTGATTTGGTCCATCACAAAGTTTTAGTGAATCAAATGATCAAAAATCTTAATGCAATATCATGCTGTTTGAATATATTTATCTCCAACTGTTTTCATTGGACAGCACAGCACAGCCTGTGAAGCCCCCGGCACAGCATCGACAGGAATCCGGTAAAGCCCGGCTCCTATGGGCTTCTAGGGCAGATTCAAGTATACTAAGTTTTAATGGGTGCAAATATTAATGCTTATTGTTTCTAATATGTCATTTTAAGCCACACCCAAAAGCCATGCATCTCTGGGGGTGAATTAATGGGAGTGTGGGCAGGTGGGTTTCACACAGAAAAAAAAAAAACATATGACGATTGAGAGCGCTCTCTCTTTGGAGGAACCTCATAAATAACTGACAATCACTGACATGGTAATGAACATGACTGACATCTCAGACTTAAACGTCAGACTCGCAGTGCTCAGAGCTGCAGCAGACAGTCATTAGCCAAATCCATGAGTTTTATTTTATCTTTGTAATTCTTAAATATGGTAAATAAACAGTAAGTATAAAATTATGTTTCATTACTTGCATTTGTTTCTTTTTTTTTGGTCCAGCTACCTAGCAAAATTTAGCTACCCAGTTAGCAGTTTAGCTGCTTTTTAGTGCAACATGGCAGAGAAGCCTTTTGATGCTCTTTCCTATGAGATAAAATAGAACACACACAGATACATAGATAGACTGTATACATCCATTTGATGCCAGGTCTGTTTCCTCCAAAACCTTCACCATTCTCACTATCAGTAAAGTCTATTTAACTTTTCTTCTAAAAGGACAACAAAGCAGATTTTTCAGTCTGACTAATAATGCTCATAAACTGAAGCTGAAAAAGAGAGCGCAACATCCTCTTAACATATACAATATATACTTCAAAAACATTACGCGTGAAAATATCATGTATTTGAATATTTAATCTTCTAGATATTTTTCCAATTGATTTTTATAAAACTATAAACCAAACAATTAGGTCAGGCCTGTAAGTGATGTAAGAGAGAGAGGTTAAAATGGGGAAGACGAAACAGGACTGTGTAAGCTGTAGTTGGTCTCGTGATACCAATGTCTTTGACTTGGCATCATATAATTATGGAAGAAAAAACCTGCAAATGAAGAACCTCTGAAATTATCATCGCACATTAACCATAATTACCTATTTAGCTTATCTGAGCTAGTATATTCTGGGAATAATGTTAACAGATGCAAATGGTTTCTGTACTTATTCAGGATTAAACTACTATAAAGAAGCTCAAATGACTTGTTAGTTTTTCACCAATCTATTTGATGAAGGATGAAGTTTCTAATATTTTGATTTTGAAAGGAGTGCTTAAAACCACAACAAAAAATAATATTACAAAAATAAATAAGATCATGTTTATTTGATTTAAAAAAAAGAAAAAAAAATGGAAACAAAACAGTTATATGGATTTGAACGAATGAACATTATGGATTATTCTGCTACCGCTTACATTATAGTGCTGCCTCACAGCTCTAGAGTCCTGGGTGTGATCCTGAGCAATGCTAATGAAATACACCGTTTACAGTGAAGATTTGACTCGTTACAGTGTTTAGGAAGTGAGAGGTGGACTGGGACACAGCTGTGTGGAGTCCAGCAGCAGCAGAAGCTCCTGACAGATTAAATATTCATTTACGCCCTGCAGGCCTCCTCACTTCCCTCTGATTAAAAGCAGTTTCAGTTCACTTACCGCTGACCTGCTCCACTACTATAAGCGTCGTACATGGCTTAAGGCTGTTCTACACTAAAACTGCTTATGCCACACTCAGACCACCTAAAAATGATATACAGAAGATCAGACGGAGTAGCCAAGTAACTCAATTACACACCGGAGTGCCCTGCAAGCTAATTAGTTTAAATGCTTTACAGGGATTAAGTGAGGATTAATGAAAGGAACACCCATGCACACACAACAACAACAACAACAAGTTTTCCCTTTACCCCAAATCCAACAGTTTTAACTAAGACGAAACAATAATAACTTGGCAAAAAAAATATGCGCAAAAGTAAGTTATTTAACAGGTCATTAAGCGGAATAGTTGCTTTCTGACCACAGCTGAAGTGCACCAGATCACACACTCTCATACCGAATGTTGTGGTAAAATAACCAGTTATAACCTTTGCATTTTTAAATATCACCCATTCCTTCTATTCATAGCCTCTAATTAAAGGTTTCAAGGGGTCAGGGCTAAAATTTTTGCACTTTCAACAAAACTAGTGGTGTGCACAAACACCATTTGTGAACTAACACTTTCTTGTACAACTGATTACGTACGAAAATGTTAGGGAAGCTACTTTGCATCTTGTCAGGCTACAAGCTAAATAATAACGCAGTGGCGCAACATGGCGGAAGAGGGCTCGCTCCCTATGTAGCCATAGAGGGCTCAATGTAAGCTTATGAAAACACAAGGAGTCGTCGTTATAGGTAATTATACACTAATGAAAGCATACGGACAAATTCCATAAGAATATCAAGGAATATATACTCCACTTCTGCTAACAGATACCCTCACATTCCTACATAGTGCTCCTTAAACAGTGAAAACAACAATCACCAAAAAGCAACAGATAAAGAGAGCACTTAGTCCACTCCTATCAGGTCAGTTTGTTTCTGAAAATATCTAGCTAGCTCGTTAACGTTAATCGACGCATGGGAATCCATATAAGCCGTCATGATTCATGGCTTTTTCTGTAAATCACCGCGTAATTTGACAGAAAATAAACAACGCTTACAACAACAATGATAAAACAGAGAACTATCCAGCAACCTGAAATTGCCCTTAATTCGGTGGCAAAATTTTAAATGTCAACAGTATTTAATTTCCGATTGGTTAAAAATAAAAGTGCATCTGTTGCTGAGCGAATCTTTCATAGTCATATGTATTAATAAACATGGTCACAGATGTTAATCTAGCAGAATGCACTGTCAATCCTGTTAAACTATGCTAATTAGAAGCTTTGTCATTCTACTCTGGTACATGGTGAGAAAATGACCTTGTTACCAGAAAAGCTACTTCCAAACTACTGAAATATGTAGTCAAGATAGTAGAGTCACTATGTGTAACAAGGTCCTGCCAACCCTTTCATTACATGCGTATCTCAGTGAATAACATTCAGGCATATATGAACTTTTAATCTCTAAGATGGCTCACACGCACTACCCGTAACCATGTCAACTGTCAATCAAGACTGCATGCATCTAATGGATGTGGTAAGATAAATATTGATTAGTGCGTTGCATTAATTAATAATTGAGGAAAGACGTGGTCATGTTGTCATGCATTAAGAGATCAATATGGCAAGTCACTGACAGTTAAATCTCCAACATCAATGCAATACACAAACAGCACCCGCATTTTACATATAGACAAGCTGTTCCCATAGCAACACCACTGCAAAATCCTCCAGTGTACTCTGGGATGAGGTTGTGCATGATGAAAGTGGGGCTGAGGAAGCATGAAAAAATTAGAAAGTGAATCAATTGTAGTAAATCTCATTTCAACTGGCTAATTAAAGTCCACTTTATGAAGTCATGTTTTATGCAGAATTAGAGTTAAGGCTCTTAATCAGCTGCTCTGTATGGCCATTTTCACTACTGGCCATTTTCAATGCTTAAGCTAGCAATAATAGAAGTTACTGTGAATGTGCAAGATGTCTGTGAGGTACAGAGCATACAGCACAAGAAACGATGAGAGAAATCATTAATGGCCACACTAAACTTGGGTGATAACCTTCCACCGAAGACAATGTGATGCTTGAATATGTCACGAAAAGCTTGAACTCGATATTGCTAATGTCCAATTAAAAGAAATACTTTTCATAAAGAAGACAGCAAACTGAAGAAGAACAGCTGTCACTGGACACAGCCCTGCTGCCCTAATTGCATTCGCGTTTACGGCAGAAATAAACCTGACATTGGATCATTTAAAAGGACTTTTCAATAAAGCAGTGCAGGAATGTTGCTGCCAGCAGAACAGATCATAAAACTCCCCTTTATGACCTGTCAGGGAGGGTAACGTTAAAATACAGTCCTGCATGCCATCATTAATGTCCTGTAAAAACACAAACACAGAGCTCAAGTACACTTTAAGCATGACAGCATTCAGAAACATCCACTGGCACTGAGTTTTCCCCACCTATGGGGTTATGTTGTACACATGAACAGAAGCATACTCCATGTAGTACCTGTGTTTTGTATAATTGTTAATTACATGGGTAAATATTTATTGAACTCAAGTTGGAATTCATTGTTTTTAATTGTGGATACTCCCACCACCATGTTTCAATATCTGGAATGAGACCTGTAACATACAAAAAATATAAAAGAAAAAACATCTTGAGCTCTTTATGCATTGACAAGGAGACATTATTTCTATCTCTGTATGCAGGAGGTGTGTCAGTCTCATTATCCAGTGGCGATCCTGGACTCTGGACCCCGGCAGAGAAGCCCATCAAGGCACCTCTCTCCGCCCAATTCCAGCCTAAGCATCCAGCCTCAGATGTTAGGCAACACTTATAAATCTGAGACTGTTCAAACATTAATTTGCCCATTATGTAAGGTGTCTTGTTTGCCGAAGCTTCACCTGCCTCCTGAAAGTACCTACAAAACAAAAGCATGTCGGCTTGCTCTTGAAAACAGCCATGGCAAATATTTAACCGACTTTGTGATTATTCTGTCAGCTGAAAAAATGAGCGTGCTAACACTGAAGCTGACGCTAGCCGCAACTGATGAAACGTTATACGTGGCTCATCGTCCTCTAAACAGGGTCCTTCCTCATTGGGCAATGTGCCAAGATGTTGGCTTGTCGAGATAATATTTAGAGCAAGAAAACACTAGTTAACCTAGCAGCATGTAGATTTCAGGAATGCGGCTTTAAGACGCTCGGCGTTAATAGTGTTACAAGTGGAAAGCGGGTTTCTGAACACGCAACCAAAGCAACTTATCTTTCTACAAAAGAATAATAACAATTCACACTATCTATGAATGCACAGGCTCAAAGTTTTTATATTTAGTTTTACATCTAACGTTGTATGGATGTATGTATGTACAGGTAGCTAGCTGACTGTCATAACTGTTTACCAGGTAGCTAAACATTTGCCTGGTTTGCTTCTCCTGATGGTGCGCCCCTGTCCAGGTATAACCATAATGCAGATGGCGTTCACCTGTGACTGAGCTGTCTGACAGTCCCTGCTCTTTGCTGTCAAGTTCTCACTTATCAATGAGTCTCAATGTGACAGACTGGTGCGGCCATATCGGTGACATCCTGTCAGATGTTTGGCTTGACAGATGAGTGAAACATTCTTCGATAACCGGAATAAAAGACACACGAGGATCTGTCACTCTATGCATTATAGGTGAAGGCTCTGAAGATCTTTCTGTCTTTCACACACACAACCATTTAGAGGAGCTTCTATATAATAAATTCTGTCTCCAGGACAACACCGCAAACTGTAGAGAAGAATGATAATGGAAATAAATGCACATTTCTGAGTGTTTCCACTCAAAGGATTTCTGTAAACAGATATTTGCAGACCTCGCTTGAACAGTGTACTGTAAAAGGAAATGGATGTGTAACTACATTAGGTCTAATTGCCCGTGCAAACACATACGGCAGAAATATTAAATTAGCTCAAAAATCTTTAACGCCTGCTGTTTGAGCTTTAGTTTTTGCGTAGCAGAGAAACGTCAACAAAGAGTATCTCTGCACAGTAACAAAAAAGTGACCATCACCCTATAATTTGCATTTCTATCCCCAATATATGCCAGACAAGCCTGCACATGTGGTTTGATTAATTCCCGCTCCGTTGCTATCTCCTGACACAGTGTTCTGAGCGAGTGAGTGCATCTCGACAAGAGTGGGGATTAAACAGCTTATGGTGAAGAGGAATGGTCTCTTCATGTCCAAGAATGGCTGCTCGTTCAGCCAGGCACTGACCACAGATCAGAGATAATAACAGACTCTTGCACTTTTCCATAGACGAAATGGAACCCAGATTATAAAACACAAACCATAAGAAACTTGGAGGGAAAAAGAAAAGATATGCATAGTAAAACCTAGAAAACCTGCTGGATGTCGCTGTGGCTGAATTCTGGCAGGCTGAGGATATTTAGCACATTTCATTTGAATATATTCTGAACTACAATGACTAAGATTTCATCACCCACTCTTTTTTTAATGTTGCTACCCCATTGATCAACCAGGACTCATCAATATTAATGAGACCGTCTGCGCTACGAGTTTCATCGCGCTTCATCACAGTTGGCTGGCTTTCTAATTAAAAGTCATAATGCATTCATATTAATGCTTTATAAAGAGCGGACCTGCGACATAAATGACTCGAGTTGAGTGAAATTTTCTAATAGTTTTTGAACGGCTCATATCCAGACTGATCACAAAGCCATCAGTAATCTCACTCGAAAATCAGAGAAAAGCCTTAAGACATGTTTAACAAAATGCTGCAAACCAACGATGGCTTCATATGATGAAATTATGTTTCCTCATAATAAAAATACACTGTAATGAGCAATAAACAGTAATAAACTAAAAAAAAGTTAATGTGACAATGCTTAGGAAAAAGGGAACTGGCTGACAAGATTGTCCACGCATCTTGAAAATGTGCCACAGTTCTTCTGGAGATTTTAACTGCTGCTGCACTTGCTTCTGTAAAACCCGACAGTCTTCATTACAGACGTGCAAATATATTTCCATTTTTTTCCTTACTGTACTGTACACATGATGGCGTTTATCAAATAATACGAACATTAACAACGTTTGTAAGAAAATGCACAAATAAATAAATCACAAATGAAGACACAAAAGAGAAATCCAAGTCTAGATTTGCATGCATGCTGTCAGGAGCAGAGATACTCGGAGAGGATGCAGGTGTGGTTCAGCTCTTTTAATGAGCACACTCAGGCAAAGGTACACAATCCTCAGGCTGATAGCACACAACCAGAACCAGGCAAAGTTCAGTCGATTCACAAACGGGCTGGGATAGACAAGGCAGAAATCCAAAAACCAATAAACTATGTCGAAAACCAGAAAGAATACACGGGTAAACAAACGGCTTGGCCGTAGCAGACACACTGGTGGCAATATATTGCTTCTCAAAGTTCAAGTGTATGTGTTTATATAGAGAGTCTTTGGCTTGGCGGGTGATTGGCTACAGGTGTATCAGTGAGCGTGTCAGCCATGTTGTCTGCACGTGAGCGCTCAAGGGAAATGGGGTCCGTATCAGAGTCAGTGGGTGCGGCCATGTTGTCGAGCCGTGAGTGTTCATGGGAATTGGAGTTTGTAGCAGAATGAGCAGGTGCAGATTTGACGCATGCTAAAATAGCACACATAAACCAAGCCATGCCTAAACGCTAGTAAAAACTGATTAAAAAATGTTCAGTCATTTTATTCACTTTATTACTAGTTTAAAATTCCTAAAGCAAGTGTGTGACAGTATCGTGCCAAATGACTCTTCCAGGCTGCAGACTGGAAGAGTTTTTATCTGTGCTAATAAGACAGTGGTGTAAAGACGGGTCTGGAATTCGAGTTCAGCGCTCACTGCTCCAGTCTGAATGAGTCAGACCTCTAGAGAATGTCTATGGGCTCTGTTCCAAAACTCAGCTCTGCACACTACACTACTGCTGTGCAATAGCAAAAGGCCCACGGTCTACAACTGATCTGATTAATATATACATACCAAGTTTCAATTACCGTTCACGCCCTAAGTTGGCATGCTGGATTCGAGGCACTTCCAGATTTTTCCGCAACGCGAATGCAATTTAATCAGTATATGTGTAGGATATCTGCTTTATCACAGTAAACATTACCTTATGAACTGAAGGAATGAAGCCTACACATGTACAATGAGTGAAAAGTTTAGACTAATATAAATCACAGCGATTAAGGAAAGGGGGAAATGTCTGTTCGGAAATCAAAAATAGAATTACTGCAGAACACTGGCTGACCTTTGGAAACTTTAACAAAGATAAAATATTTGAATTAAAGGTCCACCATGTAGGATTCAACCAACTGAATGCCTTACCTTCACCCCACCTTTTCATAGTGTGTAACATATGGTGGCCATCAGGTGCCAATATCAAACTACCAATACTTACATTTCAATTCCAATACTTTCACACTCCCTTGCTTTTTTTGAGCTAAATAATAAGTATGATCCACCATTTCTTCAAAATTTGGGTTCTCAAAGTTGTTAGCCAGGACCAGCAAACACTGATTCCTGTTCTTTCTTCTTCCTTGTCTTCCTTGTTTGTTCTTTATTGTCCTTCTGGATTCATGCTGTCACTTGAAACATGAAACTCAGAAGGCGCTCTCTAGGGGTTTGTCCGTTCTGGGCTACTGTCACTCCGCAACATCGCGGCACCGTAGAGATGGACCAGCTCCCTACATAGATATAAAGGGCTCATTCTAAGCTTACAAATCACAATGATTCATAGTTACACACTACTTAAAACTTACTTATGAATTCCTTAAGTATATTATGAAATATTTATTCAGTTTTTGCTAATTTGGTGGTGTTACTCTGTCACACTGTCTGTCATACACACACATACAAACACACACACACACACACACACACACACATACACTCTTTTAGTGTTTAACAGCACTATCACTCTCAAATGTGACTCCTACAATACGTATCCTACTACACTTTCCATGCATTCGTGGTTATAAAATTATATAAAATACAAAAAAAATTCATGCAGGCAAATGTGACTTTGTACATGATTGATGGTCTTTTTACAGTCTTCAGCTGCTAATGTTCAGTGTTTAATGTGGTCTCAGATTCATGTTCTTGGTTCGACATTTGTTTCTGAGATGGTTTTCTGTTCACCATGGTTGTAAAGAGAGCTTATTGGAGTTCCTGTCAGCTCAGACCAGCCTGGTCATCCTCCTCTGATCTCTTTCATCAACAAGACCTTTCTGCTTCAACATTTATGCAACTATTCAGTCAGCCAATCATGTCGCAACAGCACTATGAACAAAATCATGCAGATACTGGTCAAGAGCTTCAGTGTTCACATCAAACATCAGATTGCCACCTGGTCTGATGTATCTTGATTCCTGCTGAATTTGTCAGAATTTGACATAAACAGCATGGATCTATGAATCCATCCTGGCTTCAGGCTGGTGGTGGTTGTCTAATGGTGTGGGGAATGTTTTTTTTGGCACTCATTTGGCTCCTTAACACCAAATGAGCATTATTTGAATGCCACAGCTCATGGATATTGCTGATGACCATTTGGATTTCTTTATAGCCTCAATTTATATATTTTATAATGGCTAATACCTGCAACCTTCTGTAGTGAATACTGAACAGTGGAAAATGTGTACATTGTATGCCAGCTCAAATATGTCAAATATTACCACTTCCCAACAAAGTACAAAAGAAATCTGACTTACACAAGAGCTCAGGAGGGAGAGAAAGAAGGTGAAAGTATAAACAAAGGAAAGTACAATATTTATAGGAAAGTGGATTTACAGCATCATTTAATTATATTTTTTAGATTTGTCCTCAAATCGTGTATCATCCAAAACAGCATAGTACTGTAATAAATAGTTTGTCTTTACACCATTGCTGTCACTGTGTGGTCATGAGCCAAAGAAGGTAATTAGGTAAGTAATTAGGATAAGTAAAGGAGGGAAAAGCTATAACTAAGAGTAAAATGATAATGATGACAGTAGATTGTGAGGGGATTTAAGGCTAAACAAGCATTTCAGCCTTCAACTATGTGTACAGGAGAGCTAAAGGTGACCTTAGAGACCAGAGAGACCAGTGTTCTGCAATGTCACTCTGTCATCTTCACCCAGATTGGGAGCTCATTCTAAAGACTTGATGATGATGATGAAGATGATAATGTCTGTAATCTGTCTCAGCTTGCTCATGAAGCACTCAATTAAACCTAAATCTTCACGTCTCCTTCAGTGGCTATTGATTTTGTCCTCAGATACAGTTTACTTAATGTCTTACCTATCAAAACTCCTCAGGGTCTGTTTAATCTCTACTTTATGTAGCAGAGCCAAAAAGGAAATGTTGGGGGACTCCAAGTGTTTAATAAGGTTTCTGGATAGATAAATCCCAGGCCAGTAAGTAATTGAGTAGTGAATCATTTCCCTCATTACAGTTTTCTCTCAATTTATTCACTGTGCTAAAAAAAAAACCAGCCTCCAATGGACATCCTGTGTAAGCTAATTGACATATCTTGTAAATCACATCCTGACAGGTGGATGACAAAGACGACAACACTCAGAGCTACCGCAGTGGCAAATCTGAGCAAGCTCCTGGGATTGAACTGAATGTAAAAGGTTTTAGGATGGATATGAGGATATAATTTTTTTTGCTAATCCCTGAATGGAAAACATAATACCGGCTAATACAGACCATCTGAATTAAGTAATTCAAATTCACTATTTATGATGGATTACTGGCACAAAGCTAACCGTATCGATTCAAATTAATGTGATTTTCTTAACAGGGATTAATTTTGGTTTTATAAATATATATACAGGATTTGATAAGTGCTGTGTTTGCTAGTGCCATGGGGTGCAAACCAAAAAAGTAAAAACCCAGTTTGTGTATGGCCATATCAACCAGAACCTTGCTGGGATGTGAGGAAGAGAAAGAGACAGCAATCCATTCTTCCAACTTCATCCAAATGATTTGCAGGTGGATACTGAGGCAAACTAAACACAGGATTAATGAGGCTTTACCTCCACATTCAAATCAGTGACAGGAAGTGCTGTTACCTTAAGCAAAATTATAAAGCTAGCACAGGAAAATCTACACACAGGTTCTAATAGAGACCAAAAACTGACTTATTAACTACACAGAGAGCCAGATTCCCATACCAAAATGGGAATTATCTGCACTTCTGAAATGAACGCACAGTCATTTTAGCCAACTTTGGAGCTCTGTTTCTGGTTAAAATGGCACCTCAGGCATGGCTACGAACTTTATTGTTTCAATCAATCATAAGTCCACAGAACATAGACTTTGTTTATACAATTGATCAATAATTGCATGAAATTGCATCAAACTTAAAAAAAAGAGTGTAAATTAATTTATTTATTTGAACCTGTAGTATGAAACTGGGGTACATTTTATTTACAATATTAAGCAGTCTACAGGAATAGTTCTCCAGGCTTCTTGAAGGACATTCCAAAGCTCTTCTTTGGATGTTGGGTGCCTTTTGTTCCGTTCTCTCGAGATGATCCCACACTGTTTCAGTAATTTTGATGGCCGATCCATGACTGATGTCTTTCTAGTGTTTTTTCTATCAAGGTATGCAGGAAGCCTGGAGAACTGTTCCTCAAGACTTCATTAAATGAAGACTATATTAAGACTACATTAAGAATTAAGACTACAAAATATGAATAAATGAGCGGTGGTTCAAGACTTTTGCATAGTGCTATACATGTACATATTTTCTCTGAGTGGTGTTATAATTGTTTAATCAGTTTAATTTCATATTTTTTTACTTACATAGTTTCTCATAATACTCAAATGTTTTTTTCTGTCCAAAGCCTGAATTGAGATTTTTAGTTTGACAAGTATGATTGATGAACACAATTTAGAAATAAATCTTTATCATTTTATATTTTATACATATGTGGTAAATAAGCTAAATGTGGTAAATGAATATCATTGCTATTATTAAGTCAGATAAATACAGCTTAAAACTAATGTACTGTGTTTCCTTTTCTATTGCACAGTTTTGTCTTATGATGGAATTTGGTCTCTCTCTCTCTCTCTCTCTCTCTCACACACACATACACACACACACCCTTGAGGCTATATTCACTTCATTTACTTTAGGAGTTATGGCTCTTCTTTAAAGTAAACACATTCATTAAGGCTTGTTATTAACCATTCAGGTTGTTAGTGTAAATGCAGGAGATGCCTTTTCTCTTTTCCTTTATGGTAATGGTTTGTTTATCTACAGATAGATGAGTGCACTATTGAGATCTGACGAGCCATAAAGAGCAGCACAAACATCCTCTCAATGTCCATGAAGTGCCACACACTGTGTACAGGGAAAAATAAATATGATGCATCTTTACTGCTTCAGGATGCTACACACACACACTCACACACAAACCCCTAACTCTAACCTTAGCCTCAGTAAACAAAAACTTATCACGACTGTGGAGTGTCACACAGTCAGAAGAAAGCGCTATCTACCCTCTTCCACATACATTAGCTCACAGACGTGTAGCATTAGCTAGATGTAGAGACAGTAATGCCATTCCTCCAACAAAGAGAGCACAGCCAATTTTGTTTCCTTGGCCCCCGACTGCAGCTTAATCACTATGCAAACTTGTGATCTGATGATACAGTGGCTCTTTTATTATTTAATTTGTTTTTTCAACGAAAGCTTTAAGCTTTCATTTTTGTTACAAAGCACTGTTCCTCATGAGGACCAACCACATGTCCCCATAAAGTCAAAAGATATACAAACATGCCCCCCCCCAAACACACACACACACACACACACACACACACACACACGCACGCTTGTTGCTTTTGTGATTACTCTGTGTTTTTTTGGGGCTTTATATTGGCCATGATGACATGGGAGTCTGTTGCTGCACACACCTGGTGGAGTCTACATGTCCCTGCTGTGTTTGTAGTTAAAGAGAAAACACAAGAGCGCATGTGTTTGTGCTCTGGAGTGAGATTGTTGTCTGACCTGTGATGTTTTGTAGTGAAAAGCGAGTGAGAGTACCCAGAGAGAAATAACAGAGATGAACAGAATCACTAAGCGCAAAGAAAGATTAAAAAGATTTATTTTCAGTGCCATTTCATTTTCCAGATTCATCACTGTAAGAAAATCACTTAATAGAGAGGTGATGACATATAGCATCTCTTTTCCTTTTATGTTTACAGAATGATTCTTGAGAAGGTTTCCATGGTGACCTGTATGTAAACTCCTTAAACTACAGAATGCATCATAAGGATGTAATTGGTGTGCGTGTGTGTGTGTGCGTGTGTGTGTATGTGCATGTGTAGGTAAGTGTGTATCAAACACTTTGAAGTCATCCATTCTGTGATGTTGAGTGGGCATGATAATGATGAAGGTGCAAATTCTGTTCCCTTAGCAGAAACAGGAGGGTCAGATGAAATAGAAGGGAGCAGTTGCCGTGGCAACATGGCTGCATGCTCAAGCTGGTGCACGGGGATGAGATGAGAACAAGTTTGTGGATTCAGCTTAAAAAAGAAATCGAAAGAGTGGGATTCATATTAAAAACAGGCAAAAGCATTTCGTAAAATTTTAAAACAGGATACTACACGTGGCGACGCATCACTTTTACCTGTATATTAGTTGCACAAAAGACCCTGTGATTTAAGTGTAAACACGAAAAGCATATTTCATCCACTTGTCATACACTTACCAGTTTTTTATTGTTGTTGTTGTGATGACATGGGAATGCATTAATGCAATCTCACACTAACTTTGAGGGCCATGTAAAAGCTTATCTCGCCCCTGTGAGAGCGTAATCTGGGCACCAAATCATAATTCAGATGTACATTTTCATGAACAGCAATGTTTGACATTTCAGTTTCATCGTCTACACTGGTCTGATTCGGCCTGATTATTCGGAGACAGATCCTGTCTCTTTTAGTTAGATTCAAATCAATGATTGCTAATCCAGAGCAAAATCATCTTGTAATTGTACAGGTTAAAAAAGGACTGAACTGTGAATATAGTTTTACATAAATTATGAGCACACACTAACAGGAAACGAAATTGCAAATACATGACTGATTCAACATTTTCTATTAGAATTTGAATTTGCTATAGACCTCATTGGAACGTTTATTCCCAGAACACTGTTGAAGCTGAGGACATTTACCTTTTACCTTATAATTAATCCAGTTAACATTGAGCTTAACTGTGGAGACTCAAACGTTTTAATGGTCATTATGGTCATTATTTGTAGCCAGTTTCATTATTAGGACGCATCACATCTCAGGGTTCAATAAATATCCTCCTAAATGAATGGCAGGTGCAGGATTTAATTTCTCCATTCAGGGTAGGTAGTAGACGTCAGAGTAGGGTTTCACGAGGTGTGTCAGACCTTTGCTGTAAAAATAAGAAGTCTAACACCTGCTCTCATGGCATGCTGCGTGTAACTGAAGTGTGTCCTTGATGCATTAGTGTGCGCACAGCCACTTTGAGATGTGAAGACAGGAAATGTGCAATTGCTCTGTCACAGTAAGGGAATATAATTAAATCAGACAGAAGGAATGAATATTAATTAAGTTAAGCGATATGCGAGTGCGTGTAGTTCGGAGTTGTGATAACATCTCTTCTGCTGTGCCTTTTCTGAACATCGCGAAGGAAATTCAGTATCGTCAACTTTAAATTCAACTTCTTACAAATTTCTTATGTTTAGTTTACATCACAGTTGAAACTATCGGACTCTTGAGCTAACTTTTATGTACTGGAGCTCTTTATGTAAATTCATTTTCCAGATCCACATCCGAGTTTAGTCTGTTGCTAACAGGGTAGGACAAACATGCTAATCAGTGCTGTTAGTCTGTCTCGTTAGCGCACACACAGCTGCGGTTCCTCTTTACCATGTTTCTGCCAGGACGGGTAATTAGGCTGTATGCAGGCACTGGATGATTTGGTGATAGCTTCAGTTTGTGACTAGATCCTTGTAGTCTACCAAATTAAAGTTAGTCACTACTGAGAATGCCACAAACACACACGCACACAAATTAGTAATATTCCTAAGTTTAGGTTTAGATGGCTGGACTGCTGATACTGCACTTTGTTCCACAATCGTTATTCCAACACATGCAGTGGTGAAAAGATCTGAGAGTGAAGTCTCTTTTTGATTTTATATTTTGAGTGAGTATTGCTCATGTGGGTTGCCAGTGTTTCTTTTCTTTACTACATTATGTTCTGACAGGAAACAATCACTAAATGCTTATACAACACTACAATACAGTGACATTTTCCTGACAGCATTTTCAACGCAACACCGACAATCTCCCGAAAAAGGTTCAAAAATTGTCAAGCCAAGTGTTACACTACCAGTCAAAAGTTTGGACACGCCTTCTAATTCAATGTTTTATTCTTTATTTTTATTACTTAAAACACACTTCATGTCTTAAAGTAATGATGGACTGTTGTTGCTCTTTACTTAGTCGAGCGGTTGTTGACATAATATGGATTACTCCAGTTGTTCAATAGGGCTGTTATAAAAAATACT